>VXBJ01004946.1:8849-104635 GCA_013400055.1 Nycticryphes semicollaris
ACACCACAAAAATGAAAAAAAAAAAAAAAGGGGGGGGGGGGGGAAGGGATCTAATAAACCCATTTAGTCATCTCAGTAGCATAAGCATTAGTACTTCTGCTTCTGTCATTCCTACTTTCAACCTTTCTCCATCTGCTATTAATGTTTTCTACCTCCAGTTTTTGGGTTGTTTTCTTTCTCTCTCTTATTTAACTCAGGGTCCTGGGTTTTCCTGACTGTTCAACAAGTTTTACCATGGGGGGGCGGAGGGGAAACAACAGTTCAAAAAAACCCAAAATCTGACTCTGCACCCATACTTGTACTTCCAATTTCAATACCCCACCAAAAAAAAAAAAAAATATCTAGTACAATACAATGCCTAAACATAATGAACAAGACAGGGCAATTCAAAAGAAATATAACAACAGAGTAACCAGAAGAAAGACTTGATAATTAATCCAAGTTCTCACTCTGAACATAGTGTTATAAGCAGTTAGTATGAATGCTGCAATATCAGTGTACTAGAATTAAAGAGCAAAACAGATGACACGAACTGACCTTTTGCCTCTGAAGTTCTGTCTAATACTTTATATTTAGCTGAAGCGCATTTTAAAAGGTACCTAATCCAACCCCCAGAACAGCAAGAGATGGAGAATTTAATCAGTTACTATGGCAATACACTCAAAATACACATCTGCTTTGTAATTTAAACTTGCCTGTCATTTCACTTCTGGCCATTTGTTCTGCTTTTATTAAATCAATCATATAAAAATACCTTTAAGACTATTACTAGCCAGTACTTGGTGACCCTTAAGAATCTTACATCCTCTAATGAAAACTCTCCCTCTTCTTTAGCAAGACAGTCTTAACTACTCACTTTCAAGTCTAATTTTTTTCCAACAGTCCTGCATTTTGTCAAGAGTACAGTAAATATGCAGACAATCAAGCATTCCAAAAGGATTTTAAGGATTAGTCTAGGTGCTGTGTCAATATATATTAGTGTGTATCACTGCACTTAAGTACCAGTTGCCTTCTACTCTACAATCCTCTGCATGTGTCCCACTTTACTATTCTAACAGATACGACAAGCATACAACTAGTTGATTAGCAGAACTAGGAAGTACTTTAGTCCTGTATATGACACCACTACAATCCATTTTGAAATACCGCATATTGTTCCACATAAGGCACTTACAATATTTTTGGTTTGGCTAAATTACCATTACCTATATGAATGGAATCACTTGATTTCATTGCCTTTCTTGGGATATCCATAAAGCCATTTGCTTGCTTTTTCTTAAGTAAAAGCCAACGAAAACACAATTAGCTGAACCCTTTTAGCAGGGGCTATGGGATCATTAACATCCTCCAGTGTATAGCATTTTCAGAGAAACTGAATGGATTTGTCCTCTCAAAACCTTGTAAGTGGCAAAACCCCCACTTTTTCTTGTGGCAGCAAATATACAGGGTATTTTTCTGTTTGTTTTGGTTTTGAGATTCTTTCCCTTCTTTTTACATAGTAAATTGCACAACTACACTTGATGCTTTCAGAACAAGGAAAATTATCTCACATGGGAGACACTGCATCACAGAATGTTACCTCTTCCCAGCCTACCTTAGCTTTATACTGATGATTAACCACAATTCAGTACTAAATCATTCAGGCTGCCACTGAGTGCGGGAAGCAACTTAAGTTACTTTATGTTTAAACAAGCAAATCCTCACCCTCAATGCAAGGCTCATCAACAGACTCCAGTTCAAAAGGGCAGTGCAAAACCCTTTTAGAGAAGTACAGAATGGCTGTAGTTGGAAGATACCTCTGGAGACCATCTAGTCCAACCTCTCCTCCTCAAAAAGCAGGATTAACTAGAAGAGGTTGCTCAAGGCCTTGTCTGAGCATATTTTGAGTATCTCTTTTTTGAGTAAAAAAAGAAAGATTCTTACCTTCAGTGAACTGTAAAATTCATCTAACACTAAACTCATAGACCGAGTCAGGTTACTGACATAGGATGTCTCTTGATTCAGGGCATCCTGAAAAGTCTCAAAGTCCTGCATCCATTCTACTGCAAAACTGTGGTCAATTATGTCAGTCTGGAAGGAGAAGAGAAAATTTTCAGAAGTAATAATGATGAATTTTTGGTTTAGACAGTTAAGTGGACAAATAAAAAACTTCCACTTTAAACTTACTTTCAAAAAGCTGATCTTTTAAAAATTTTAGCCCTGGTCTGAAGTTTTCCAAGCTCTGTTTTTATTAATCCAACTACTTGATTACAGGAAGAGAAGACAAACAACTGCTACCTCAGTTTTAAGAAAGCATGTTTAAGGAAACAATTAGAAGTCTAAAGGCTTCTATGGTTTACTGGAAAGGGGCATCCAAAAATTGCATATCATACAAGAAAGTTTAAGTTGAAAATATCAGATCATAGGACTGAGGCCAGGCAAGAACAGTACTCATTGAAGATCCCATCCTTTCTTGATTGGCTTGGGGGTCAGCAGGGAGAGAGCCACTTCCACGTTGGGTAACAGCCTACAGGATCTTTATAAAAATTGAGCTGTGCTCTGACCTGAAGAAGTTCTAATCTAAACTCACTATAAGACATGGATACCAAGAGCTCAGCTGGTTACATAATTTTATATGATTACTACGTAAACACACTTTTATTAAAGAGTTTTATAAACATATCTTACCACATGGATATCCACTATTATTACAAACATAGAGGTGTCTAAAAGACTAATATATTTCATTTTCCAGCACCAACAGGAAGGAGGAAAATAGATAAAGGAAGAATTGCCTAGCATTACTCAAGAGATTTGAGACAGAACTGAATCCATCTAGGCTCAAAGCTTGACTATTTAGAGTTAGCTTGATTAAATTTTATAAATAAAATTACATCAACTCTAGAAATTATTTATTTTTCCCTTCCGCATAAATCTGTGTTTGTCACTGCACATATATCAGTCCAAATGGGATTCTACCATTCTTAACAAGAGTCAATTTTAAAATGCTAGTCAAAAATTCTTCAAGTGCTGTTGGTTTTCCTTTTTACCAAAGGCTAAACATTCAATCCAACAGAAGTTTAAAGTTATGAATCCTAGGCCTTGGGTTTATCTCTCCTTACGTGTTCTGACGAAGTTCCATTTCTTTTGGTCTCTCAAAAAATGTGTTTTCTTAAGAGAGAATGATTTTCCTAGCTCGTGCCTTTTTCTATGGAAAAAGCTTAAGAGCTTATTCTACAATTGCTGTCTAGAGTTAGAAAGAAAACGGTGCTAAAGTGAATACTTGCTAAGAAAGCAGATACCAAAGACATGCATGGTTTGGGTCACTGGCAGATGTGTGTAGTTGGAGTACATCAGACATGAATTCTACTCAGCTGGTGTGAGGTAAAATTTCACAATCAAAGCATGGGTTTTCTAGAGGAAGCGTATGGGATATAAGTGTGCACACAAAGCTTTCTATGCAGGGGAGCAATTCCTTGAACACAAAGGATTTCTGTAGGGAAAAGGAAGAGTATTCACACCAAAAATCTAACGGGATTCTTGTAATATGTGGAGTTGTTATGCCTAAAGAAGCTAGCTGTTAAGTTCAAAAGCATTCCTTTAATGCTACGAGTGCCTTACACAACAGTGGAGGTGTATCCTTAGGCTAGCAAGTATCTGCTTTCTAGCAAATGATGGCGTTTTTCTAGTGTCACTGCTCAGGAGCAAGCACCTTTGTTAAGTTTTGCCTCCTACAATCCATAGGACTCCTTCTCTCAAAACAGGTAAGTGTTACACAATTCCCACTTTGAGTCATCAGCCCGCTGCTACTCAGAAATAATCAATCATTAAGATAATTGTTTGGAGGTAGCAGGGGATTGTAAGAGTGGACTCAGTAACGAACTTACCCTTATGTTACAAAGTTAAGTTTCCTTATAACCTAGGGTTCAGGTTCAAAACATTGTTTAATTTGTTCACACCTTATCTAACTTGAATGTTTGGGTGTAACTGCCCATCCCCAACTCTTCTTGTGCATTTGTATTCCACCTTAAAGACCTTTTTTAGATTCGGTTTTCAGCCTGCAGCTTCCTCTCAGTCTCTCTTTTCTAAAAAACTTCTTATTGTAGTGAGACAAAGACACTGCAGCAAAGCAAGCTAAACAGAACAACTTTCTCCTAGGACACAGAAACCATGACATAGAAACCATAACTTTAACTTACTTTGTTCATTACAACAATGAAAGGTAGCTTTGTCTTGTACAGGATACTGCGGACAAACACAGACACACACACACAAAAAAATTAATTTAAATCTCACTAGAATAGAAAACGAGTTCAGCATAAGGCAGATCAGACTTGGGCAAAACTGAATACATTTGACTTCAAAAGATAATGATTTTCCTCTGCATCAATCAGAATGTAATTTTCCTACTTACCATAGCTGAACAAAACATGCCTCCCCCAATATGTAAAAGCATGCCTGTAAGATGTGGAATCTCCTTATGTACACCCAGTTGACTTTGATTACTACTTCTAAGCCTCTCAGATCCCAGTTTTTACCTCTCTTCACATTTTCTAAATATTTTGACTCAAATCTTAGTTTTAGTGAACTAAGCAATGATTTCAAATAATTCAAAACATGCATAAAGCAAAACTACCTTGGAACATGAGCTTACATATTCATTTCACTGTACATATTCTAGCACCTTTTGCTCAACACTATTGTCAGAAAGTGCAGTATGTAATAAGACACATTTTGCATGCTCCTATTACAGCGATACAGCTTTTGGCCTAGGATTGGTAGGTTTTTGTAAAAAATTTTAACAACATTTACCATGACTTATGACAGCTCTAGATATGTTCATCTGTAGATAGCTATTTAGTCCCCGATTTAACATGAAAGAAAACAGGTAAATCCATGTATGAGAAGGAAGACAATAAATCAAGAACTCCATGCTATGCAGAGCTCCAAACAAATCTTGAAGAATTGCTAAAACATATAATACTGAAAATCAGTGAAATATCAGTAATATTTAAAAAATAGAACAAAATACTATGTTTTTAAAAGAGCTTAAATTAGGCTATGTTGATATATCTTAGATAAATGATTTTATTAGCAACAAGCAATATATTCTATCTGATTATGGCTGATTATATATTATAATATACCCGATTAATATATTATATCTGATTGTATCTGATGATGATCCAAATGTCCATTGGCACCTAAATTATTTTGCTTATCCAATGAGAAACCACAAAGCCATAAAATAAGCAAAACCAAAGAATACGTGGATATAAGCTGCCAAAGTGCACTTGCAGCCCAGAGAGCCAACTGTATCCTGGACAGCACCAACAGAAGCACGGCCAGCGGGTGGAGGGAGGGGGTTCTCCCCCTCTACTCTGCTCTCATGGTCCCCTGCCTGGAGCACCGTGTCCAGCGCTGGGGCCCACGGCACAAGACAGAAATGGACAGACACGCTCCTGCTGGAGTGGGGCCAGAGGAGGCCACAAAAACGATCCGAGGGCTGGAGCCCCTCTGCTGTGAAGAAGGGCTGACACAGTTAGGGTTGTTCAGGACAAGGGACGATGGTTTTATACTGAAAGAGGGTAAGTTTAGATTGGTCATAAGAAAGAAAATGTTTGTAACAGTGGTGAGACGTTGGAGCAAGCTGCACAGAGAAGCTGTGGATGCCCCATCATTGGAAGCGTTCAGGGTCAGGTTGGACAGGGCCCTGAGCAACCTGGTCTCGTGAAAAACGTCCCTGTCCATGGAAATGGGAGTGGAAACTATGATCTTTGAATGCCCCTACCAACCAAAACTATTCTATATTTCCCCTCCAAAATAAGTATGAAAGAGACACAGCAATCAAAGCAGATGGACTGTAATTTCAGCTCTTCTTACCTGCAGGCATACAGCATGTTGGACATAAAGGTGATAGGGTTAGTGCTGCGAGAGGTGTCCATCACATACACAACAACTGAAGGAAAAGAGGAAGCCTGGAAACATAGCATAAGTTACTGTAATTAGAAGTACGTGCTGTTCAACAGCCACTTCTTTCACACAGCCTCACAGTCAAGTCATGCAAAAAAACACTTACCAAGGCCTCAGTTATGATGGTTCCTGATGCTGACCAGGTGAATACCTCAATTTGTCCTGGTGTGTCAATAAGAACATACCTGTTAAGAAGTCACCCCCGACAAACAATAAGGGAAAATCAGTTAAGCACAAGATTCTGTTCGGACAAGATTACCACAAGCACGTAATGGCAAACCACATGATTGTTCTGTTACATATCAGAAAAGCTTCTCCCAAACAGTGACAAGATTTATGGGCATGCCATAAAATTTCCTGCATGAATTTTATAACTAAGAAGCACATACTATCTTCAAATTCTATTAAAGTGAAGGGATCAATTTGACAGACACTTAGTATTGCAAACTCTTCAGAAGAGTTAATTCTTGCCTATTTGAATTGTGTGTGAGAAAAAATGACAGTCTAATGGAAGACAAGCAAAGCAGAACTGCATCAGCAGACGTTTCTTTGAAATATCTGAAGAAAGTTTAGTCTTTCTGTTCTAATACCATGTTCTTTTCCACATAAAATTTATATCAAGGCTGAAAAACAATTAGAAAACATCATGGGAGCCTTTTTAGAATTTCATGTTTTTCGCACAGCAATTCCAGAAAAGTAGAACTTGGTAGAATGTACTCACTTGGATGCATTTTGTCTTTTTTCAATAAACTTCATCACCTGATTGAAAAAGAAGGAGCATACTTTGTATTTAGGCTCACAACAGGAAATTGCCATAGTCATTTTATAAAAGAAAGTACATTAACTTGCACCGCTGCATGTATATATTAAAAGAAGGTTAAAGTGTCTAAGCTTCTCAATGGGTAAAAATGCCCTGCCTAAGGAAGGGTGGAAAATGCTCGGGCACTGCACAGGTCAAAGACAACGTTGATTTTGCCCATGTTCTAGTACCTGGCTAAAGAAATGGCGTAACAAATGCAGTTGTTCCCCACCTTTTTACTAAGAGATTGTACGCTCTCTCAGTACCTTGCGTAAGTTCCCGCCCCAGTCCGGATTTAGCATTATGATTTAAAAGAGCAGTCAATGATCAAATAAAACTTGGAAAACTTAGCCCGTTTCCAGAAGTGAGCTTCCCTACTTCAAAATCAGAGCACTCATATACAAGATTTTCTGGAGAACATCACGCAACAGAACAGTTATGTACAAAGACTAAAGAATGTTCCATATACATGGCTTCTAAATTTTACTTTTAAAAAAGCCAGAAAACTGAAATCTCTCCAATGAAAGCTAAGAAGCTCCGGCTGCTTTGCAAAATACATGGTTCTGTATGGAGAATACTCTAACTCCAAAGAAATAAGAAATATTAGGAGGCTAACCAAACACAGTGCTCTTTGAGACTCCAAATGCATTAAAAACACCCATGCTCCTAGCACAGTGTCACATGGGAACAGCCTCATACCTGATCAAACCTTGTAGCAAAGAGATTGAGAGAGGTCACTATTCCACCATTTGGGCCCAGCCCGTATCTAGATGCTTCGTTTAGGAAAGCAGATCATTATGCAGACTTCAGAAGGCTTTTTTTTAAATTCTGATAATAGTTGGCCATGTACAATGCACATCACCGGACACCTTGCAGCAAAGACAATACCCCTAATACACAATGGATTCTTTTAAGTAATGCAGTTGATAATAAACACAAAGTGGCCTCTCTCTTGCTCAAAAACCTGTGAGTAACAGAAGGAAAATGGGCTATGCCATGGCTTCCCCTTGCCATTATTCAAGCATTGCCAAAGAAACAAAGAACAATGCATACTGTCTTCTAGGGCTACTACTCTCAGTACCCAAGCACAAGGCCAGACATCCTCCTTAAGCATTACTTAACAAGATATTTAAGTAGCAGTAATGGCTAACAAACACAGTAAAGCAAATAATGCACCTACATACCAAACTGAAATGTACACTCAGATGTTTTGCTGGTAACATACAACAGCCAAAATCAAGAATTCTATCCCCCACCATCTTTATTCTCCCCTAAAATATTAAATTTAAGAGTGACACTAGCAAGACAAACCCAAACACTATATATTTATCTATTTATTATATGTATATTATGATTCTACAATTCTATCTCCACCTGCACAACCTGTTACTTTGGAGACAAAGGACCTCCATACCCCTCTGGAAGTGCAGTCATTTTAGGATAATGCTACTGAACTACAGTCATCCATCTACTTTGCAGCAAGAGACAATGGTCCAACATCTTAAAGATTCAAAAAGACAAGAGTGCTTTGATTATGGTCAAACAATGTTGAAATAGGTTTCTCCACCTACTACAGGCAAATATGAATTTGCATATTTGTTTATAACAAATAACATTAGACTTGCTAAAACATGGGGGAAAGGCTGCTGGCTTCCACAAAGAAAGACACAAGCTCTTCAACAGGACAACAGAAAAAAAGAAAAGATTGGGCAGAGCGTCTATTATTTGTAAAATGTACTATTAGGTAGAATCGTTTTTAGCACAGGCGAAAATTCACCTAACAAGCACCAGGTCTTGTAGAACATACATTTTGAGCCTCACATGCAAGAAATACATAGTCAGAAACTTCTGATCTTCATGTAACATTTCACATTCCTGCAACCCCCAACACATACTGTCCCCTTCAGCCTAGTGTGCAGAATTGTCAGACTATTCCCGTAGAATCTGAGATTTTACATAGCATTATTTAGACAAAAAAAAGGATACTGTTTCATGACTTCTTTGTACTTCACAGTGTCCCTGATATCTAGAGGAAGACATATAAACAGCTTTAGGACATTACATTTAAAATAACGTTCTTCATCAATTTGCTAATACAGGAAAGCCCTTATTTTTCTGGCAAGTCTCATTTTGTCTCAAGTAATGTATCTAGCACCAACAGGAAAAATCTCCCAAACAGAATAAGTAAAATCTAACAGATTTGCTCTGCTCTCAACATACATATGAAACCCAATGTAAGTCACGTGAAACACCACCAATGTAGGTTTTTAGCAGTAACCTCTTCAGCTGAATTTTATGCTCAGTATACATATCTAACTGTATTATTGGAGGTCCAGCACTGAAACAGATACTCTATTTATTCATCAGACATCAACAAAACAACTTCGGTAACCACACCGTCTGAAGAGGCAGGTTGACAAACTTTAGGAAGTTTAACAGACTGAACCCTCACAAACCTAACGACCAGCAAGCCCTTTGGAGCAGCTCAACACTAACATCTGTTTTATTGTTAAATAAAGGTATTTTCTCTAAATTTCATGTCCTTTAAAGTGCTTTACAGAAGTTATTTGGTAACGCATATGGCTACTGCTGTTTGGATGTAGGGAACCATATCAAATCTGCTAACATGTTCATTGATAACAAAGAAACCAAACCAAACCAACAAAACTGCAAGAACCCAAAGACATCAAACAACACCAGATGATGTAAAAAAGTGTACAAACACAATGGAAGAATGCCTTAGGTCCTAAAAATTGACATGTTAAAGATTGGTAGGGCAACAGAGTTAAATAATAAGTAAATAAAAATAATAAATTAAGGCCCTATTTGTGTTAGAATTTGAAATCCTTTTAATTAAAGAGAATATGAGCAACCTACCCAAATACTTCACATACGCCGCCCCCTTCCCCCCACTTCCTCGAAACTTACGAAAAGCACTGTACCAAGCCCGAGGTTACTTATTCACGGGAAAACATACTCACTTTATTCTGGCGGACTCCGCGGACACGCCGCATCTCTGGCCCAGGGCCACCCCCTCCCTCACACCGCCACTACCCCCCAGGGCCGGGGCCCAGGCCCGGGCCAGGCCGGACTCACCGATGTTGGCGGGGAAGGGCAGGTCGTGCACGGCGGGGTCCAAGTTGATCACGTACGGGGGGCAGCGCTGCCCGTGCAGGTGGGCAGCCAGTCGCTAAAGGGACACGAGCAGGCATCAGGCCCAGCCGCACACGGGGACAGCGCTCAGGTAAACCGGCAGCACCCCCCTCCTTCCCCCCCTCCCCCAGCCACCCCTCACCTGCACGAAGGTGGTTTTCCCAGAGCCGGCCATGCCCAGCACCAGCACGCACACCGGCGGAGATGCCATCCCGCTCGCCATCTTCCCAGCACCCACTTGTCCTTCCGGGGCGCGCAGAGAACAGCGGGGGGGCGGCCCCACAGCACGCCGCCATGACGCGCGCAGGACCCGGCAGTCGCACCACCACCGCCACTGCCGCCGGCCGTGTACACACCGAGGTCTCGGGCGACTGCCCCATGCTAGGTGGCCCGGTGTTGCCAGGGAGCGACGGGCAGCGCCCTAAGCCGGCACCTCGGGCCGGCCGCCATAGTGAGAGAGTGCCCGGAAGCGGGCGGGCGGGCGGAAGCAGGAGGGCGAGGCGCGTGCTGACGTGGCAGTATCGGCAGCAGCATGCAGGGCGGCGGCGGCTCGGTGAGTGGTGGAGGGGGCTCGCCGCTGCCGCCGGGTATTGCCGCTGTCCAGTCGGTGGCGGGCCGAGCTCTGCCGTTGTCTAGTCGGGGGTGGGCCGGGCGCGTACACGAGGCTGGAGACCGCCGCGAGATGGACTCCGCCGTCGTGGTGGCGGGAGAAGGCCAGCGCCGCTGGAACAGCAGCGGTGGGATTTGAGCTTCAGTTAGGGGTCTCTCTGGGTCTGGGACCGGAGGGAGAGGCTCGGGCCGGCCGGCGCTGTTTTGCACGAGCGGTGTGCTTGTGGCAAGATGAGCGGCTCCTATCTGTTTGCCTCTGGGCGGGCTGCCGGGAGAGTCGGCAGCAACGGCGGAAGTGCCTCTGTTTTGCGTTTGAAGGCCTGGCCGCCCCCTGACGTCGAACCCGGGGCGCGGCGGGCCCGGTTCCTCTGAGGGCCGGGAGAATACGGAGCGAGGCACTGCTGGCTGCCGGTGTCGCTCAGGCGTTTTGTCCGAAAGGTCGTTGGTGCAGGAGGCAGTGGTGTACGGAGTGTGTAGGTAGACATGTAAATGTGAGACGTGCTTTTGCCAAGAAAGGTTGGGCCAGGTGGTCCTTGAGGTCCCTTCCAACCTGGTATTCGATGATTTGATGATTCTGTGATGTGTCCTCCAAAAGGACTGAGCCACCAGGTCCCAGGGTTTTTCCCTTGGGGGTAGGGAGAGTCATGGTCAAGGGAGGGCATTCCACCTTTCTGCCCCACTCTGGGGGGACCCCCCTGCAGTGCTGCCTCCAGCTTTGGCACCTCAGCACAGGAGAGACATGGACCTGTTGAGAGGGGGCTGGGGAGACCACGGAGGTGGTGGGAGGGCTGGAGACCCTCTGCTGGGAGGACAGGCTGAGAAAGTTGGCGGGTTCAGCCTGGAGAAGGGAAGGCTCCAGGGAGACCTTTTTGCAGCCTTGCAAGAAAGATGGAGAATAATGTTGTATCAGGGCCTGTTGTGACAGGACAAGGGGTAATGGTTTTAAACCAAAAGAGGTGTGTTTAGACTAGATAAAAAGAAGAAATGTTTTATGCTGAGGGTGGCGAGACACTGGCCCAGGTTGCCCAGGGAGGTGGTGGATGCCCATCCCTGGAAACATTCCAGCTCAGGTTGGATGTGGCTCTGAGCAACCTGATCTAGTTGAAGATGTCCCTATCCACAGCAGGGGGTTGGACTAGATGGACTTTAAAGATCCCTTCTAACCCAAACCATTCTATGATTCTATGGCAGTGCAGGACACTTGGCGCTTCCACTGATACCTCTCTATAGCTGTAGGACTGACTCAAGAGTGGTTAGTATATCAGTCTCCTGATTTCTGTGAGAGTTTCTGTGCAATGCTTAAGCACCATCTTTCCAAATGCATTGTTGTGGAGCAGTCTGTCTCCAGCAACAGGCAGTGTTCCAGGTCACAGAAACATTCCACAGTCCATAGGGAGGCAGAAATGGCCCTCTCACAGTTGAAGTTTCGTCTTTTCAGGCTGTAATCCCCTGTTTCTCCTTTTCTTAACCTGTGCAAGGAAGTTGGCTCTTTTGTTTTCCATATGTCCATGGGGCATTCCTGCATACTTTAAGTCTCAGTTTTCTAAATGGGAAGTACACTGCATAAATAAATTAAAAAAAAATTCCCACATTAAAAACTATAAAAGTGGTTTCTCTAGATGTTTCTGTCATAATTGATGCTCTCTGCTTTTCAGAAAAGGCTAGACAGATATGTACTGTATTGCAGATTGTTAAATGTGACTAGATTCTTCATAGTAATCCTTGCTTTTATGCACTTTTTTTTAATTCTAAAAAAAAATACTATCTTAAAACATGTGCCACGTTTGTCAGTCATCCAGGTTCTTCTAATGGTAGATTAGGCCAGCTATTTGCAGCAGACTCTGCCTTCCTGTTTGTTCATTTTTGTCATTCTAATTTCATAGGCCTAATTTTTTCTATCTGTTCCTCAATGAGGTTTCTCTACCTTTCTGATAAGGGGTTTTGCAAACACTGCTGTTTGCACTACTAGGTGCATGTAAACTCTATGAAAGTAATACAAACACAAACATTCAATTTACTTTTCCTCCAAAGGAGACAAGGTACGATTGTGGAGTCATTGATCAAACAGTTGTGAATTTCTCTCCTGCTACTTCCCTAACCTTTCCATGAGAGGAGATGCTGGAGTTGGAGGCCCAAAGACAGTCTGACAATCCATAGTCACAGTTTAGGAATTCATCTAGTTGATATTAGTGCCCACTACTGAATTATTTTACCTGGTGGTAAAGGTGTCTCTCACTAACTGTGGTCCTAGGACGAGTGAGTTACTGCTTGTTCCTATGCATGAGTTAGAAGACAAGGGCATAAAAGAGGGACTGAAGTTAATTTTTTTCAAGTGCGGTTTTTTTTCAGTGGTGATTTTTATTTGCCTTGAAGCTGCTTATTTTGTAGTTTTGATACAGCATCTTGTCTTACAAGTCACCGCATTTTTATGACTTCTTCAAGTTCTGTCTTATCCCTGTTTGCTGTTTCCCCAGATAATCTGTAGCATTTATTTCTAATAACTAAACAGCTTCATAGTATGATCCAGTTGATAATGTGCATTACATTTTTCTATACGGATAGAAAGAAATAATATGGATATATTACCTTCCTTTTTTTTTGTTTTTTTTTTCCTTCCAGTTTCTTAGCCAGTTCCTGCACATGGTAATTTGTTGGGTTACAATTTTGGTATTTCTTGTACTTCTCCTGAGCAATGATTTTTGTTTCTAGTCTGTATAACCAAGATTTTTGTCCTGGATTTCCTAGTGAAGAACGACGTTGAGTTATTATTAATATTTGGAAGAAGATGATAAATGATTGTCCATGTGCCAGGAACACCATACAGCAAATAAATTGTTTGTACTGACTTTGGAATGTCAGTGGTATCCGTCAAATTATGTGTTTTAATAGGAGCATAAGAAGCAACAAGTGACAAAAAAACATCTTTGTTAAATAAGGAAGAGGATTCTGTTGATGTGGATAAAGTGAATATCTGGGCAGCTGATGGAGAATGACAAAGTAATTCAGATAAAAAATGAAAAGAAGGCATCAAAGAGACTAGAGACAGCATTCTTGGTATGGTAAATGCAAGAATTATTTCATCAAGGAAAAAATAAGTACTACGTAAAAACTAGTAAGTTAGGATTTAAAATATTTGTCATTGTGTGATAAAGTCTAGGCAGAAAGTGAACGAGTATCACTGAATAGTTGGAGACAAAGAACTCTCCGTCGTGCCCCGGTGCAGGGGGAATGAGTGGCTTTCACATGGGGAGCGTAGAGGGGCTCCTTCCTATTTTGATTCCAGTTCTAATTTATCTGGAGTTGAAAAGGTTAAACGCTTCCTTGTTGCAGATAACAGAGTTTTCTTTTTCAAAGGATGTTACGAACATCTTCAAAGTGCAGGTGATTGTGTTTAACTGAAAAGTGAAACATGCAAAAAGAAGAAAAATTATGCTGCTAATGTGAATTGTTCTACTTTGTTAGGACACCAGGCCTGGACATCACAGACAACAGAAGGTCAAGAGGTCTCTGGGAAACAAAAAGTATGTGAATGTTTCTTGTCTAGTTTGAGGACAAGAAAAAAGCTGAGAATTCCCATTGGAAAACCATATCTGGTCTTTACAAAATATTTTTAATTTTAGTTGCTGCGACGAATCTGGTTAGGTGGTGAGAGTCTTAATTGACTTTGCTCATTAGTTTGTGGTAAAGTGCTTTTCTAATACTTACAGGAGTTTTTGCTTTCATTTATTGTTTTTAAAAGGATTTTAGTATTTTGAAGGTAAATATTTTATGTTCAAGACCAAATGGTGTTCCAAAATCTATGTACTTTGAGTGTGATTACAACTGAAAGGCTCTGAGAAGAATTCTCCCCGTCCTTCTGCAGTACCTCCTTAAACGTAATCTAGACTATGTTTATACGTACGTGTTTACGTGTATCCATAGCACCATCCATATCCCCCACTTATTAATTTCTGGATGAATTTGTTAAAACGTGACTCCACAGCTCGGTGTGTGGGAGAGTATTGCTGGGGTGGCCATCACAGTTATCATTAAAGCAACCTATTATTTCAGTTTGTGAATTGTGGTGGCGATGGGATATGTTGAAAACTGTTTCTGTTGTCTGTTCTTTCCTCTTACATTAATGGTATTTTCCCAGATAATAGATACTTTGTTTCTTTGATGCCTAATAATTTTGCTGGCGTGTACAGTAGTGTCCAGACATTTCAGGGCTATGAGAAATACTTGAGAATAGTGAAGTGAAATTCCCTCTGATATCTAGGAAGAAAAATCAGTGCTGCTGGCTAGTCTAAACTAGTCTTAATGTAGTGTGATATACTCTAAGGCTGTCTTCATTGCTGAAAACCTTGCTGGTTAACATTCTTACTAGCATTAAGTCTTAATTGTGTAGTGTCACCTCTGACTCTGGAAATACATACTGGAGAAGATCTTGCCCTGTGTGGGATGTTGTGTGAGCCAGCACAGGCAGGGCACGGGAGCAACCACAGAACCACAGATGAAATGCCAAGACTAAGTTTATTTCTGTTACCTCACCAACTAGGGGATCCTTGAAGCAGCACCCAGGCAGAGACACATGGACGGGAATGAGGTACCACAGAGCTCAGTCCGTGCTTGAGAGTCACCAAACCGGCTGTTTTCATATGTACATCGGTATTCACGCAGGCGTAGTTTACCGCTGTGCTTTGATCTTTGCCACAGCAGGGCAGGAACCTCAGGCGTGGGTGCCTCTATCCCAGGCTTGTGTTACGGAAACACAGATGCCTACTTCTCCAACACACAAGGCTGAACAGCAATTAGTATGATGTGTGGGTTGTTCTACACCTCAGCTGCAGATCACTTGAGTTTGTTTATAATCCTCCGTTATTTTCCAACATAGCGAAGAGGTCTCTTTTGCAATGATGGGCTGTAGAAGAATTCTTATATTCTGCATTGGTTGCTTAAGGACAAATGTATATTTTCTTTAAATTCAGATTAACTTGTGTCTGCTTCTTAAGGTGAAGTTTTAAGGTAGGATGATTTTTTTTTTTTCTGATCCTCTTGAGTAGCTTTCTAATGTCATTCTCTAGAAGATCTACTGAAAAAGAGCATTTAGGATGTTTTATGTTGCCTGCGCTTTTCCGTTCACAAAACTCAGGAGATTCAATGAACTCTGAGATTAATTTTTAGAGTACTCGGGAAGATGAAAGGGATGTTGTCTGTCAAGTTATTGTGGTTGTGTGTGTATGTATGCGTATACGTATGTATATATGTACATACGTATGATTTCAAGTTGATGTTTTCCAGGTCTAAGCAATTTGAGGAGGTGGAAACTACTGTCCTGGGATTGAGCAGTAACTATGAGGAGACAGTCAGCAACATTTCTTCTGCCTCACTGAAAAGTCAAGTGAACGGAAGTGCGGAGTCCAGAAGCAAGCGGACCATTCGCAGGCCTGCTTACTGGTTGGAAATGAGGGGAATAAAAAACAGCATTAACAAATCTTCAGAGAAAAAAGGTACTTGTCACTCTTGCTTGGCTCGATGCAAAACTGTTTTTCTCTCTGGCTCTTTTATGAGAGATTAGATGACTTCTGAAAGACATGCTGCAGTTCACCCACAAATTACAAGTTTGATAATGCTGCTCATGTATTAGGAGAAAAAAAAAAAACTTCCTCCACTGCAGGAACATAGGTAAAATTCTCTGATGTTATGCAGTTTATTTTGAGTGACTTGTCTATTAAAATTACTGATTCTGTGATGTAATGCAGTTTTATCTGTAGAAGACATGTATAAAGGTTCTGCCAATCATATAAGGAACATGTTTTGAGGACTTGAAAAATAGAGCAAACAACACTATAGATGTAGAAAAGGGGACCTTTAGTCAGTATACTGGATTAGATGTGGCTTTTGTGGGTGGTGTATATATATATGTATTTATTTTTTTAAGGATGTTTTTATTTCTTTTATTTTCTCACTTCTGTCAGTTAAGATGAAAACCACTCCAAATCAGAAAATCATATTATGAACATTCAGATTTCCTGGCCTAGGAGCTGTTTCCCACAATTCTCATGTGGCAGAAAGCCAAAACTTTACTCTTCTTTAATGCACTTTCTTCTTATCTCTAAGTTAGAATCTGTATTCCATCCTGTTGCAAGGGGAGCCAAATCTGGTAGCCTGATAGAAGCAAGGTTGCTGCAGCTCCACACCCCCAGGTCCCACCAGTAGCGAGACCAAGAACATATTGCTGTAGGTATAAACACATACACAGCATGTACACACAGCCAGCCAGGCAGGTCAACACAAAGAGGCACACTCAGCACTCAAACCAACAGCCTCCGTCCTGCTTCCCTCCCTGACTGATCAGGGTGTTGCTGAGAGACAGCAGCACATGTAAAAAGTATATATAGAAGAAGTACATATATATGTATGTATATGTTTATGTGTGTACACATACATGCTATGTGGATCTCTCCTGTAGCTGGACTTTAATTCTCAGTCTACTTAGTGTCTGGCCTTTGGATCCTGGTCTCCTCAATGGTTGGTGCTGGACCTACTAGCCTAGTGGCACGAGGAGCCACACCAGTCGCTGTGTAGATCTCCTTATAGACAGGTCACGCTCACCAAATACCACGCTTCCCGTTACCCTGCTTTGGTGTCAGGCATGGTCAGACTTGTGTGCTCACCAAATGCCTGTTCACAGGCAAGTGGCCCTTTTTATCCTCTGTTTTCCCACACTTGATCCTCCCCAAATGAGCTAATTCTCTCCCTTCCTTTAATACCACTCTTAAACATTCCAGTCTTGTGTAATCCTGAATTATTCTCCACTTGCATCCCATGTGTCACGTTACCGTAGGTATTAACACCGCACTCCCCCTTTTCACTGTTCTCCTCTTCCCCCTTGCAAAGGGTGCTCCCAAGAGTGGCTTACATTTACTTGTCCTGGTGGGTCTCCTGGGACAGACCTGGAGGGAGGTGTCTGTTTCTTTGAGTCCTTCATTTCTGTTCCCCTGCCTGCCATTGTGCTTCTGTACTTTCAGTATTCATGGAGGTAAGCCTTTGACAGGCCTGGAAATAGTGAGAGTAGGCAGGATATGATATGCATTTCCCCACCTGCCATTGTTTCTCGTTGCTCCTTCTTGTATGTGTGCGGATGAGGTTTTTATGACACAATCTAGCACCTTTGGCCCTCTTTCTGATAAGTATTACTTTCCCAAACCATGGTGTGGCACTGTTTTTTCCGTATCTTCAGTGTGGGAAGATTGTAGGCTTAAATGTATCTAAATGTTACCAAGTCAAAAGTCTAGTTCACTGGTGCCTTACAAAAACTACCTTTTTAAAAAAAAAAAATATTGAACATGAGGATAAGCTGAGGCAGCAGCAGACTCAAAGCTGTTATCCAGGCTGAATGAGAATGAAGCGTTTCTGTTCTTACTCATTAGCAGGAGAAGTACTGTTGAAATGCAAAAGGAAATCCGGGCAAGGGGAAGGTGAAGATCTTAAAGACTCTCCAAAGAAGAAGCAGAAGGTTTCGGGTAATACAAATAACTTGTCATTCCTAGTTAGAAGCCTCTAGGTACTTCAGACTTTCTCTCTGCCCAAATGCTATCCTCTGCTGTTTTCCAACTCCATTTCTGATTCTGGGTATTTTGTTATAGCCAACTGTTGACTAGTTTCTGTTTCACAGTGGGAGATGATTGTTCTAATTTCAGTCTCTCTTAAAAGTCTGATGTAGGGAGGGAAGAAAGAAAGTAAGGGAAGTATAGGGTAGTCCGTTTCATTTATTTTCCCAAAAGATTCTGGACTAAATAAGCAGACAAATTACTTGTAAACATCTGGAGATTAATGAGTATCATCATTAATTGATGATACCAGCAATATGGGTTTGTTACAGAGAAGTCAAGCCAAGCCACTTTAATTTTCTTTCACCACAGAGACAGAGGGGGAAGTGTTTGATACCATAGGTCTTTCATGCCTTCAAAGGGTTGCTAATCAGTGATTAGGTGCAAAAGGAAGTGTTCAGGTCATGAAAATAGGAGCAGGTGCCACAGCAGCAGTATACATTTGCTGTCCAGTCTTGCAAGGGTGAGTGCGGTTAGGAAAGACAGTCTGGAGTTGAATCTGGGGAGGGATGTGAAAGGCAGCAAGAAAGGATTCTACAAGTACATGAACAGCAAAGGGAGGACTAGGGAAAGTGTGAGTGCGCTGCTGAGCAGGGCAGGGGAACTGATGGCAAATGACATGGAAAAGGCTGAGGTATTTCATGCCTCCTGTGCCTCAGTCTTTATCACTTAAAGGAGTCCTTTAGGAATCCCAGGCACCTGAGACCAGCGGGATAGTCAACTACAAGCCAGTCAGCCTCACCTCAGTCCTGGGGAAGGTGATGGAAAGAGTCCTCCTGGAAAGCATTTCCAATCACACAAAGGACAACATGGTGTTTGGGAGTAGTTAGCATGAATTCATGACGAGCAAATCACACTTAGTCAACCTGATAGTCTTCTACAATGAGGTTGCTAGCTTGGTGGATAATAGGAGAGCAGTACATGTTGTATACCTCGACTTCAGTAAGGCTCTTGGTGCTGCTCCCAGCAGCATCCTCATAGACAAGTTGCCAAACTACAGTTTGGATAATCAAACAGTGCAGTGGATTGAAAGCCGGCCCAGAGGGCTGTGACCGGCAGCAAGTCTAGTTGGAGGCATGTCACTAAACACTGGGGCCAGTCCTGTTTAACGACCTGGACAATCGGACAATTTAGGGGCCATCTTTCCTATGAGGACAGGCTGAGAGAGCTGCAACTCTTCAGTCTGGAGAAGAGAAGGCTCAGGGGGAATCTTTCCAGTGTGTATAAATACTTGATGGGAGGGAATGAAGAAAAGGAAGCCAGAATCTTCTCTGTAGTCTCACTGACAGAAGAAGAAGCAATAGGCACAAATTAAAACACACAAAATTCTATCTACAGGCAAGAATATGCTTTTGTACTGTGAGGGTGGGCACAAGTTGCCCAGAGACGTTCGTTGTAGAGTGTCCATCAGTGGAGTTACTCAAAACTTGGACATGTTCTTTGGCAACCTACTCTAGCTGACCCTGCTTGAACACAGGGGCTGGACTATGGGATCTCAGGAGGTCCCTTCCAACCTAAATGTTTCTGTGATTTCTGCGAAATAGAAAAAAGTACAGAACGATGGTTCACAATTTGTCCTAGGTTCAATTCTAGCTGTTGTTTTAGTCACCAAGACCTTGGAATTACATAGACAGCACAAAGCTGAAAGAGATAGAAAGTGTCTTGGAGAAAAGGCTAAAATTGAAAGTGTTTTTGACATTAGAGAAACAGTTTAAAACATATAATGGAATATAGTGTGTAAAATTAAAGATGCTATAGCTAGGAAGAAATATTAGCACAGCTGAAAGGAAGTAACAATCTCCTTAGGTGTCAGTACTTGAGATTTATAACAGATCAAAAGCTGAATAGGGACCAACAGTGTCATGCTTGTTTTTAAAAAGGCAGGTGTTATTAGTGAGGCCTTTGAGCAGGAATGTAGACTTTCGGACGTGTCAAGTAATTCTTTAGCTCTAATGCAGGGTCACACTTGGAGTGCTGTTTCCAAGCAGTGGGCACTGCAGTTCAGGAAGTGCGTGGACCAGCTGAAGAAAACAGGAGTAGCTTTGGGATAGCAGACTAAATAGCAGCCTTCTAGCAAAAAATCTCTGCTCCTTTTGTAACGAGGGTCATAGAATTAAGTCTTCTGGTCTTTCTTGTTTGTGTTATAACAGGAAAAAACGAGCAAGCTGGAACGCAACAAAACTCCAAGACAAAAGGCCACTGTGTTCAGAAAGAACCAGAAACCTATGGTACAGGTAGGAAGAAGAGCACAGAACGCAGCAATTGCTCAGAACTCGTTTATAAAGCTGGTTTTGACTGAGATAATTTTATTCACAGTGCTAGTACGGGGCTGTGCTTTGGGTTTTGATAGTACAGGTATGTTTCAATTACTGCTGAGCAGCGCTTGCACGGAGCCAAGCTCTGCTCTTCACCCCACCCCACCAGCAATGGGCTGTGTGGGCAAAAACCATTGGGAGGTGACACGGCTGGGACAGCTGACCCCAGGGGTATTCTGTACCATATGACATCACGCTCATCATATGAAGCTGGGGGAAGAAGAAGGAAGGTGAGGAACATTCAGTTATGGTGTTTGTCTTCCCAAGTCACCATTACATGTGATGAGCCCTACTGTCCTGGAGATGACTGAACACCTGCCTGCCCATGGGAAGTAGTAAATGAATTCCGTGTTTTGCTTGCATGCGGGGCTTTTGCTTTACCTAGTAAACTGCCTTTATCTCAACCCATGATATTCCTTCCTCTTAGTCTTCCTATTCTCTCCCCCATCCCACTGGGGGCAGTGAGCGAGCAGCTGCGAGGGGCGTAGTTGCTGGATGGGGTTAAACCACAGCACAGCTAGAAGATAATTGTGATTCTAGGAATTGAGTCTGAGCAACAGCTGTGTTTCTGGTGTTTCCATTTTGCTGCACACTTTACTGTTGACAAGGAAGAACTGGCTGCTGTCCTTTTGGCATGTGTCAGTACTGCAAGAGCAAGACTGGGGGGACTGCATGCTGCCAAGTAGTGTAGTTCCACGTGCTTTTACCACTGCATAACAGAACAGTGAAGGGGGGATCACTTTTTGAACAAGCCAAAGCTTGTTAAAATAGTTGCACTATAAACCTCATAAAAATATTTATACTTTTTCACTCAGCAGAATATGTTTGCTGGAAAAACTCTGTAGCTGTTGCTGCCAAATCACCTCTTCCGGTAACCTGGTAGCCAGGGACCCAAGCTGTCCATCTTAGGAAAATAATCTTTGCCTTGACTCAAGGAAGTGGAACAACTTGCTATGTGTAGCTCACAGCACTTATTAAGTACCCCTGTTTTCTGCCAAGTGCTGTTCTTTTCCCTTTGCCCCCAGCCACCGGGGAGGGACAAACCCTGCCTGTTATTGCTGGGCAAAGAAGAAAACCTTTAGATCTTTTTATGGTAAGACTTCAAGCAACCATGGCACACAGGGTGCTTTTCCCTGTCTGTTGAGTAACGTGGCCTGGTGGTGCAGCTCTGTTCCCTGTCAGTGCCAAAACTGGCTAACAGAAGTGGAGTTCTAAAGATTTGATTAGTAGAACTGAACCATGGGCTTTGTCTGAAATCGTTGTCACATCTGTGACTACTTTTACTGTGGAAACTCTTTGTGCTGAAAGAAAAGTTTACTCTGTGTGCTAAAGTAACTTTGAAATTGAAATGAATGAAGGAAAAATCTCTAGTGAACAAGTGGAAGAACGCTCCTCACAAGGGGACGGTAGGATTAAAGAGTTTTTATGAAATAATATCCCAAAAGGAGTGATGTGCCTTGTCACATGACACATTTAAAGTTGTGAATGAGCGAAACCTGCTGAAGTGTAGCTGGACAGAAGCTTGGTAGCACGTGACCTCTCTCTAAGATTCATTGTGTACATCAAAGTTTAAAAAAAATAAATTGTGCTTGCAGTTCTACTCCAAACCTTTTGTTTTGACAGGTAGTATGGAAGAGCGATGGTCTTTGGACATTCAGGACAAAGGCCGAGTTACCTGCCCGACCTGCCGGGCTGTGGTGAGGAAGACTGTAGAAGGACTGAAGAAACATATGGTAAATTGTAGGCAGGTAAGATCACAAGAGATGAGCAATGTTTTCTTTACTCCTTTTCAGCTTACTGGCAGATATGTCTGCACGCTGTTTTGGGTTGCATTTAAAACCAGTTTCATCTCATCATCACGTCTCTAAGCAAAAGTCCTTTAGACATCTCTCAGAGGCTGCACTTAGCACTCGCTTCTCGCTTAACTTTTTGCTGGAGATTCAGGTTAGTGAGCAAAGGTGTAGCTATTCCATTGTTCCCCTAAATTTTAGGTTCCATAAAACCTCTTCTGTTACTAATGGACAATTACCAGGCCCAAATAAAATGTTCTGCTCTCCTTCTCCTTTCCCCCAGAGTCTCCCACTGCTTTGGTTAATTCACAGTTACGCACAAAGTGTCCTTATTTATTTCTAGAAAATGTTCACATGTCATCACTGTGGGAAACAGCTGAAGTCTTTAGGAGGGATGAAATACCATGTCATGGCAGACCATAACAATCAGGTAACACAACCGCTGTGCACCTAAAAATCCTACAAGCAAGACAGTCTTTTGTTCCTTCCCTGACACACACATAAACAGAAGGTATTGTGTTTTTTCCAAATGTTGTAGCTGTTTAAATCTTCCCTACCTATTCTTTTTCCTGTAAGATTTGACCTCTGAAAAAACAGTAGAATGTTGCCAGAGATGGTAGGCACACTGCATTTTAGAAAGGACTGAATTTCTGTTTAGGCTGATCACACATAAATAGGCTGATATAAATGTGTCATGTGACAAGGCACATCACTCCTTTTGGGAGATTATTTCATAAAAGGCATACTTGATCAGAAAAAAAAAAAAGATTTCTCATTAGGCTGCAATTTTCAGTCCTCTACTACAAAGTATTTTTTCTACATCCAGAGCAGACTAGACTTTACTAGTTCTTTACAAGTTCAAAGGTAAAAAAACAGAAGCAACAATTTAGTTCTTGTCTCTTCTTGCTGTAAAGATACTCATGCTGCAATCTGCTTTGCCTCTTTGCTACTACTTTAAAGAAGGCAATGTGTCCCCTCCCGTCGTTGTAGTTGTGAAGAATTAGAACTTTTGGAAAGGTCATTCGGAAGTTTGGGTAAGGTTTAGGTAACTTGTTGCTGTTATTTTTCAGATAGTTCCCAGTACTGTGGTTTCAGAACATACAGCTGTACTAGTGAATTAAATAGGCCAAGGATCACGTTTTGGCCCTAAGGAATAGCTCTGTCACTCAGTTCTAACATTTTATTCGGTTTAGCTGCAATATTATTATAAGGTAGTGTAGGAAATACTCTACGATAATCATCAGAGACTAGAGAGGAACTGTAGTTTAGCATAGATGAATAACCATTACAGAGAGTTAGTTGGCTTAGCTTTAGTTAGGCTCAGTGGAAATGGTAGGACCAGTAAATGTTAAAGATACGTGACAGAGATGAGCAAGGACTTTCTGCGGGCAGAAAGGTAGAAAAGTAGTAATGGAAATACCTTTGTCCTTCATAGCAGCTATAGCTTGGGACCGTATCTTATCAAGGTTTTTGTTCATAGATAACATCCAAATGAAAACCACTTTACAGATAAGAGTTTTATCAGGCAGTTTACTCCTTTTAAAGACAAATCAGTTGTTTTGGAATATAGACAGTGATCATTGTATGAAATATGCTTTTGTAAAATCATAAGTTGCAGTGATTTAATTATTTTTTTAAGCTTTCCTTCAGTAGTGTACCAAGTAGTGGATTCTGTATGAGAATAACTGTAAATGCTAAGCATCCTGTGTTTTTCTTTGATCCTTCTTCTGTGCTTTAGCCAGTTGTGAAGGAGGGAGGAGAAGTGGATGAGCAGCTTGAGCGAGACCGCCTTCGGAAGGTATTGAAGCTTATGGGAAAACTAAAATGTACAAGGGAGGTAAGCTGCATTGTATTCTGAATTAAACAGCAGCAGATGCATGAATGTAAAATATGACAGTTCTGCCTGTTGTGCTTTCGTGCTAGCCAAGGCTGGAGTTGTTTCAAGATCTATCTATGCTTTCAAGACAGAGTATCACAGAATCTCAGAACGGTTTGGATTGGAAGGGACCTTTAAGGCCCTCTAGTCCAACTCTCCTGACATGAGCAGGGGCATAGTCAACTAGATCAGATTGCTCAGAGCCCCGTCCAACCTGACCCTGGAGTGTTTCCAGGGATGGAGCATCCACCACCTCCCTGGAAAACCTGTTCCAGTGTTTCAAAACCCTTGTCAAAAAAAAATTTCTTCCTTATATCTAGCCTGAATCTACCCTCCTTCAGTTTAAAATCATTATCCCTTGTCCTGTTGCAACAGGCCCTGCCAAAAAGTTTGTCCCTGTCTTTCTTATAAGCTTCTTTTAAGTACTAAAAGGCCGCAGTAAAATCTCCCCAGAGCCTTCTCTTCTCCAGGCTGAACCCGCCAACTCTCTCAGCCTGTCCTCACAGCAGAGGGGCTCCAGACCTCACAGCACCTCCGTGACGTCCTCTCGCCCCACTCCAACAGCTCCATGTCTCTCATGTGCTGAGGGCCCAGAGCTGGAGGCAGCACTGAGGGGTTTATCTCCCCAGAGTGGAGCATAATCATGGAATCCTAGAGCTATCTGGGTTGGATGGGATCTTTTAGATCATCAGGTCCTCATCAACCTAACAATGACAAAAACTATCATTAAACTGTATCTCTGAGCATGATGTCTACGTGTCTTTTAAATACTGCCAGGGGTGGTGACACAGTCGCTGCCTTGGGCAGCCTGTTCCAATGCTTAATAACCCTTTCAGTGTAAAAATTTTCTCCTAATATCCATCCTAAACCTCCCTTGAGGCCATTGCTTCTTGTCCCATCGCCTGTTGCTTGGGAGAAGATACTGACTTCCCCTGGCTATACCCTCCTTTCAGGGAGTTGTAGAGAGCGAGAAGGTCTCCCCTCAGCCTCCTGTTCTCCAGTTCCCTCTTCTGCTTCTCACAAGACTTGTGCTCCATACTCCTCACCAGCTCCGTTGCCTTTCTCCGGACATGCCCCAACACCTCTGTTTCTTTCATGTGAGGGGCTCAAAACTGGACACAGCCCCTGAGGTGGGGCCTCACCAGTGCCCAGTACAGGGGGACAGTCATTACCCCAGTCCTGCTGGCCACACTGTTCCTGATACAGACCATGATGCTGTTGGCCTTCTGGGCCACCTGGGCACACTGCTGGCTCATATGGCGCTGCTGCCGACCAGCAGCCCCGGGTCCTTTTTCCCCCCGGCAGCTCCAGCCACTCTTCCCCCAGCCTGTAGTGTCCGTGGGGTTGGTGTGACCCAAGGGCAGGACCTGGCACCTGGCCTTGTGGAACCTCATACCACTGGCCTCAGCCCATCAGTCCAGCCTGTCCAGATCCCTCTGCAGAGCCTTCTGACCCTCCAGCAGATCAACACTCCCACCCAACACTCCTGTCCTCTGCAAACTTACTGAGGGTACGCTTCATCCCCTCATCTAGATCATTGATGAAGACGTTAAAGAGAACCAGTACCAAGCCCTGGGGGACACCACTCATGACCAGCTGCTAACTGGGTTTAACTCCAGTCACCACCACTCTTTGGGCTCGGCCTCCAGCTGTTCTTTTACCCAGCAGAGAGTACTCCCATCCAAGCCATGGGCAGCCTGTTTCTCCAGGAGGACACTGGGAGACTGTATTAAAGACCTTACTAAAGTCCAGATAAACAACATCCACAGCCTTTCCCTCATCCACCAAGTGGATTGCTTTGTCATAGGAGGAGATCAGGTTTGTCAAACAGGACCTGCCTTCTTGAAAAATGTCCAGCCTTCCTGGACTCCTCTGCCCTTCGGAGCTGCCTCCCAATGGACTCTGTCAAGCAGGTAGAAAAGACCAAAGTCTGCCCTCCTTGATTTGTCCAGTTTCCAAGCTCAGTGTCAAGTTGATCACCGCGTTGAGTGCTAGGAGATACTCTAGTGAGAGACATCCTCGGGAATCACTGGTCTCTTTGTTGAGACAATAGCTGTATACTAGGAACAGCTGAAAGTTTTATTTACCATCATCCTAATGTCGCTACGTTCTAGACTGTTTGACCAGCCAACCAAGAATAAAACCTTCCTCTCTTTCTGCCCATCTCCTCCATTTGTATTTGAAAATCTGTTTTGTGTATGCTATTTTAACACCTTGCTTCTTCATTCCATGTATTGAAATTTTGTGTTGCCCACTGCCTACAAAGAAGTTATAAGAAACAGTTTCTCCCAGATGCATCCAATTCTTTGCCTCAGCTTTTCTCCATCTGAATAGACTAACATTAAATTTTACTATGTGATTGTGTCTGGTCTGGCAGGAAAAGTGATATTTCTTTGGTCAGCAAAAATCCACAGTAGTCTTGTGGTCGCTTGGAGAGCATTTTTCTTCTGTGCATTTTTCTTCTGCATTGACAGGGCTGCACAGGCAGCTTCACTAGCATAATGGGATACCTATATCATGTTAAAAAATGTGGGAAGGCTGCTTCTGAGCTGGAGAAAATGGCTATGAAGTGCCATCACTGTGGAAAAGCGTACAAATCAAAGGCAGGACTTGTCTATCACCTCCGATCGAAACATGGGCCGGTAAGTGCAAATTGCTGTGGTTGTAGTGTGGTGGTACTTCAGCTGATGGGTACGCCTGAGCTTTTCTCTGCTGCTTGGGTGGGTAACTAGGGATAGCAAATCTTTGCATTTTCTGTCTCTCTGGAGTATTCTGTCCTTGACACTTTGCTTCTAGCAGCAATTATTGCTGTTCTGTGACTAGGCTGAAGTCACCATGGCAGCAGTAAACTTTCCCCAGCCTGACATGGGAGCAGAACAGCCAGTACTATGCTTGTTGTCCGTGAGGGTTTTACAGCAAATGATGTGATGTTCTTTCAAGACCAGTGTCTGCATGAAACTCTCTGCTTGAGCCTTACTGCTGACCCCCCCACCCCGAGTAGATCTGGGGGGGGTGTCTCGCCAGTGAGATGCGTTTCTGTCTGGTGCCTGTGACAGTGAACAGCCACAGCAGCATTTTTGTGAGGCATTCGGCTGAATATTTATTCACAGTATTTAGTGCAACTGAAATAGGGACTAGTGAAGAAGGCTTACCTTTTTTTGGCCTTCATTGCAGGTCACTTTCCTCCATGAGGAGAGAAGAACAGAGAGCCTGAAGAAAATAAAACGGGAGCCAAATAACGCAGGCAGAGTTCAGAGGAGGTCTGCAAAGGTGGCAATCTACTATCTCCATGAGCTAGCTGGAGAAGAGCTGGCCAAAGAGTGGCCTAAGAGAAAAGTTCTGCAGGACTTGATTCCAGATGACCGAAAGGTACAAGGCCTTAAAAATGCTATATAGGGTTTGAGTCTTTCTTCACATCGGATGAGTCTTGCACTGGCATCTGTCCAGTATTGCCAGTGTTTAGTGCCCCATGGAAAGCAATATTGAAGAAGTAATGTCTTGTGGGAGGGATCTGGTCTTAGATTACAGTATTGCTATGGTAGCAATTGCTGTTATAAGTATTTTACCCCGGCAGGCTGTATTGACTTTCAGGTCCTATTGCTATAATTTTCAGTGGGCACCAGTAATGAAGGCAGTTATAGGCATATATAGGTGTCATTCATAAGTCAGGCTGCAGATATTTCATGGTGTTTCAGACTTCAGTTTCCAAAGAGCATCTTTTAGGCTGTAAGGGAAGGCCAAGAGAAAAGGGTGATACGTGATTTGAAAAGGGCAAGTACCTCTAGAGGAATTGGTGTAGTCAAAGTTACGGGAAGTTTTGGATTCTGGTGTTGCAGGAGTTTTCCCGCAGACCCAGATATGTTTGCAGAGAGTGAGACGGGAAAACATCGGTTATTGAGCGTTTGGCTGTTAAATTAGAAGAAGTACGTCTTCTGTGTCTCAATCTGGGAGAGAAAGGGACGTAGTTGGCACTCTGTGTAGCCAACATTGCCTCCAACTTTCAATTCCATCTCTTTGTCTCAGCTGAAATATACTCGTCCAAGGCTGCCCACATTTAGTCAAGATGTGCTGTGCAAATGGAAAACTGAGATAAAGATGTACCGAAGAGTCCACTGCCCAAATCAGGTAATCCTTAAGTGTTTCTGAAGCCTCAGGGTGGATAGATTTCAGGTCTGTCGTGAGCCAACAGCTTTTTCACAACCTTGAAACTGCAGTTTGTCTCTCTGGGAGACAAATTCTGCTCCATGCCAGTACAGTTGGTTAGTGTAACCAAGACCCTGCTTGGACTGTTGCCTTAGGAATGATGTGTTTGAGTACTTCAGAGCCAGTAACTTGGTGTCAGACTGGAACAGCTTTCACATCCACCTGGGAGCTGGTCCATTTGAAAGTTTGAGCAGTGGAAGAACAACAGGCCCCTGCCTGTCTAGCACTGTACTAAATCTAATTATATAAGGGAGGAGTAGAGATGGAAATATAAGAATAGAGGAACTTTGGCACAGCATTTAAGTTTTCTCTTGAAAGCTGGAAACGGGCTACGGAAGACATGCATGGCACTGTCATCCTGGTCAAGGGATACTTATGCACGTGTGCTTAGTTTCTTACAACCCCACGCAACAGTCACCAGTCAGATCCAGTGAGAAGAAACGGCCACGTTGGTGGAAACTGTGGTAAGTGGGATGCAGATGATGCACGCTGCTGGGTAGCCAAGGGTTGGTGGCTTCCATCTGGGTTTGGTGTAGAGACAATGCGTCTCCCCCAGCACTCTCTCCCCAGTCTTCAGGCTCGCATCATGTTGTATATGGAGCTGTCATGTTCCCCTGGCCAGTAACACAGGAGTGTGTATTGCACTTACCTCCTGTTTCAGGGTCTGGGCTCTTGGCTGAGCACCATCCAGTATCCCAAGACTGATGCCCAGAGCACCACATGGGGAGGACCTGTAAAGTGCCCTTAACTGAGACCATCACTGTTGAATGTGGTACTTTTGCTCTGTGCCACCAGGTACGCAGGCAGGGCAGACCTCTCTTAGCCCAGTTGGAATTGTCTTCCAGACAATATGACTTTCTTGTGTAGGAAGAAGTGATTTCTTACTGGCATTTTGCTGACATGCACTTTTTTTCTGCTGTTCCAGGGTTGTGAATCTGTATATGGCAGCGTCTCAGGACTCAAATCTCACCTTGGCACGTGTACCTTGGTTGGTAGCCTTCCTGTACTTGTTATCTTTTATACCAATAGCCTGACTGTCCCTGTCCTTCAGATATCTTGTTCAAGCTGTTGTCCTGCCATCTGCTAATCTGAGTCCTCACAATTTGATTGCTTCCTATGTGCTAACAGGGTTGCCATTGCAAACACTGTTTGAGGCAAGGAGGAAGCATCTTAGCAGCATGCATTTTAGTGAAACTGCAGTCCTACCCTTAGATTCACAGCTACAAGAGCTTTTTTTCCAGGTATAGTGCTGGAGACCTTGTAACATCTCACTGAGCAGCTCTGTGCTTTATGGGCTTAACTGGTCAATAATGTCAGTGCTCCTGTAGCTAAAGCATTGTCTGGTATGAATAAGAGTTCCTATTTCTTACTGCTGGGTTATGTCTCAGCAAGATTAAAATACAATATATAGGTGTATCAGCCTTTTAGGTAGCAATTGGTGATGGATTTCTTCATTTATTTATTTGTTTATTTATTTATTTTGCTTTGGTGACAGGGAGACTTCGTGGCTGGTAAATACAAGTGTCTGCTGTGTGAGAAGGAGTTCATTTCAGAGAGTGGGGTCAAGTATCACATCAACTCCATGCACGCTGAGGTAAAGCAGGCAGAATGGAAGTCCTCAAACCCCAGGTTACTGGAGGTGGGGAGGGTGTCTTGGGAATGAAAGACTGGATGCTTGCTATGTTTCATTTTCCCCTTGCTCACTGCTGGGAACAGGATCCCAACTCAAGTGGCCTTTGATTTGCTTAAACATAGGTGTTCTTATGCGTTGGTCTGGGGAGCGAGTGTTGTGTCACGTCACATGTCTTGTCCCAAGGTACTGCTGCTTAGTTCAGCTCTTCAGCATTTCCCACACCTTTAGCCAGACAATTTCCAAATCAAATCAGAGTCCTCTGAGACAGTGACACCTGAGGAGGAACACGAAAGGGCAGAGCTTTGTTAGGCAGCTGCCTTTCTAGATCTCACATTTCAGGAACCCCTTGTCCCACAAGGCAGTTTTATAATAAGCCCTGATAGGCTTTATATGGTATTTCCACTATCAGTGACAACCTGTTGCCTTCTAAACCCTCCAGGACTGGTTTGATGTAAACACAACTACCACCAAAAGCTTTGCGAAACTGATGAAAATGCGCCAAAGAGAAGAGCAGAGGAAGCAACGGAAGAAACGTCCTTTGACCCGGGCCAAAAAGAAGAGAACTGGAACCCTGGCTACCAAGAAGGTTCCCATTGCAGGAGTTGAAAAAATGAGGAGAAGTAAGAGAGGTCGTCCCCAGCGGGTGGACATCGAGAGCGTGAGTAGTGAGGAGAGGGAGCCCCAAGTTGCACAGAGAGCTGAATTTCCAAAAAATAGCCGCAAGCGAGGCCGGAAGTAAAACCCTACAAGAAGAGAAGGAGTAATCCTAAAGCTTTTCAGTTACAAGCCCCACTTCTGTCAAGCTCATAACCCACAGAACTAATACAAACAACTGAATGTCTTTCAGACTGTGACTCTGTTCTACTTGGTGACCTTGATTTTGAAACCATTGCCTCTGGTCCATTGTGAGAGACTTCAAACCAAAGCTGTGGTACAGAGGCTGCCTCTCCTGCGGTAGGTCCCTTGGACAGTGGCACTGGCTGTGTACACGGTGTAGCTCCTGTTCTGGTTACAGCCTCGGTTTGGGTCATATTAGTTCCTTGTTTAGTGGTTTCCAGTACAGCAGCCATCTTGTTTTGTTATCTTCATGTGATGGGTGAGATCAGGGTCCTCTTAGCAGTTCTCCCTGTAAGGGACTGACTAACCCAGCGTTTAGGTCTCTGTAAGGAGAGAATCCTTTCTTGCACAGTATGCACACAAGCTAAGCAGTACTGTGCAGAACACAAAGGTTTAGCTTGCCCTGTAACTGCCCTGTTTACTGTTAGTGATGCTGTCCCAGAAGAGCAAATACCTTCCTCGTGTCTGCTCCAGTTGCACAAGGCACTCTTCTTCGTACAGCGATGTTTTGGCTCAGCATGAGACAGTAGCACCTGAGCTCTGGTCTGCTTGGAAGTGATGGGACATCATTAATGCCCTCGTCTGGACCCCCTGTTTCCCTGGCACCTGCATTCTGTAGCACTGGGCATTGAATGTATGTAGAGGGTCTTCCAGTCCAGTGAGCAATTAAATGCTCTCCAGCCTTTTGGAGATTCACTGGCCTTTCAGAGACACCCAGTAACTAATGAAATAAGAGGGCCCACAAAGGCCACCTTAAGACCATTTGTTTCAGATTCACCTGGGAAACAAACATGCTGCATCCCTACAGTAGCAGCTTTGCTAGTGCAGAATCCCAGTTCTACTGAGCTGCCGATGTGGTGTTCTTCATGATGCCCGTGCTCCCATAGCATCCTTTTTTCTGCACTGTAGATGCCACCTTCGTGGTCTTCTGTCACCTGTTTCTTTTCAGTACTGCTTCCTTTCTGTGAATGAGGTGTATTGGCAGTGGCTTCCCTGTGTGGAAAAGGTTAGAAGAGGGTTTGTTATTTTAAGTCGCTTGTTGGCACAAACTCTGGATCATAGGGGTATCTGCTTGTGCTCCATAAATGAAACAGATACCATAGAAGCTGACAGGAAGCAGCAGCACAGGCAGTCCTACTCTGTCCTTCAGAGAATGGGTTCTCCAGAATTACTGTTATCCAAAGACCCACTGTACCAAAAAGTTGCAAAATTTGGCTTTTTCCTTGCAGTTTTGCAGGCAAGAAAATAGGCAGCTGTTACCTTCTGTGAATTTTCACTGTCTACCAAAGTTGCTGGTGGTGAAATTCACAGGGAGGGAAGCTGCCGCAGTGCCTGGAGAACAGGCGGGCTATACCTGTGCGCTATTGACAGAATCATCACATGGGCCCTGGCAGCGGGAAGCGCTGTGTGGCCAGGGTCTTCTCAAGAACTGCCTCTCCCATCTAATCAGCAAAGCAGATCCTGGCTGAGCGTGGTCTGTCTGTCATGGGGATGAGTGCCTGTCTGGTAGTTACAGCAGCAGTAAGTGCTGCAGTGTGATTTACCCGCGGTAGTTACACTGCCTTTTGGAACCAGCCCTCGCTGTGCGTGCAGTGCTGTGCTCAAAGTATAGATACGTGGACTTCTGTGCTGGGTGTATTAAGGTTTGCAGTAAGAGCAGTGAGACCAGAAGACAACAAAATAAAATGTCACCAGTGGGAGAATGCAGTTTCTTGTCTGTTTGGTGTATAGCGTTCTTGGTACCATCCCTTCTTGCACAATGCACCCTGGTCTGCCCACGGGGTTGTCCTGCATGCTCTGGACATGCTACTCAGTAGTCTGCACTACTTCTCCTCAGCACTCTACTCTACACAGCCATGCTTTGACCGCATGCATTTACTACCTTCTCACCCAGTGGGTGGAATCATAGAATCAGTTTGGTTGGAAGAGACCTTTAAGGTCACCAAGTCCAAACGTTAACCTAGCACTGCCAAGTTGCCACTAAACCATGTGCCTTGTGGACAACACGATAAACCCATGAATTAGGGAGGTTTGCGTTAGTGGGTTTCAGTCTAGAGTCCTATTTGCTGTTGTTCATGAGTTACTAACCAGACCTGCTTTCCAGACATGGGAACTACATGACCACCTGGATTTTGTTGAGTGACATCTATAACATATTCCCCCCCCCCATAACATGACGTGGGAAAAAAATCATTATCTAACAATCCATTTGTGCTCTACCAGTGTTACAACAAATGGTTTGCTGATTTGCTCAAGGTGGTAGCTGGGAAAGCTACCCAAAGCTGGAGAAGGGAATTCTCCAGGCTGAACAACCCTAACTGTGTCAGCCCTTCTTCACAGCAGAGGGGCTCCAGCCCTCGGATCGTTTTTGTGGCCTCCTCTGGCCCCACTCCAGCAGGAGCGTGTCTGTCCATTTCTGTCTTGTGCCGTGGGCCCCAGCGCTGGACACAGTGCTCCAGGCAGGGGACCATGAGAGCAGAGTAGAGGGGGAGAACCCCCTCCCTCCACCCGCTGGCCATGCTTCTGTTGGTGCTGTCCAGGATACAGTTGGCTCTCTTGGCTGCAAGTGCATGCTGCCGCTTCATGTCCAATTTTTTGGTATCCCTGAGTCCTCCTCTGCAGGTCTGCTCTCAATCCATTTGCACACCCCCTCAGGTGCAGGACCTTGCCCTTAGCCTTGTTGAATTTCATGCGGTTTATGTGCACCCATTCCTGAAGCCTGTCATGGTCCCTCTGGATGTCATCCTGNGTTTGCAGTAAGAGCAGTGAGACCAGAAGACAACAAAATAAAATGTCACCAGTGGGAGAATGCAGTTTCTTGTCTGTTTGGTGTATAGCGTTCTTGGTACCATCCCTTCTTGCACAATGCACCCTGGTCTGCCCACGGGGTTGTCCTGCATGCTCTGGACATGCTACTCAGTAGTCTGCACTACTTCTCCTCAGCACTCTACTCTACACAGCCATGCTTTGACCGCATGCATTTACTACCTTCTCACCCAGTGGGTGGAATCATAGAATCAGTTTGGTTGGAAGAGACCTTTAAGGTCACCAAGTCCAAACGTTAACCTAGCACTGCCAAGTTGCCACTAAACCATGTGCCTTGTGGACAACACGATAAACCCATGAATTAGGGAGGTTTGCGTTAGTGGGTTTCAGTCTAGAGTCCTATTTGCTGTTGTTCATGAGTTACTAACCAGACCTGCTTTCCAGACATGGGAACTACATGACCACCTGGATTTTGTTGAGTGACATCTATAACATATTCCCCCCCCCCATAACATGACGTGGGAAAAAAATCATTATCTAACAATCCATTTGTGCTCTACCAGTGTTACAACAAATGGTTTGCTGATTTGCTCAAGGTGGTAGCTGGGAAAGCTACCCAAAGCTGGAGAAGGGAATTCTCCAGGCTGAACAACCCTAACTGTGTCAGCCCTTCTTCACAGCAGAGGGGCTCCAGCCCTCGGATCGTTTTTGTGGCCTCCTCTGGCCCCACTCCAGCAGGAGCGTGTCTGTCCATTTCTGTCTTGTGCCGTGGGCCCCAGCGCTGGACACAGTGCTCCAGGCAGGGGACCATGAGAGCAGAGTAGAGGGGGAGAACCCCCTCCCTCCACCCGCTGGCCGTGCTTCTGTTGGTGCTGTCCAGGATACAGTTGGCTCTCTTGGCTGCAAGTGCATGCTGCCGCTTCATGTCCAATTTTTTGGTATCCCTGAGTCCTCCTCTGCAGGTCTGCTCTCAATCCATTTGCACACCCCCTCAGGTGCAGGACCTTGCCCTTAGCCTTGTTGAATTTCATGCGGTTTATGTGCACCCATTCCTGAAGCCTGTCATGGTCCCTCTGGATGTCATCCTGTCCCTCCAGTGGATCAGCTGCACCACGCAGCTTGGTGCCATCTGCTCACTTGCACTCAGTCCCCTATTTGCATCGCTGATGACAATATTGGTGCCAACACGGGCCCCTGAGGGACACCACTCATTGTCCCAGTAATTGCTTCTCCAGATGTGGTCATTGTCACCACAGCACAGCCTGTTTGTGTCTCCATTGTTTTGCATCAGCCTTGTTGTGTGACTCTTCTGACCTGTGAAGCTGCACCAAAATACACGTGATACAGGGAAGTATGCCTGAGCCTGCACCTGAAACCAGAGTGCTCCTCCCTTCCACGTGGCTGCATGTCGTTAATGTTATTTATATGTCAGTTTTAGTCACTTTAACAACTGAAGCATCTGCCTTGGTCTCCCGATGGGTCCAAATCTCACCACTTTGCAACACAGCTAAGATTGCGGGCACAGGTTGTGAACAGGTTGCCATGTGCTAACCTGAAGCAGGACATTCACTGGACCAGCTGCTAGCTCCTGAAGGGCAGCTGTGGGAAGCGTGAAGAGATGCCCGAAAGTTACAGGCCCCTGGATTGGGAGAGCCTGCGTGGAGATCCTACATGCGAGCCTGCAAAGATGGAGTGAAAGGGAAGGAAGAGCAGGCAGAAAATGGGACGGACAACTCCAGCTCCTGCCTTGTGCCCCGCGGATAACAGCCACTCTCCCCCTCCAAGCACAGCGCAGGGAAAGCAAACGCCGCAGTTGTTGGTAAGGTGCCTGTCGGTACCGCGGGGCAGGAGCGGGTAGTGAGCAGTTCCTAGAGCAGGTGATGCGCCGAGGGCCCCGGAGGGAGCCTTTGCTCGTGTCTGCACCCTCAGCTTCCTCCAGAGACAGCTGCTCTTACCGGGGTGCAGCCCGTTGTCTTGGGGGGCCGGAGCCCTGCGCTGACCGACCTGTCCCCCATCGCTTCCAGCTGTGCCCAGACAAACCGCCTGTCCCCGGGGGCGGCACTGCCGATTTGGAGGCACGGCCCGGGGCCGCGAGGGCGGTGCCGGCACCGGAGCGGCTGCGGCGTCGCTCGGGGGGCGGTGCTGGGCGGAGCGGGCCGTTCCGCCCCCCCCCACACACACACCTCCGGCCTCCCCCGCGCTGCGGCCGGGNCCTCTGCCTTGTGCGAGCCAGTAAGTGCGGCTGGGACTGGAGGGGACGGGATGGGGCCGAGACTCCGCGCGTCGCTCCGCTCTCTGCGGCGGGGCCCGCCCGCCCCGCTCCCCGGGAGCCCATGCTGCCGCCCGCGGCGGGGTCGGGCCGGGCCGGGTGCGGGGCTTNGGCTTGCGTTCCCCGGGCGGGGTACCCGGGCCGGGCGGGGGTCCCCCGTCCCTCGCCGTGTCCCAACCCCGCTGTGCGCTGGGATCTCTCGCCAAACTCTCCTACCGACCTCCCCGGTCCCCTGCGCGGCCTCGGCCGCGACCCCGCTGGGTCTGCGCCCTGGCCCCGGGGCGCCGCGGCTCCAGGCCAGCCGTGCCTTCGGCGTGTCGCCTGCCTTCCCCGCGGGCCGGGTGCGCCCGTGTAGCCGTGCCGCCCTCCGGGGAGGCCGGCAGGACCCCCCACGGGCGCCTGGCGCGTCCCGCTGCCGGGCCGGGCGGTGGGGCAGCACGGACTCTCTTTGTCCCCTGGCGAAGGGGGCTCCCCGTGTCCCGCCCTTGTCCCCCTCCAGCGTCCCGAGGCCGTTGATGCCCCTAGGCGGGGAGGCTCCGGCGCTGCGAGCTGGGCTGAGCTGCTCCCTGGCCGACAGCCCTTCCAGCCGAGCATTCTCCGGACTGGTGTTCGTCAAGGGCTGTCAGCACTCCGGGTACCCCTGTACCCCTGTCCCTTCTTCCCTTGGTGCATCCGAACGGCCCTGTGTCAGCGGCAGCCTTCTGCTGTTTGCCCGTTGTCAGGCTACTGATGTAATTAATTGAATTGCGGGAACCAGGCACGTTCTGATATGTTCTGCCATGTTTTCAGTCTCCTTGCAAAATATGTGCCTGACGGATTCAGGAAGAAATGCAGCTAGGGTTGTTAAAAAGGGGCCACTTATTTTTAGACGTGCAGTCTGATGCTTACCTCCCTGCTGCAGGGATGAGTTGGGCAAACATCTAGGTGCCCTTGAGCAGCAGTCTCAAGGGCACGGGCTGTGAGGGGCAGGTGAGGTTCCCTCTCCTGCAGGGAGAGGATGGGGAGAGAGTCACAGCAGGATGGGGAGGGTGCCAGTGGGGCTGTGCCACATCCCTCTGCCAACATCACTCTTGAGGGTCATCTTCACAAGCCCCCTCTTTGGCCTCAAAGCCAGGTTGTGTGGCAGATCCAGCCCAGTGCCTAGCTGGCTGCAGGTCACCCTCCAGGCTGCCCAGCCTCAGGCTGGAGTGCTGTTGGCCCCAGCAGGCGGAACCAGCTCTTGCTCTTCAGCAGGCCTGGAGCAAACCCACTGCTGCACTAGCAGGACAAAAGGGTGCAGCAGGCCTTAAGTAAGTGATTGCTCTTTCTCTGGTGGTGCCCACTTCTTATTATGGCTTTAATCAAAACTGGAGCTCGGTAACTTATAAAAGATGCAGAATCATTAGCGATTAATGCATTGGGCAGGGCTTCACTGTTTTTGCTGGAGGGCCAAGCAGAGTGTTGGAGCATCTTGGCGTTACAGGAATGTTTTTAATAGCTGGCTTCAGAGGGTACATTTTTTGGAGCCCTTGCACTCACAGATCTTTGTGGCAACAGCTCTGGCATGAAAATTCTCTAACCTCAACTGCAGAGCAGGGTGGGGAATGTTAGGCTTGATATGGGAATCACATACAAAGCTTTCTGTGGTGTGAGCTGTCATAGAATCATCTGGGTTGGAAGGGACCTTTAAGATCATTGAGTCCAACCATTAACCTAACAGTGCCAACCCATGTCCCTCAGCACCATGTCTACACGTCTTACAAACACCTCCAGGGATGGTGATTCAACCAATTCCATGGGCAGCCCATTCCAATGTTTGATAACCCTTTCTGTAAAGCAATTTTTCCTAATATCCATCCTAAACTTCTCCAGCGCAACTTAATGGCATTTCCTCTTGACCTTTGGAGTTCCTGTCATAACAGCTTTCAGTGAGGTCTCGGCTTGTGTGTCCTTGGGATTAAACATTGCCCTATGTTTCTAGGTGTTCTTCAAAACTTCTCCAGTTTTGACTTCTGAAACTTCTTGTTCTACCTCTTCATGCTGGGTATGCAAATCCCACATGCTTAGAAATGTCTTTTCTGCAGTTTGATGAACTGCAAACTCACCATGGGACACTCATTTTTCCACCTGGACAAGAGCTGGATACCTTCAGGTCTCACTGTCACACAGGTTCAGGTCTGCTTGTCTGGAGCCTGCAGAAAGTGTGTTTGTGATGCATGAGGTTTGAAGCACTGACCAGCCACGTGCTGTGGCTCTGTCGTGCTACCCCCTTCCTCCCCCCACCCTCCGTGAGCTCTAGCCCTCTCTCTATTTGGGACATTTAAGGGTTGGCTCTGGGTGCAATAGCAGATCATGGTGGGTTTGGGTGCTTTGAGTCTTTGCAGTTTGATAGCAGGATGGTATCCCCTGGGATGCCCTTCTGCTGCTGGGGAGCGAAGATCCCTACACAGAGCCTGTACAAGTCCTGTCTAAGTGCAGTACAAGCAACACTGTCAGCCCCGTGTGGACCCAGCAGCGTGGCTTGTGGGTCCATGCTGTGCACTCGTTCTCACAGAGTGACTCAGCCCCAGGGCCATGTCTCAACATCCTCAGCCCAAAATACTGGACTGGATGAGGCTGGGCTCCCTGCAGAAGCCTCGAAACTTCTTATGCAGAGCTGGGAACCTGCTACAAGCTCCATCCACAAACTTCTGTGTTGCAGAAATGTCAGACCTTGCCTTTAATTTTCTCACATATATTTAAAGGTTGGGAATTCCAACTGCCCAGTTTGAGCACGTTCAGACCTCATTCTGTTAAAAGCTACCTCATTTATTATAGTAGATGTATCCTGTGAAGCACCAGGTCCTGTTCTTGTCCTGAGGCCAGCTGGCAGGGTCTGCTCACATCCGCAGCACTACGCTTATGAGTTCGAAAGAGGGGAACACATTGATGCTACTAGGAATGGTTCATGGGTCGTGCTAACTCCTGACACAAGCTGGATGCTTCAGACCAAAGCAGTTCCTGGGACTAGTCTCCACTACTGGATTCCTGGGCTGTTCCTGACCTTGTTATGTTTGCTAGCATAGTGGTAGCCTTAGTCAACTGTTCTTCTTACGCCTCCCACATCTGCGCAGAGCTCCTCTGCCCCCATCGGAGGCCAGTTCTGGAGGACGCAGCTTTATTCAGCCTGTTTTGCCGTTGGCTTGCGGGAGAGCAGGATGTGCAGATTAGGCTCAGAGACTCCCTCTTGCAGGTTAGAGTCATGAAACAGTCCCACTAGCAAAACTCTACAGAGACACATTCTTTGTGGAATAAAGAGTATTTGAGTGTGTCTTTGAATCCTTTCCAGTTTTCCAGCTCCTGCTCTGGAAGAGAGGGCATAGCATCCTGTGATGTCTTTGTTCATGTTGTCTCCAGTGACTACCTCCTTGTGATGCAGGATTCTGTTGGTGGTGCACTCAGCTCCAGCGTCTCTGAGAACGTGTTGTCTGGGCTCTGTGGGTCACCTTCCTGTCTGTCTCAATCACCTGAGACCAACCAGAAACCGGTACTTCTCAGAGTGGGAATCACAGCCTTTTCCTGGTAGATCTGTCATGGAGCTGGGTATATTCAAATGTGAGTGAATGGATTTAAATGGCTGAGCTGCAGAAATTACCTTCCCTTGTCACTGTAACTGGTGTCCGTGGTTGTCTTTTTTCTTGTTTTCAGGTTTCCTCTGGGGCCTTTTTTCTATCTCAAGAAATCACAGCATCGAGCTGGTGCTACACAAGGAGCTTGTAGAAAGACACTGCCTTGTATGCAGGGAGAGAGGAGGCTTGAACAGCAGCCTCAGTGTCTTTATTCGTGTGCTCCTGTGTCTAATTTCCAGAAAATATTTGGCTTTGTATGTATACCAGTGGCAGATCCTGCTGTGTTTGTAGTGCTGTGAACTTTCAGAATGGTGATGGTGCAGAGCATGGGTCAATCAGACCAGTCTTCTGAAGGATAGTGATGGCTGAGTGTTGTTGCCAGCTTTGCAGCCGATGGCATTGCACTGCTGGGAAAGGCAGCTCTGCCTTCTGCATCGGGCTTCTCCCCGCTCTACAGCAGGGAGCAATGCCAGGCAGACGAGATGGCCAGATTGAGTTGCATAGTGTTTTTATTCCAAGCTGCCCCATTTTTCTGACACAGTTGATATATAAATACTGCGTATGGGCTGCTTCCTACGTAGTTCTGGGTGGTGTGCCAGGCATTCGTGATGTGCACATCCGTGGGACAGCCCCAGAGCTTAGAGGAGTCTGATTTTACCATCACAGTCTTGGTTGAAGAATTACATTAATGTAGGATTTGTTTGGACTTTCTGGACCCTACAGAAACACTGGACTTCCCTGCCAAGAGTCTACTCTGTGCCCAGGCTGAGCAGGAGCATGTCATGCCAGGCAGCACTGCTTCTGCTAGTGCTGGAGCTGAAGGAAGTAAACTTTCCAACAGATGAACATCTGAGCAGCAGTGAAGGTACCTCGGATCTGCAAGCAGATGCCCTTGTGAAGAGCTGATGTGAATGTCATTCTCCTCTCCAATAGCAGGGTCTCTGCAGCGCTCTGAGACAGGCTGCAAGGAATTTTGTGTGTGATTTTGAGCTGCAGGGGCTGGTCAAATTGCTGTGACAGTCTCTTAAACGCTGTAATTCTTTTTTGCTCAGGATGGGCCATCATGCATTTCCCATTTCAATGTCTGCAGGGTGGAAGGAGCCTACTGAGGGCCCTGTGTGTCTTTAGCCAGGTTTGGCAGCCTGGGTACATGATCAGCACTGCTAATTCCTTTTGGGTGGAACATGTATGATGAGCTATGGGCTATGTCTGCCACTGCAAGCAAGCCCTTTAGAGAAGAGCCAGTCAGATGCCTCGCAAGCTTGTCCTCCTTCCCCGCTGTAGGACACTGCGGAGGGCGAGGTGTGTGGTGAGCACATTTCTCACCAGCAGCCAGGCAGGGAGGAGTCCTGACCAGCAAGCCAAGGCTTGCCAAAGTCAGCGTCACGGAGGGGTAGCTGCCCAGGCAGGGAGCAGCTCAGTGCCTGCAGACTTTCCCGTCACGCGATGGGCAGCTGCCCACAAGTCCAGCAAACACCATGCCCTGTGTGTGTGGCTGCTGGCAGGGGCTAAGCCTTCTGTGCCACCTCTCTCCTGGGGACAGATTCACTGGAGAAGCTGCTCCCTGTCACCCTGGCCAATGTGCTGCCAAGGGCAGATGTTGGAGAGGCTGTGCATGGTGGTGTGCAAGGCAAGTGCCTTTTCTGAGACATCTTCTTTTGCCTTTTTCCTGTGCCTTGCCTCGGTCTCATCCCTGGCTCACCCAGACAGGCCACCGTCCCCCGTCAACGTGACTGTGACGCAGCTGAAGGCAAACTCTGCCACAGTCTCCTGGGACGTCCCAGAAGGAGACGTGGTCATCGGCTATGCCATCTTACAGCAGGTATCCCGGCTCTGTCCCCAGGGGCTGGGGACCCCTCTCGCTGATTGCCAGCATGCTCTTACGGCAGGCCTTGTGCCGCAGTTTGGAGCTCCTCTGGCATCTGCCTGAGGACACTTCTGCTGTTGAGCAGCCCTTGCCAGGGTGCCCTGTCTGAGCCATCCATGCTGGTGGGAGGCAGCAGACCATGGGTTGTGCTGGGGGCAGTTATCCCTCCAGTGGTTTCCCTGCAATTTCTCTGCTTAAGTGTGGTGCCTCAGCCATGACATAACCCTTCTTTGCTTGCCTTGCTCTGCCTCCACAGCCCCAGACGATGGTGGCTTCTCCAGGGAGGTGCCTGGCTTCTGGCCATATGGGAATGCTGCATAGCCAAGTGCTGGCCAGCCTGGCCCCTCTAGGGGAGTGGATGGTTGCCCGGGAAGGGAGGAGTAAGGGCAGCATGCCCAGCACAGCCCTGCAGATGGGGGCCTGTGTCTGGTGCCGCTGGGAATGGCCTCTGGGGGATGACGGCTCTTCACTCTGGCAGCGGCAGGATGGGCAGATGCAGCGGTTCATCCGGGAGGTGAACACCACCAACCGAGCCTGTGTGCTGTGGGACCTGGCCGAGGACGCTGATTACATCATCCAGGTGCAGAGCATCGGCCTCTATGGGGAAAGCCAGGCCAGTAAGCGTGTCCACTTCCGAACCCTGAAGGAGACAGATCGCCTCCCTTCCAACAGCTCCAACCAAGGTGAGGCAGCTCTTTCCAGCTCGCCCAGGTGCCGCTGGTGGGGCCACACCTGGAAGTCTCCACAGCCAGTGGGAAAGGTGTTGCTCCAAGCCGCAGCCTCGAGACACAGGGTCATAACGGGTAGCAGGGTTGTACAAGCTGCTCTTGTGTCCACTGTGGCCATAATAATGTCCCCAAGCCCTGGATTACAGCCTTCTCATCCCAGGTCTTTGCACCCTGTTCAGCTAAGCAGAACTGCTGTGGCCTGCTCAGCTGCTGCGTGTAGGAAGCAGACCATTGAATGAGTTCTTAGATCTCCCAGCCTGCAAGCTACCAAAAGACAAATGACGGAGCCCCACAGCCTCCTTTCCTACTCACATCCATGTTGTGCCTTCTTGTCTATATGATGATCCATGAGAGATAATCCAAAATTCTAAAAGACGAGATGCTCAGAGCATCTGCTGGACGCGGGAGTCTGTCTCCAGCACTCGCCATAAGAGGGGTACTTGAAAAGAGTCCAGGGCAAGCAGATGACTTTCCTCAGAAATTTTATGTTCAGCTCAGGGCCTTCCTAACCTGCCCTGGTCCCTGCATAGGGAGTAATCATTGAGATGCATTGTACGGTCCCTGCTTGAACCCAAACAAGCTGTTAGAATTCCTGACTACATTTGGTAGCAAGGATGTTTTTTCTGAGACGGGAGAGCCACAGGCTGCATGCCTTCTCTCCAGCCAAGATGTCATCCCACACCCGTCCTTGTCTGGGGGAAGTGGGCCTCTCCTCTGGAGCTCTTTCTCAGATCCTAGAGTGTTACTGGTCCTGGAGTAGGTTCTGGTGGGAGGGTGTCTGCTGCCAGCTCTGCCTGGGCTCTCTTCTGCAGGTGACATCACCATGGAAGGGCTGGACAAAGACAGGCAGCTGCAGACAGGCGAGATCATCATCATCGTGGCTGTGCTGCTCATGTGGGCAGGTGAGTGTCACAAGCAGCATCCCAGCAGGCTGGGGCAGAGGTGCAATACAGGGTCCACAAAGAGAATGGGTCTCAAGAGACTGCGGAGGCATATTGGTATGGTTCTGGCATCCTTTCCAGTGAGTCCATTGAGTTTCTATAGAGCTTGAGCCAGGGCTTTTACCCAAAAAGAGCAGCCAGAGCCACTGCTCAGCAGTGATGGCCTAGAGCACATGGGGCGGCTGGCCTGACTGCTGGCCTGGTGGACCAGGAGACAACGTGGGAGCCAAGTAAAACAGAATTACAGGTGGGAGCATCTCAGCTGATGTCAACTATCATCTAAGTTGGGCCTTAGCTAGCTTATCTGACATGGGATAACATTGCTGCATTGGCTGGTAGTGGCTGTGCATCAGTCTGCTGAAGCTGTAGGATGGGTGATGTGCTCTTGTGCAGCACCTGATCAAAGCCAATGCTCTAGTGAATGCCAGGGAGCTCTGTGAGCAAGGAAGCCTAGGAGATAACAGTCAGCTTCTGACTGGTCACACGCAGCTGCTGCATGTGGATTTTCTAGTGGCTTCTTGCAGGAATCTCTCCTTGTCCTGGCCTTAACCACTTTTCTAGTGCACTGGAAGAAAATACCAGATGGCTGCTGATTGCTCATGCCAGGTGGTGTGGTCAGGGAGAAACTGGGTCCAGCCTGCGGGTGACCGTGATAACGCACTGTGGTTTGAACGGGCCCAACACATCTAATGATCACAGTTCAAAGCATTGCTCCAGTCCTGCATTCAGGGTCCCCGGGTGTGGGACATGCTGTGTGAGATGAGTGCTGTAAAAACATTAGTCACCCACCCCGTGGTCAATTTGCAGGACAGGAAAAGTCCAAGGATTGCCTTTTGTGAGGGTTGCAAGCACTGGGCCGCTGACTTCGGTGCCTTGCTGGAGGCACTCAGAAACCCCCTCAGCTGCTCACTGACCTCAAGGGCTGTCCCTCTCTGAGTGCCTCACCATCTGCCTTTGGCCTCAGAGCCCTAAGCTGTAGGCACCAGGCACCTCATGTGCACCCAGGTGACTTTAGCCATCTGTGCCTCATCTGTCAGAGGAGACTGGCCAGGCCACGCATGCAGAGGTGTCTCTGGTGGCCCAGGCTAGCACAGTTGTGGGTGACCAGCACCCCAGGGTGCCGTGCCCTGGTGCAGCTGGCATGCTATGAGGAGGGGAGCAGGGAGCTGCTGGTGTGAGGGAGTCCTTCATCCTCTGTCTTTCTGCAGCGGTGATTGCCCTCTTCTGCCGACAGTATGACATCATCAAGGACAACGACTCCAACAACAACAAGGAGAAGACAAAGCCGTCCTCAGAGCACAGCACGCCGGAGCGACCAAGTGGAGGGCTGCTGCGGAGCAAGGTGAGTAGGGAGGGCTGGCAGGAGGGATGACATATGATGTCTGCTGTGGCTTGCTACTGGGACAGGTTTTGGCTCTCTCCAGAAATGGAAACACCCCAGATCATGCTCTCAGACTAAAAATTGAAGGTTTTTGTGGTGCAGAGAGCCCTGGTCTCTCTGGGGCAGTGAGGGACATGACAGTGAGACGTGCCTCAGCAGCCCTCATCTGTCCCTCCATGCCAGTTGTCCCATGCTTTGTGGATTCTCTGCCCCATGGTGGATGTCCTCCTAACTGCTCTGACCCCACACCTGCCTCCAGGTGTAGCATGGCCACCACTAAGGACCAGGCAGAAGTCACCAGACACTGCAAGCCCTGGAGGCTGAAGAATGTGGGACTGAGGGGCTGTACCCAGGGGTACTGGAGCACAGCAGTGGGCAGAAAGGCCTCCTGGGGAGGCAAGTGTGCGGTTGAAGGGACTCACCTGGAGGGCGGCACCAGGCGATGCAGCTGAGCCACCTGAGCCCTTCTGCCAGGAAAGCACATGGGTGGCAAAGGCCAGGGTTCCAGTGTTGGCTCCCTTGGTCTCCTGGGGGAGATGCTGAAGCCAGGGCTCTGCTGCAGCTCGCCCACAGCTGAGCTCAGGGCAGACAGCTTGGCTCTGGCTGGTAGCCTTGTTGCGGAGGAGATCTACTGGTCTCAGTGCCTGCTGTGAGAGGCTGGGGGTTCTGCATCCCTGGGACTTAACGCAGATTTTTTTTCTCTTAGAAGAAGTCTCCCTCGGTCAATATAATTGAGGTGTAAGTGCTATACCACCTCTGTGTCTGGGGTCCTGGGCGTCCTGCCAGAGCCAAAGCAGGCCTTGGAAGAAGAGGCAGCACCAGGCACTCGGCCTGGAACTCTGCATGCGAAGATCCATGTATCAGAACTTACGCTTTCCCGAGGGCATCTGTCCGGGGATGTGCATGGAGCTGGCTCCCAGCCACGCACGCCGTGCACAGCCCTGCCCATCCCGCATGCATGGCCTCGCTCCCCTGCCGCTACGGAGCCGGAGCGTGGAGCTGCGAACAGGCAAGGGGACATGCCACCACCCATGGGGGGCAGAGGGACCAGCGTGCTGCCTTGAGGGGAGGCAATGTCCCTGCGTGCTGGCTTGGGCGCAGCCATGTGGCAGCCCCGCAGGCAGTCCAGAGCAGACCTTGCTCTCAGCTGTTGTGTCTGGGCTCAGAGGGCAGGGCTGCTTCCCTTTTGGCCCTGAGACCAAGGGGACTGGGGCCGTGTGGGCATTCGCCCCGGTGCTGCTGGGGAGGTTGTGGCTCAGCGGCAGGAGGGTTTATCGGTGAGGCTGGGCCCAGTGAGCAGAGCTGGAGAGGGGGATCCCTACTGGAGAACAGGGTTCCACTGCACCCCATCATTGTCGTGCAGCAGCTTCAGGGCCTCTCCCTGCTGCAGGGGACAAGGATGCAAATGAGCACAGGGAGCTAGTGCTGCTGCAGCCTACAGAGCATGCAGCAAGGCAGGGAAGGCTGGTAGGAGCTGTTCTGTGGGGTGGTGGGAGCCTCAGAGAGCTGGGGGAGCAGGCAGTGCCAGGGCATAGCAGTGGCTTTGCCGTTTTCCTGGCAGGACTCAGTCCTGACACATTCAGTCTGTTTGCGGGGAGCTGCTGAGCACCCTGTGAGCAGTGCGGTGCCTGTGCTGCCCTGGGGAGATAACGTGGTGAGGTGCAGCAGGGTCTGGGGTGCCGGGGTGGGGGAGCAGCAGGATGCATACTGCAGAGCTCGTCACCACTCCGGGGGCAACTAGCTTCAAAAGCGTCACATCCTGCTCCTGGCTCCTTCTGTCTTGGGGCGGGGGAGGAATGTTCACTGGTAACGTTCCTGCTCCTGGAGCTGATCCCACAGCCTGTGTCAGGTTGGCTGATGTGACACAGACCTGTTGGAAAGGGCTAGCCCTGAATGCCCAGAGCTGGTTACCACTGGCTTGCTGTTGCCTACCCAGTCTGCCTGCTCGTGCAAGGACAACGTGAGCCATCAGGTGCCCTGGGACTGTGAAGAGGTGATGTCTGGTCTGTGCTTATTTGCTTCCCAGTGCCTGCAGGCAGAAATCTGTCAGTGGGTATCTGCACTGCTCTGTGGCTAACGCCAGGTCCAGATGGGCCCTCCTGCCAGCATTGGGAGGGGACAGGGATAGGAGGAGGCTCTCTGCAGCTCCCTGGGCTCCCTGGCTCCCTGGGCTGCTGCTCCTCCTCCATGTTCAGCTCTGCAGCCTGTCACTGAGCTGGGGTGCCAGCTCTGCAGCCCTGGACTCAAGCATTACAGGATCCAGCGTCTTCCAGGAATAAACCTCCCAGTAAAGCACTTTCAGGACTCTTCCTTCCAGGTGCTGCTCAGCTCCTGCTGCAGGACTTAGGTGGGGAAGGGACAGCATAAGCGACTCCCTGCAGTGGGGTCTTTTCAATAAAAGCATCCTGGCTCAAAGGCACCCTTGTCCAAGCAGATCTGTGTGTCTCTGTGTTTGGATGTGGACCAGCACTTCTGGAACTTTGTTGTATGGCCCTCAAAAGGAGGGAGTGCTGGTGCTGCGCGCTGGGTCATATTCTGCTGCTGGACAAGTTACAGTTCCAGACTGTCCCACTGAGGATAGCTTTCTCTGGATAAACAAAACAGGCTGCAGAGAGCAAAGACACTTTTGGTTTTTAGGGGAGGTATATTAAAAAAATTTGGGCTGTCAGGGAAATAAAAGTTTTTAAAAAACTTGTGCTCTGGAAAGTGTGACAAGGTGCTATCCTGGAGGGTCAGAGCAGACACGTGCCTCCTACTATCATGCAGAGGACAGTCACTAGCATGGCCTCCACTAGCTGCCCCCAGACCACGCTGCATCCCCCAGCACAGGGAACAGTTCCCTCAGGGCCGGCAGCTGAGTAAGAGGTGGGTTCCAGGGTTCCATGAGCTTGGGGCACAGCCCAGGGCTTGGCACCCCCATACAGCACTCAAACCCAAATGACAACAGTAAAAAACCCTAAGTTTATTTCCCTATAAAGGCAGAGCTTTCCTTTAAAAACCAGCTCATTTCACTTGTGAGAGGGTGTGGAGCTTGAACCATGGGGGCAAGGCCTTCCTCACTCTCCTCCAGGCCCAGAGCTCCCTGAGGGGGACACAGGCCAAGCAAGTCCTGCACCATCTCCAGGGCCTGCTCAGCCTCAGGTGGTCCCCAGCGGCCACCAGGAGGAGGGAGGCAGGAGGAACAAGTGAGGCAGGTCAACAGCGAAGTCGGGGGCACCCTGCAGGCTGGGATCTGGTGGGGTGACTCTGCCCACACCAGAAGCGGCTCGGCTTGGGCAGTTCATGCAGGCAGTCGCAGAAGAGGGATCGGGCGCTGCGATGGCTGCGCTGAGGACAGCGATGCCAGCAGCCCCCATGGCAGGCAGGCAGTGCCAGGGCAGCGCAGGCACAGGGTAAGTCCTGAGTGGCTGGTGCATCGCTGCAAGGATTTGGCTTAGCCCAGGGGAGGCTGGGGGACAGCGGTTGCAGGGAGGTCTCCAGCCCCTGCAAGCCCTTTCCAGCTGTCTGGGGGTTGCCCCCGGCGGTAGCACAGTAGCTGTGTAGTGGCAGAGCTTGCTCTGGGTACAACAGGTGCTGACTCTGAGAAGCAAGAGGAGGAAGACTCGGTCCACAAGGCCCGCATTTGGGAGCGCAGCAAATCTTCCCAGGCGAGCCATCAACCTCTTCCTCCTGCAGAGGACACACTGGGGGATGTAGCAAACCAGCACCAAAAGAAAGAACTTACCTGCTGGGTTGTGGGCTCCCCTCCCCAGCTCCTCCACGCTGCTTTGGAAGAGAACAGAGCACCCATCATTCCACAAGCAAGGCCTGCTGAGAGACACAGCCCACTCATGGCCCTACCAACAAAGGCATGGTGCGGCAGGACCAGTTCTGGGAGCACAGAAGGCCCAGGCCCACTTGCTGCCAAACACTTTCCCCAGGCCAGCCTGTCCTGAGACTCTGGGTTCCAGCTCAGCCTGGGCTTGGGGCACTGGCAGACCCCAGTCAGGGGCCAGCGGCCAGGCACATGAACAGCCACAATGGGCCAGGCACCCACCACCACAGGCACTTCTGCAAAGACCTACGGGTTAATCCTCCGCTGCTGGACTGGTACCATCAGCTCAAGCATGGGAGGAGAGACACTAGCAAGCTCAGCCGCAGGTGCTAGTCCATGCAGAAGTCACCATGAGCAGGCCACCATCCTGGCCCAAGCCCAAGAGGAACCAGTGGGAGGAGAGGGACAACTCCAAGTCCCGCTTGAGGAGCCTCTTACTACAAGAAAGACTACAAGAAAGGTTGCTGGAGTGCATCCAAAGAGCAATGAAGCTCTTGGCATGGGGTCTGGAGCACAAGTCTGAGGAGCAGCTGAGGGAGCTGTGGTTGTAGAAGAGGAGGCTGAGGGGAGACCTTCTTACTCTCTACAACTCCCTGAAAGGAGGGTGCATCTGGGGGTGGGGAGTTGACCTCTTCTCCCAATTATCAAACAATAGGACAAGAGGAACCGTCTTCAAATTGTGCCAGGGGAGGTTTAGGATGGATATTGGGAAAATTTTTTTCACTGGAATGGTTGTCAAGCCTTGAAAGAAGCTGCATAGGGCAGTGGTGGAGTCACCATCCCTGGAGGGAGGTATTTAGAAGACGAGTAGATGTGAAACAAGACAGAGTTCAATAGAGACATCCCTGAACACAAGCAGCAGTTCACCACCTACCCAGGTAAGGTGTCACCAACATTATCATCTTCCTCCTCCTCTTCCTCCTCCTGGCAAACAAGCAAACAAACAAAACAAAACAAAACAAAAAACCCTACCATGACACCTCTCTGCCTGGGCTGGTCTCTGTCAGAAGTGAGCCAGGGCTGCACGGAGCCTGATCTTGGGCAGCAGGGCAGCCCCTGGCCCCTTCACAAGACAGTCAGCCACCAGGCACAGCACAGACAAAGGGTGCCCGCAGTCAGCAGGGAGAAGGATGGCACCTGCTGAAAACCTCAGGGCTCAGGCACAGCCACACAAGGGGAGAGACAAACCATGGCTCTTCTCACACCCCCTCCAGCCAGCAGAGCACCAAACACGGGCCATGGGGAACAAGCCACCAAAGCTGAGAGCTGCTGCTTGTCATCACAGCTGTGCCTAGAGACGGGAGTGGGGCGAGCATGTCTTGCAGCTGGAGGACCAGAGGGCCACCAGGAATGGACTGAAGCAAGGACAACGCCAAGGTCTGCCAGGCTGAGCCAACACTGGGATCACAAGGCTGAGAACCCAGTGACCAGATGCTTCTGGGTAGGGACAGAGTGAGACTGGCAATGTTCTCATTGGCCCTGGACGTGCAGGAGGTATAGTGCAGATGGGCAAGGGCTGAGCCTTAGCCCAGGCTGGCAAGATGATGACCAAAGGCTCCTCTCCTTCAGAGACAACATCTCACCCCTAGCCATGGCACCAAGCGTGCAGAGCTGGTTCCAGCTCCCTGTCTGACAGTGCCAGCAGAGCAGAAGCTGGGAGCTGCTGTGATGCTGGGCCCGACAGGAGAGCTTCTAGAGCAAAGACCACCTGAGGAACCATGCTGCCATGTGAGCCAAACAGAGCACAGAGTGAGTGCCCCTCTTCATGTCAGGCCACCATGTGTGAAGGGGACTGTGCAGATATCCACAGGGTCCTGGAAAGCCAGGAGGAGGGAGGTGCATAAGGGTTTCTCTTCCTGCTCTCATGTAAGACAGCCCTGGGCATGGGCCAGACTTGCACATACTGTACCCCAAACTGGTGCCTGAAGGGAGGGCTCCCCGGGGGGGCTGGCTCACTTGGTCTGCCGGGCACACTGCTCTCCAGGACACATGAAGGGTGAAGGGGCTGTTCCTGCCTAGAGCCTGGGACAGGGCAAAAGCAATAAGAGTTAGTGCCTGCAACCTGGAAAAGGCCCAGCCAGGGATGTGCAGGCAGGGCTGTGGGCAAGAGACAGATACCTGGGCAGTGCTCGGGGAGGGAGCAAACAAGGTATGGGGAAATCACTGTTCAGGGCAGGTACCAGAGCCCAGCAATGCAGAAGAGTTCAGCATGGATAGAGTGGACACCCCCACCCCAGACAGAGACAGGGCAGGCTCCCCAGGTGGGGCAGTGACAGAGAACACAACAGCAGGGGAAAATTCTCCCTGTTTGGTGTGTTACACCAGCCAGGCAGTGAGCCATCTCTCCTCCACACAGCCCAAGACAGGGTCCCACACCAGAGATCCTGACCCTAGGGCTAGGCAGAGAGGCATGCTTGAGAAATTCCTCCTACCTGCATGTGCTGCTTCCCAGAGATCCAGTGCCATCTGGAAGGCCTGGGCCACAGTCAGAGTCACAGCCTGGGCCTGCATGCAAAAAAGAGGGGAACGTCTGCTTCCATCTGGGCCCTCAAGCCAGGACAACCCCACTGCCATGAGATCTGAGAGCCCCCTGTCCTCCCTCACCACCTTTGCCTGCAGAGCTACAGTTCAATGCTGTGTCTGTACACGTGGGCCATCCCCGAGAGGACATCTCAGGAGCTGGGACAGGATCTCCTTTCACTCCCCATCCGCCTCTGCAGCATGTGAGCACACAGGTGCTGCCCTTGCTCCATCTCCAGCTGAAGTGCGCAGAGCAAAGTGCCTTCTCTCTCTGACAGGAGAGAGGAAGGGCCGTGCTCCCACCCTTACCTTACAGAGCCAAAAGCAGAAGGGCAGTGCTTACAATCTTCTTCTTGGGCGAGAGGAAGGCATGGCACTCCAGTGCCCCACTCTCCTGGCTCTGGGCAACGTAAGCAAAGACTTTGTTCTGCAGCTTGTCTGTTGTGCAGTAGGAGATCCTGCAGGCAGAGAGGAGCTGCTCAGGGCAATAGGGGACCTCAGTGCTGGTCTTCTGCTGTGCTCCCAGCACACCAACCAGTAGTGCTGACAGCCCGAGGCTTTCCTCTGCCCCAGGTGATCAGGCAGCCAAATGCCCCAGCAAAGGCCAGAGGCTGCCTGCACCTACGGCTGGTAAGAGGTCACTGCATCCACAGGTATTCCCTCCATGCTGTCCCAGTGTGCTCCTTTGGTCCTTTGGTGCCCAGTGCAACCCAAGCACTGAGACAAAAGGAGCACAGAAGGGTGGGTGATTGCCTCAAGGAACATGGTTTGAGGCAGTAGGTCTGCCTTGGAACACCAGCTCTGGTGCTGAAACCCAAATTTTGCACCAAGGAGATGTCCTGTCTCTGCTTCCCATCTGGTCACCACCCTGCAGCCATGTTCCCCTCACACCCACCACCCACAGACATACAACCCAGCCAAAGTACAGCTGACAGCATTAAAAAAGCCCCACATCAGCTCTCACAGCAACTGCCTTTAGCCAGCCTGAGTCAGCTGTGGTCCATGGCATCCTCATCCCACTGCAGCCAGAAGGGTGGTCCTGTGTCAGTGGGGAGGGCTGCAGTGCTGCCCTAGTTATGGGCGCTTGCCAGCCATCTATGGCTCCATGTCCTGCCTGAATGCCAGAAGAGGCAAGCAGGGCCCAGGGAAAAGACAGATGTACTGACTCATAATTCAGGGCTACCCAGGACCCTGCCCGCATTCAGCCCCATGCAGCGCTGTGGGGCACAGCAGGGGGAAGGCATGGGCCTCAGGGAGCCAAAAGAAGACCTAAACTTTAAGGTACCACAAACAGAAGGCCCAGCCCTCCCTGGCTGCTCAAGACCCCATCATTCTCCTGCTGGCTGCTGGGAACCCCCCAGCTAACCCGCACGCCATGCCCACCTGTAGATGGAGATGTTCTCAACCATCTCCTTGGTGTCTGCATCCTGCAGTGAGATGCCCCTCGGGGACACTGTCAGAATCACCTTCTGGAACTTCCGGGCTCCTACCCGTGCCTGGCAGAGGGAGACACCAGATGTCTCCGGATATCTGGCAAAGGCCTTCACCCCTGCCTCACTGGCAGGAGTCCCCCAGACTCTGTATGGAGGGCCACCCACTTGGGCCCCTGCTGCAAAGGCTGCAGCAATAGGGATGGGAAAGCAGTGCCTGGAGATCAGTTACGCCCTGCACAGAACCCTGGAATCCATTCACAGGACTGCTGTGCACAGGGGAAAGGACAGAGCCTGCAGTCCCTAGCACCTCGCCCTCCTCTCCATGCTGTGACAGGCACAGCTCTGCTCCTGGCCGTGCTCCTGGTGCCGGAGCAGGCAGCAGCAGCTGCCCTGCAGGAGGGCAGTTTTCCCCACAGCACAGGGGCAGAGACCAGCCTCTTGTGTACCTCCTGCCTCCTGGGAACAGCACGGTCCCCAGTTGGGGCTCAGGGCTGGGACACGGACACTTTCCAGAATCCAGGGACTCCAAACTGGTTCTTGTCCACCCCAGCAGAGCAAGGCCCCAGGTCCAGCTCTCACCGTGGCCACAATCCGACGGATGGCAGCAGCAGCCATGTCTTCTCCTTTGGGTTTTTCTACCAGCGTCATGCCGAGATACTTGAGTGTGAAGCACATCCCCTCAAGCAGCGGCTCCTGCATATCAGCCCAGCTCTCAGGAAGCTCTGCAGAGACAAAGTCCCTCAGCAGCATAAGCCACCTGCCCGTGGCCCCATGGCCGCCTCCAGCAGTGTTAGGACACCTTGCTGCAGCTGCGCTGCTCCCAGCAGCAGTGCTGCTACCTGCACGCAGCAGGGCACTCTCCTGGCTCTGAGACATTCTCAGAAGAGGAACAGAACGAAAGCACAGCTCACTCTCAAAGCTTTTAGTCTTCTGTCCCTGGAGGTACAGGCTGTCAGCACAGATAGTAAGCTCCTCCATATCTGCACAGGGCTGCAGATGCTGCAGTGTTCAGTGCCATCTCCAAAAACCTTGCGTTCCAAGGTCTCATCTATTTCACTACAAGCTGGATGTGCTCTGGGCTGCATTCATTCCACCCACCCAAGCTGCGAGCACACCTCAGAATGGCAGCATTTGCTGCCATGCCTGGTCAGATCAAAATCCCCAAGCTGTCCCGGTGTAACTGAAGCCAGACCCTCAGGCAACTGCACTCACAGCAGCAGCTCCAGGGAAAGGGCAGCTTGTCCAGCACTCACAGTCTAAGTTGAGTGACTGGGAAGCATCTGCATAACAAAAATTCCATGCTAAGGAAGAGCTTGGACTGGTATTTCATGGATGCAAACTAGCTTCCAGGAAAACAAATTTTATGGATGAACTCCAATGCATACAGGGAGAAGGATCATCAGTTGGACTAGATGATCTTAAAGGTCTTTTCCAAACTAAATGATTCTATGAGAGCTCCCATGTGCATTACAGAATTAAAGGGGCGCTGGCTTCTGTTTCCTGGGTGCTCTCTTTTCAAACCCCATTGCTGCAGTCAATAAAAATAATAACAATAAAAACCCCAATGGGCAGAGTGTCTGTTCACTCAAGGAAGATCCCCTAGAGAATCTGTCCTCAGCATCTCCAGCTTCCACCAGAACCCAGTCTGTTTCACCAGCATGTTGTGCCGCAGTCAGTCCTGACACCAACACCGCTGGCACAGAACACACAAAGCAAAAGCTGTAGAAGCGTCCATTCGACCTCTGCTTCCACAAGACAACACCATTGACTTCAGCAGAGATTGTGCTCTCATCTAAGGCAAAAACTCTAGTTATCAGACTAATGTGCCACACACAAAGGAACACCTCTCTTGTACCAAGTACTTCCTAGTGATGATTTTCAAGGAGAGCTGAAGCAGATGTTAGCACACATTTCCTTTCCTGAAATGCCAAAGAGCGCAAGGATGGTGAGAGAGGAGACATGCAGAAGGGCTAAGTCTCTCTCTTCTTCTTGGGGATTCATCCCACAGAGGAGCAAAGGAATAGGACCACAGAAGTTACACGCTCTGCTACGAACACTAGGTTTGTACACTGTCCTGGGAATTGCCTATATGTCTACTGTTCACACTAAACTAATACTTTTCAGAGTTATTTTTCACCGCTTCCCTGGGATTAGCTCCCTGGACATCACTGGCACACTTGCAGAAGCTCTGACTCATAATTAGAATAACCTGAACCCACAGGCAAATTGGGAGATCTTATTTGCACAGAGTACTCCTGCACAAATCGCTGCTGCCAGGGAACCCAGTGGCTGCCATTCAGGCGCCAGGGGTCTCTCCCCAGGGCAGAATAGCACCGTCTCACTCCAAACACGGAGAGGAGCCCGTGGCCAGGGCAGACAGAGCGAGCTCTGCAGCTCCCATAAAGTCTCCGGGCAGCGACAACCGAGAAATCCCGGGCACAGCCCGCCTGTGGGATCTGCGGGGTGAGTCGCGGATCTGGCTGTGCCGCGGCAGCCCGAAGCGAGCGACGTGCAGGCTGCCACGCTCGCCGCACACACGGCCATGCATGCGGAGAACCGGGCACGGCGCTTCGCGGGGCCAAGGCTTGCGGAGGGCAGGAGGGTGCCTGCGGATGGGGTAGAGCGTGGCCTGGCACCTGCCGCCGGTGCTGCCTGTCACAGCCGCCCGAGGCCTCCCAGCCCCGAGGCGCGGGTGGCCCCAATTCTAAAGTGGGGCAGAAGGCCGGCCGGCCGGCTGGGGGAGCGGAGCGGAACGGGGAGGGCCAGCCGAGCGGCCCCCGGTGGTGCTGCTGCCCTGCCTCGGCCTGCAGCGCCGCTGCCCGCCCCACAGACCCTCGCTGCTGCCAGCCCACCACGGCCCGTCCCCGGCCAGCGGTCCCCCGCAGCATCGCCCGTCCCCCGAGCCCCTCACCGCTCCCTGACGCGCCGCAGCCCTGTCCCGTCCCGTCCCGCACCGCTCCCCGCAGCGGGCAGCGGCCGCCTCCCAGGCCCGGCCAGACCGAGATGCGGGTTCCCCGCCCCACCTCGGGAGTACGGACCCCGGGACAGCCACGGAGCGAGCCCGGCCCCCTCCCGCCCCGCGGCAGCCGCGTCCCGCACTCACTGCGCCGCCGGCGGAGCCCCAGGCCGTGCCGGGCGAGGCGCGGGCTTCGCAGCACGGCGCGCCCCGCCGCCCGCAGCGCCTCCATGGCTGAGCCGAGCCTGATCCCTGCCGGTACCGGAGCCGGGGAGACCGTCCGCTGCTGGGCTCGGCGCGCTGACGTCAGCAACGGCGGAGGCGCTGCGGTTGCCGAGGCAACGCGGGGCGGGGCCAGGCGAAGCGGGCCCGCCGGCGGCGCCGTCCGTCCCGTCCCGTCCCGTCCCGTCCCGTGCCGTCTGGGTCCCGCTCCCGTCTCGGCGCGATGCAGCTGCGGCACGTACGGACGCTACTGGTCCCGCAGGTGCGGTGGGTCGGACCGGGAGGGAGCGGACGGGGGTGAGCGGGGGACAGCGGTGCTGAGGCTGCGTGTGCCCCGCAGGACGGAACGGCGCGGGTGACCTGCATGGCCTGGTCGGCCAGTAGCTCCCGGTTCGCCGTCTGCACCGCCGACCGGGTGGTGCTGCTGTACGATGAGCAGGGCGAGCGGCGCGACAAGTTCTCCACCAAGCCCGCCGATGCCAAGGTGAGGGCCCGGGGCCCGGGCTACTCTGCGGGCAGGGCTGCGGCCTGTGGGCCTGGAACCCAGAGCAGGCCTGAGCAGCCTTCCCCTGCGGCTTACACCTCCGTCCTCTCTGCAGTACGGCCGGAAAAGCTACGTGGTCAAAGGCATGGCCTTCTCCCCGGACTCCACCAAGATTGCCATCGGCCAGACAGACAACATTGTCTATGTCTACAGGATCGGGGAGGAGTGGTGAGTCTGGTGGTGGAGGGTCCAGCGGCTGTAAGGAGGGGACGGCGTGCTCCTTCCTGCCGTACAGTGTGCTTTACAGGCGTGGATGCTGCCTGCATCACTGTCCTGGCCTGCTCCTCTGCCCAGTGCACATGGTGTGTCCTCTAACCCGAACCATGTCACTCAGGTGTTTTCCTGGTGAGCAACAGATAGGATTTCCTTAAAACTTGTGTGACTGTGTGCCAGCTGAGCTTCTGTGGAGCTGGAGCTGTAAAGCCTGTGCTGCTCTCCCCTGTTTCATAGGTGTGGAACTCTGGAACCTGCCTCACTTCAGCCTTCACAGATGTGTGTTGTGCTAAAGCTGCTCAGAAAGGCAGGTCACCAGAATTTCGTAAGCTCTGAAATTGTTTGTTTTTTTTTTAAATTTTCTACCTAAAGTTGCCTTGTGATAGACAACCAGTGTACAAAACTTAAATGGCCTGTGTTTGGCAATAGTAAAACAGCCTGAATGCAAACAGCAGGGTAACCAGAATGGGCAGTGTTACTAGCTTCATCAACAGTCACTTTTGTCTACCTTTTTCTGCAGGGGTGACAAGAAGGTGATATGCAACAAGTTCATCCAAACGGTGAGACTCCTGTTTAACGCCATTTTCTCCAGTATGTATACGTAGGATTAAGAAAATTAAATGTCTCTCTGCTCATGCTCAGAGGTGTACTTGGCTGAACTGCCAGTGGTACTTGGTCTCCAAAAGTGCAGGTAGATCCTAAGATAATCTCTAGATTTCGAGGCTTGTATTACTCGCCCAGCTTCAGAAGCCTCATAATGCCTGGCTACAACATGGTAATTGATTGTTGAATGGGATTACTTTAGACCTCAGAGGGCAAAATGTTTTAAGGGAGTTGAAAGGGAAAAATAGGAGAGACTCTGAGCCCAACTGTTTTGCACAGGTTGGCAACTCTTAAGCCCCAAGGTTCCTTATTAACCAAATGTAAAGTGTGCAGAATACAGCCCAACTGCACAGTTCCCCATGTTCAAAGACAAAGGTTTGTAATTTAGGTTACCTCCTTGGCCACCGTTGTTCTCTGCCGTTCTGGCTCTGCCTGTGTGGTCAGGGAGCAATCTGCTCTGGGGGTCTCTGGCAAGCTTTGTCCCAAGGCTGATGTCAGTGTCTGGAAAAGGCGAAGGTCTTACAAATTCCTTGCACAGAAAAACACCTGTATGAGGCAATGCAATGCACTGACTAGTTGTTTTGCCTTCAGGAACCAATGTCCAGCAGCTGCCCAAGGCTTCCCAGACAGTTGCCATCATGCTATGACCCCCACTTTCTCTGTGTCACTAGAGGAGTTCACTGCTATGTTCTCTTCCCCTGAAGGAGACAGTACCAGTTAGGAGGAGCCATCCCCTTGGGCCACATCCCCAGAAGACATAGGCAGCACCGCTTCTGATGCAGTTGCTGGAGTTTCTGTGCCAGGCATTCTCAAGCTGGTTCTCAGGTGAAGGACAGCCTGAGCCTTTGGGCTGAAAGCCTACATCAGGGCTGGGTGATGGCCCACCACTGCGGCTGCTCTGACAGTGTCTTAGGAGGGCCATGAAGCCTCCCTCAACATGGGCTCCTGGCTGCAGGAGGGGAACCCAGGTAGTTCTGTTGCTATGGCAATAAGTGAAGAAGGCTGTTGTTCAGCCTTTGTCTGTGTTTGAGCTGCTGCACTGGGTAGTCATGACACTGGGTAGACTGTCATGAAGAAAAGAGAGCACAAGGGGCTTGGTGTCTCTTTGTCCCTTTCCTGGGCATCGTGGTTAACCCAGCTGTGGATACCTGTAGCCTCACTGGAGAGTCCTTTTGGGTTTTGTTGCTGCCTGCTGGCAGGATGAGCTCCTTGCCCCTCTGCTTCCCCTTTGTTGCAGCACCTGGCTAACAGCCCGGTGGGAGCTGCTTGCCTCTCACAAGCTTAGGTGCTGTGCACAGCATGCATACTTTTTTTTTTTATATATATATATATTTTTAATGTAGTGGTTCATTTCTCTTTTCTCTCATTCTCATATTTTCCCCATGGTTTTTCTACCATTTCTATCATAATAAATCCTTTATTTTTTTCTAATACTATATCTGTGGGGTTTTACCACTGTGTCTGGTTTTCTCCTGTAACTAAATATTTACAAATTTTGGTGTGTTCAGTAAACAGGAGAAATCAGCTATTAAGACCTTTCCCTCTCCAGCCATTGGCAAAACGTATTGGGCACTCATGCATCTTGTGCATACGGTGACACTCTTCTGCTCAGCTGGCAAGCAAGGCATCCTGCTGGTGGGTCAGGATGAGAACCTGCAAGTTTGACTTCTTAACACCAGTAGCTGAGTGCATTTCCGCTTTGTAAGACTTGTTTCTAAGCTACTGCTGGGCTGCTTGTGGTTGTGTTAGGCTGAAAATAAGCATCTGGCAGATAACGAGGGAAAGATATGGATGTCTGGGAAACAGGTGTAATAAAAACATGTCTTCCTCATTATTTGGACATATAAATCATGAGCAGTTCAGGGATCTGATTGTAGCTGTGTTTGCTGATGTGAATAGTAAGAGTGGGGGATAAAAGGCAATGAATAAATGACAGTGTAAATAAGATAAATAAGGTGTAAATAATAAGATAAATAAATGAGGTTGTAAATCTGCTTGTCTAAAGCAAGCCCAGATGCTTAAAATGCAAGAGATGAGCCAGTGAAGCAAGTGCTGATGGTACAGTGCCAAACACCAGCCACCTTATTGACTGAAATTCTTGAGTTTAAACATGAAGCAGTTTCATTAACTCTCTTGACCCACTCTTACAGCTGGGTTTTGTGCTCAGCTTTATTCTTCCCGATTCCCACCCAAGATTGTGAGAATACCTTAGGTTTGGGTTTAATGAACCCATTTCTACCTGACTTACTTTGTGGCATCTGATAACCATCTTGCTTGTAAACAAAAAATTATAAATAAAGACTTTTTCTGATTCATCAAATGAAGACCCAATGTACAGAATTCTCGTATCTACTACAGAAGCTAGCAGAGTCATATTATTTTTGTTTTATATTAGTTGTTGCCAAAAAAAATCTTCAATTAGCCGTGACTCTGTACATTCAACAATATCATGTGAAAAACCACACATCTGATCAATCAGTAATCCTCTCAGAAGAGCATCCATGCTAGTGTGATAGATCTGGTATAACTTCGATGCCCTGCTTTAGCTCTTCTGAGCCTGCTGCTTTACCCCAGCTCACTATTATCTAGTTCAAGCTTCAGCACGGAGGGCCTCAATCCTACTTTATGGTCTGTCCAAATGCCCCTATTTCTTCTCTTTCCTGGTCTGAGTGGTCTCACTGTTGACGAGCTGTGTTATGTAGAAGTGGGGCAGGATGTTTTCTAAGTAGGATGGAGTTCTTATCTCTCTCTTTACCTCCTTCTTGGCAGAGTGCTGTGACCTGCTTATTGTGGCCAGCGGAGAACGTCATTGTCTTTGGTCTTGCCGAAGGAAAGGTAGAGAAAGTTGTTATTTGCCTGATTTTCTTTTCCATGCAGGGGTTACCAGCACTGGAGCTGCAGGGTAGGAGCCATTACTGGGTGCCACTGGGCACCAAATAGCAACTCAGGGTTTACACCACTGACATGAATTTTCTAGTTCTGGTTTCCTTGGAGGTAACCAGGTTCTAGTCCTTGGGGGTTCTCCTGGATCATTTGGTCCTTGCTCGGAGCCTCCAACTTTTCCACTTTTTCTCCAACCGACTGGAAAGCAATGAGCTTCCTGTTATTTCCTGGACCACGAGGCCTCTGGGGATGTTACACTGGGGGAAATCCACATTCTGCAGACGGAAGCGACATTGATCAGATTCTCTTTCTCAGGTTCGTTTAGCAAATACAAAGAACAACAAGTCTTCCACCATTTATGGGACAGATTCCTATGTAGTCTCGCTAACGTCCAAGTGAGTACGGCATTGCTTTAGCCTTTCTGCTTTGGCTCAGTCTCCTACCCCGCTGTTGGCCCTGGCATAAATGAGGCAGTATGTGAGGTCGCCAGAGTGTCTCTGCTGTCAGTTCCTTGTAGAGATAATAAAGTACTGTGCTTTCCAGAAGGAATTCCGTCCTAAAACCTGGTCCCTGGATATGCCACACCGGCCCGTGCAGTTTGATTGTCCCTCAAATACATTTCAGGGCGCAAGTCTCCATGGCATTACTTAAATATATTGATTTATTTGAATCTGGAACTTTGTAAAGATTAAATTTGTCACCTTAATCTAGCTAATTACTAACATTAGTCAAGTTTAAGGGCTAAAAACAAGTAAAAATCTTCTGCCAGATAAAACTGTGACAGGGCTATGATGAGAAGAATGACCATAAAGTGCAATTTTAAATTAACTAAGATTTTAAGTACTTCAGCATCCTTTACCTAAAAAAAAATTAAGATATGTCCTGGTCCTAGCAGTGGGATTTTCAGTAAATGGTGACATTCTGGTTTTTGAGTGCTAAACAAATTTAAGAAATCTAAAGCTTATGTAGGACTGACTTCCTACTGCTGAGAAATCCCTCCAAAGACTGTCTGCCTTTGCATCTATTCCAGAGGGTTTCTATTTCCTCTCTCTCTCTCTTCATTTCCCCTTTCTTCCCTCACCTCTGTCCCCCATTTTCCCCCCTCTCCCAAATCCTTCCCCCAACTCTCTCCCTGTCTTCTTTTATTTCTAAACACAGCTCATGCTGTAACTACTGTGGTGTCAATGACAGACCTGGGATTGCAATCACAGAGGATAGATGTATGATTCCTGCATTGTTCCAGTGCTCACAGAACTTGTATTCTGTACTTGAATCATCATTAAAAAGTGTTCTTTCTGGGTACGTTACATTAGGCCCGTTTCCTCTTCCTTGCCCACTTCTTGCTTGTGTCAAGAATTACACAAGACATGAATGCTACAAATAATGGAATTAGGCCTGGAGTGTTTGCACAGATTTTTTTGTCTCAATGGTCACTGTTAGGGATTGCTGGCGTCACCATATTCAGCCTCATTTTTTGAATAGTTCCAATGCAAGGGTTGTTTGATATACTTTGCTAGGAGAAACTGTGTGCATGGTCACTATTCCGCTTAAGGTTACTTTGGCTCCCTGTGTTTTAGTAATACAGAGAGTTGGTTATTGTGATTTTACGTGATGAAGATACTTAACACCGATACAGGTACTAGATATTTTTGTGTTTATCACCCAGCTTGTCTCTGGGGAAAGTTCTTTGAATGAGGAACAACATTGATGACCCTGGGACTGGCTCCTCTGGGCAGGGATATGAAAATAAAGGTGCAAGTCTTACTGCAGTATTGCATCATCCTGTCTGTGCTTCTTTGCAGTGTGTCGGGGAAGGGAATCCTGTCTGGCCATGCAGATGGAACCATAGTACGCTTCTTCTTTGATGATGAGGGCTCAGGTGAATCACAGGTATCAGAGATTCTTCTTCAATGAGCATATTCCTATTTGCACAGCCAAAGAGCTCTTTGGCTTAAGAGCTCTGGTAAGGGATCAGGTCATGGAATGAGAGAAAGTCTGGAGAGGAGCTAGCTGCAGCCTGTGCTTGCTAGTGTAGGTTTTAAGGAGCACTGATGAAGCCAGAATTGTGACTGGATGCTCTGAAATACACTGAGTGTGCTGGTAAGAGCAGAATTTACATTTTTGGATATCAGACATGAGGTTTTTCAGGTGTTTGGAAAGATCTGATGTTAGAGTCTCCAGGAGGATGATGCTTGAACCGGCAGGGTTTCAGGGAATAGCTATTGTCATCTTCTCAGTAAGCCCTGGTTAAACGTAAATGCTGGGTTGACACTCTGCCTGCGGACAGAATACTCGGCACCGAGCATTTCTCCAGAGCCTCCTGCTCCTCCCCGAAAGGAGAAGTCTCTGTGCTTCAGGCTGTGGTGAAGGGAATGCTGCTGTTACTCAGGTATTTTCTCTCCAGCTGAAGCCAATTGAGCACGTTTGCTCTCTAGCATGACGTACTGAAGGCCCATGTATACTCTGGTGTGTTAATGGTGTATCCCAGTCTGGTTAATGCTACTGGTCTTCTTACTGGCTCCAAGAATCTTCTCTCCCAGTTAAATACATGGAATACTTGAAACATCTCTCAGTTCTGGTTTCTGCCTTCCTACAGAGGGGCAGGTAGATGAAGCACACCCTGGTGCTGTAAAGCTGGACTTTACAGAAGGGCCTCGGACTGGTCTGGTGACAGCTGGATACAGAGGCCAGCTGGGGGCTGAAGCCATTCATGTTTTCAGATGTTCTTTCTTGTCTAATGCAGGGTAAGTTGGTGGTGCATCCCTGTCCTCCTTATGCCCTCGCCTGGGCTTCCAACAGCATCGTGGCTGCAGGCTGCGATAAGAAGATTGTAGCTTATGGGAAGGAGGGCAATGTGATTCAAACCTTCGACTACAGCCGGGACTCCTCAGAGAAGGAATTCACCACAGCAGCTGCCAGTCCTGGCGGCCAGTCTGTGGTCATTGGCAGCTATGATAGGTATGATGCCTGATGGTAAAGTCTCCCCTTTATAGCACTTTATTCTTCAACCATACGCAGTTCTTCATGTCTCTGCTGTCTCATCTGTTCTCACAGGTTAAGGGTTTTGAACTGGACCCCACGCCGCAGCGCCTGGGAGGAAGGGAAACCCAAAGAAATAGCTCACCTCTACACCATCACAGCGTTAGCGTGGAAGAGGGATGGATCACGGATATGTGTGGTTTGTGTCATCAGTCAGCAACCATGAGCCCGTGGGTCACACACCAGGGACAGTCTTACACGTGCTCCTGAGAACAAAGTGACATGGCACAGGGAGGGCTTGTGATAGTGGTCACACCATCGCTGAGGTGTGCAATGCATGTGCTTGGGCTGAGACCTTTGCAAGGGACTCTGCTGCAGTCAGATCTGTGGAGTATGAAGCTAGAAATACCATGGGTGATTGTGTAATGGCTCATTGGCAGCAGCAGCTCTCCTTTTTTCACAGAAACATAAGGTCAGCATAGCATAGCTTCTCTAGAGCAGTCTCATGAGCATTCTTTCTTCTGAGCACCTGTGAGGAGCCGTATAAAACCTGATCTTATACCCTATGTTTACATGCTATGCTTTCCGTTCAGAGCTGTCTTTCTTCTGCTTTTGGCCATTGGGCCTTGCTCTGCCTTTCTCTATTAAGTTAAATAATTCCTTAAGGCTCTTTAAATCCATCTTTCTGCAAATACTTCTGTATTCACCCCTCCTCTTCCTCTGCAATGTAAGTGGCAGTATTTGGTAAGCTCTATTTCTCTGAGAATTTCTAAATCTTTCTGTTCTCTCACAAAAGTCAAGGTAGGGCTGGTTCTCATGCATCTTGGGCTTGAGCCCTGTTCCCCAGAGCAGCCAGGCCCTGGGGATTTCTGTCTCACCTCTGATCCTCTTAGTGAAAATAGGGTCTGGAATACCTCTTTGTAACAAAATTCACTGACTATATGCTATATATTTGTTTCCCCAGGGCACTCTCTGTGGAGGAGTTGAACAATTTGACTGCTGCCTTCGCAGAAGCATTTACAAAAATAAATTTGAAATGACATATGTGGGACCAAGCCAGGTAAGAGAATATCCAATGAGAATGAGGTAACGTCTGTTGATTAAAATGGGGTGCTTACTAAAACTAGACATGTTTGGAGTTCTTGGTGCCACTGGCTTCTTTGCTGTTCATCATCAGCCTCCAGTCCTTGGCCCAATCACTCACAAAATCATAGAACCATATAATAGTTTGAGTTGAAAGGGTCATCCAGTTGGGTTTAAAGTCCATCTAGTCCAACCCCCAGCCATAGGCAGGGACATCTTCAACTAGATCAGGTTGCTCAGAGCCCCATCCAACCTGAGCTGGAATGTTTCCAGGGATGGGCATCCACCACCTCCCTGGGCAACCTGGGCCAGTGTCTCACCACCCTCAGCGTAAAACATTTCTTTTTTATATCTAGTCTAAACACACCTCCTTTGGTTTAAAACCATTACCCCTTGTCCTGTCACAACAGGCCCTGATAAAACGTGTGTCTCCATCTTTCTTGTAAGCCCCTTTTAGATACTAAAAGGCTGCAAAAAGGTCTCCCCGGAGCCTTTTCTTCTCCAGGCTGAATCCGCCAACTCTCTCAGCCTGTCCTCACAGCAGAGGGGCTCCAGCCCTCCCAGCATCTCTGGGGCCTCCTCTGGCCCCACTCTGACAAGTCTGTGTTTCTCCTGTGCTGAAACCCCGGAGCTGGAGGTAGCACTGAGGGTGGTCTCTCCCCAGAGCAGAGCAGAGGGNCGTGTGTCTCCATCTTTCTTGTAAGCCCCTTTTAGATACTAAAAGGCTGCAAAAAGGTCTCCCCGGAGCCTTTTCTTCTCCAGGCTGAATCCGCCAACTCTCTCAGCCTGTCCTCACAGCAGAGGGGCTCCAGCCCTCCCAGCATCTCTGGGGCCTCCTCTGGCCCCACTCTGACAAGTCTGTGTTTCTCCTGTGCTGAAACCCCGGAGCTGGAGGTAGCACTGAGGGTGGTCTCTCCCCAGAGCAGAGCAGAGGGGCAGAATCCCCCCCTTCCTGCTGGCCACGCTGCTGGGGATGCAGCCCAGGGGCAGGGGGCTTTCTGGGCCACCAGCACAAGTTGCTGGCCCATGGCCAGCTTTCCCCCAGTCCTCCTAAGCCCTTCTGGGCAGGGCTGCTCTCCATCCCTCCGTCCCCACCCTGAGCTGGGACCAGGGGTTGCCTCCACCCAGGTGCAGGACCCTGCACTTGACCTTGTTGGACCTCATGAGGTTCACACAGGCTCACTTCTTGAACTTGTCCGGGTCCCTCTGGGTGGTATCCTGTCTCTCAGGCATGTCACCGCACCACTCAGCTTGGTGTCATCCGCACATTTAGTGAGGTTACACTCAATCCCACTGTCTATACCATTGATGGAGACGTTAAACATTACTGGTCCCAGTATGGACCCCTGAGGGACAGATTCCTTGTATTCAGTTGAGGGAACTCTGTAAGTTCTGTACAGTAGTTAACCTTCAGCCCCATTAAAGCTACACTGGAAAGAGCTGGAAGTGATGGTGATTTCTCTGAGTCCATTTACCTCATTCCTTCCTCCCTTTAAAGCAGTTGTCTTGCACCAAAATTGGCACAGCAAAGTACCAAAGCATTTTAGGTACACATCTGCACCTGCAGATTTTTCATAGCAACCTGTCGGGAAAGGCAGAGGGAATATTCCAGGGACAGTGTCAAGGCTGGGTAGAAATTGGCTAGGAGCACAGACCATGGAGTTTATTTCCTCGTTTGTGAATTTGTGTGAATCCAGGCTCCTTAAGTGATTTAAATTCAGCCAAGTTTACCTGTTTCAAAATCAGGTAGTAGGGGTGACCTAGCAGTCTGGGCACCTCTCTGTAGTCAGCGGAGAGAGCGTAGGACTCTCAGAGGGTGATGTCCTCAAGGGCCTGAGTAGTCCTTCAGTGAGGCTAGAAACTTCTAAATGGCAGCAGTGAGAATCCCAAACTTCTAGTACAGTTGTCATCCCATGGAATGGGTGAGGCTTGTTTAAAAAAGCAGAGTGAAATGATAGGAGGGGACATCTAAATACCCAAATACCATGTGTTACATAATATTCCGTAGGCACGAAGTCTGTGTTCTTCTTCTGTGCATGGAAACAGGGCCTCATATTGCTTTTTTCCACTCTCTCTAGGTCATTGTGAAGAACCTCTCAACAGGAACCCGGGTTGTGTTGAAATCCCAGTATGGTTATGAGATTGATGAGGTGAAGATCTTGGGGAAAGACAGATACCTGGTAGCCCATACCTCAGACACGTTACTGCTGGGTGACATCAACTCCAACAAGCTCAGTGAGGTACTGGGAAATCTGTTATTTTCAGACTGCAAAAATGCTTAACTTTGTAACTCAAAGGTTATGTTTTCTGCGTGGAAACAATTCATTTATTTTCAAGGAATTATAGAATAATTTAGGTTGCGAGGAACCTTGGGAGGTCTTTTATCAAACTTCCTACCCAAAGGAAGATTACATTAAATTCAGATGTGGTTGCTCAGGGCTTTATCCAGCTTGGTCTTGAAAACCTTCAAGGATGGAGATCCCACAGTTTCTCTGGTCTGCTCTTCCAAGGCTTTACTGTCCTCATGGGAAAAAGCTTTTTTTGTTTTTTTCCAGTCTTGTTGCAATCTCTATTTCAGCAACATATGATGTGGAGACTTTGAGGAGAAGATTTACTGAAGGAAAGGGGCTGTTGGGGGTGCTTATTATAGTTAAGTTAGTCTAGAAGAAGGTGGGAAAGTGCATCTGAGAGAACAGCTAGAGGGAGTACATCAGTCACATAAAGGCCTCTTCTCCAGGAGGTAGTGAGATACTACACAAAAAGAAGAGGGATCTGAAGCATAGGTTAAAAAAAGGGAGAGGGGAAGTGAGGAACTTGCAGGCTGGGAAGGGCTGAAGAACACTGCTGACAGCTGAACATGATCCCTTGTGGGGTGCAGTTCCTGCTGTGTGTGGGAGATGAGCTGGACAGTAGGTGGCAATGCCTGCAGCCTGGTCCCTTGCGGGAGCTGTCGGCTGGCATTTGCTCACTCCACGGCATTGTATTGTAGGTGTCCTGGCAAGGGTCTGGAGGGAATGAGAAATTCTTCTTCGACAATGAGAACGTAAGTTGGATGGGACAGGATGATACCCATTAGCGGTGAGTAAAGCTGTGAGTGCACTTCTGGAAAATCCTGGTTCTCAGCAGCTTGCTGGATTTACCCTCTCCATGCAGATTCCAATCTGCTTCCTCTCCATACTTGCCCTTTCCACGTGGCAGGTGCAGAACACAGTCGATGTGTGGAGGAGCAATGTTAGAGGTACAGAATGCAGCTGTCAGGGTGACAGTTTGTCTCCTCCTACAGGTTACAGATAGGCCCAGAGCTGAAATCCTCAACTCAGGAAAAGCCCCCAGTCACAACAGGAAGCCAAGCTCAATTCCTTACTCATCCCAGGGGGTCTGAATTTAGCACCGTGTGCCACAGAGTTCTTTTCTGCACATCTCACTGGTAGGCACGTGTGCCTACCTGGGTTTTCTGTAAGAGTGTATTCCCCCCTTACCTTCAGGTCTGCATGATCTTTAATGCTGGAGAGCTGACACTGGTGGAATACGGAAGCAATGACATCCTGGGGTCTGTCCGCACAGAGTTCATGAACCCTCATCTTGTCAGGTGAGTGTCACACCTGCCTGCGTGGCCAGTACTGCATTTTGAGAGAGTGATGTCAGATAGATACATTTGGAAATGTCCCACTCTGCAGAATGCAGCCCCCAGACACCGGGACCTGAGTAATCTGCTTTTGACAGTGACCGGTGGTCATAGAATTACAGAATGCTTTGGGTTGTAAGGGACATTAAAGATCATCGTGTTCCAAATGCCCTGCCCTGGGTGGGGACACCTCCCACCAGACCAGGTTGCTCAGAGCCCTGTCCAACCTGGCCTTGAACCCCTCCAGGGATGGGAGTCAAATGCTTTGCACAAGTCCAGGTAGATGACAGGTGCTCTTCCCTGACTCACCAACGCTGTAGCACTGTCGTAGAAGGCCACCAAATCTGTCGGGCACATTTTGCCCTTAGTGAAGCCATGTTGGCTGTCACTGTTCACCTCCTTATTTTCCACGTGCCTTAATTGCTTGGTTACGCTTAATAGTTGTAAAGTTTTAGAAGGACAAGAGCCCATTTTCCTCTGGTACATTCTTATTTAAGCCTGATTTGGATATTGCTGAAGATGGACCTCCTGGGCATGTACTTAAGCATCTCTGTATCCAGCTGTTCCTCGTACAGCTTTATCAGGAACTCTGGATGCCAGTGTGACCTCCTCTGTGCCTCTGAAATACCAGACTCCATTTTCTGATCTGAGAGAGGGGAGGATCATGGGCTGCTCAGAGATGGAAGCAGTGTAACTAATTAGCTACCGGGGCCCCTGGCTCCAGTGGGGCAGCTTCCAGAGCAAAGCCATGAATCGGAAAGGTTTGTTATCATTTGAGGCAGCCATAGATCCTGTGCAAGAGTCACAGGCCAGAGCACTGCAAGACGTTCTGTGTGCTTGGGGAAACTACAGGGAGGTCTGGGGTGGACTATGTGATTCAGTTGTATGAAATGTGAGAGTAGTAAAGGTAACTGTCCCCATTCCCTTCAAATAATAGCGTCCGTATCAATGAGAGACGGCAGAGAGGAATGGAGGAGAACAAGAGACTGGCTTATCTGATAGACATCAAGACTATAGCAACAGGTGAGTGTCAACCTCCCTCCCCGGTGTTTTACTATCCTTCCTGAATCCTTTGTATTTTCTGTGCCGTGGGGCATATCCCCAAAGGCCCCTCCTTCACATTCACTCTGCCTGGCAGAGACCAGGTTCCCCAGCTTTTGGCTGCCTGGTGCAGACACAGATGTGGGGTGGCTGTGGCTGTTTCCTGGACCTGAGATTCTGTGCTGTTCGGCAGATGGTATTGCTGCCTGCAGTGCCCATGATCTGCACACACTCGCAAAAGGCTGGAGGAAGTTACTGCTGTCGATAAACCATCAAGATAAAATGTCACTGCAGTCTGATTTTCACATCACAGCAGGCCCTGCCCTAATTAGGTCCCAGGCACCTGGTCTCCGTGGGAAAGCATTGCATGTTCAGCACTTCGGGGCACATTAGGTGCTTACACTATTACCTTTCTTTCCTTCCGAAGTGGACCTTGTTGGTGGCTACAACGCTGGCACTATCAGTCACGACAGCAAGATTGATTGGCTGGAGCTGAACGAAACAGGCCACAAGCTACTCTTCAGGGACAAGAAGATGAGGGTGAGGCAGGCGCATCTCGGGGAGTGTGGCAAGATGGCATGGCTGGGGAGAGGTAAAGACAGATAGGCCCAAATGGAGGGAGGGAGGTGAGAAATACACGTGAAGTACTCAGGACTTTTTTTAACTCCTTCTTTGGGGAAGACAGATCATGTTCAGATTGCATGAGCTGGCAGCATTGCATGTTTGATCTTGAGTTCTGGCTAATCCTGAAGTTAGTTACTAGACATCTTGCTTCGTCTCATCTATGAAGATCATAGATTCTTCTGCTGTGAGATGGAGACAAGTGGGTTAACCTCAGGACAAGGACCCTGAAGTTGCACTTAAACACATAAATTTAAAAAACATGTTCTCTGCAACAGCTTGGTTTATGTCTGTAAGATGAACTCTCTAACTGTCCAGAACAGCATAGTCACAACCACTTAGCTTGTTTGGTATGGCCCTTGGCTTGTGCTGATTCCTAGAATGTTGCCTGGTAAGCCTAGGACAAAACTATGCTCAAAACCATGGTAATGGTTTCACACAACAGATTATGATGTGCAGGTGCTCATCTTATGCACTAGACTTGGTTAGTTTAACTGTACAGATACAGCTGAAGAAGCTCACTGTAGCAGGCCAGAAGGTCTATTTATCAATCATATTACAGTTCAGCTCAGTTCAATATCACATCTTCTTCACTCTTACGAATGTAAGGCTCCTTGACTGCTTGACTTCATTTGCTCTTCTTGTCAACAAGAGTGTCCTGAGAAGACAACATGACCCTCTTGACAATGGTGTAATTCACATCTAGAATTCCTGGGTGGGTGTTCCAGATCCTGTGGCAGACCTCAGCTATAGCATTGCAGCTCATTACAGAATGGTTTTAATTGCTCCAGAGTTCAGATCCCACTGGGGGCTGTCAGTCTGCAGTAGAAGATTTCCACGTTGGCTGTACCTCTCTCCTTAGTCAAAGGATGGGTGAAGTGTTATGTTTATAGGTGCACGTGTTGAAATCCCGGAGAACTTTCTCAGCCTCATCTCAGAAGAAAGTCTGAATTCACCCCTCACATTTCAGGCAGGAAACCCAGGCTTCTTCCCTGTCATTTTTGGCAGCTTGACCCCTGACGTTGCATCACAGATTGTAGGGGTTGCAAAGATACCTTTTTGCTTGGGAATCACAGATCTCCAATTAGTTACCTGTCTGCTGATTGATTGCTGCCAGCTGATCAGCTGACAACTAGAGTGCTCAGCTTTACAGCCAAAGATGGCACTGCACATCTGCTGCCTCGCACTCTTTACCACAGACCTCTCACAAGAGTGTGCTGCAGGACGGCTTTCCTGTGCAAGGACTGTAGTTCTGGTTCTGGACCGTCACAAAACAAAGGCTCCTACAGGTACTTTGTGATTCCAGAGAAACAGAATGAGCAGCCCAGTGTGGATTTGCAAAAAAGGCAATGCCTGTATCTTGGTTAGAATGCTGCTCTAATCAAGATGCTCCTAACTCTCAGGAGGACTGTTCCATGTCTACAGCTCTTTAGGACACTACTTTTACACGTCCATAAAAGCATCAAGCAAGAAAGACCTTTGCTACAAAGGAGACCAAGTCACTGCCAGTAGCACAGGTTTCTGTGTGGGCTCTGCTGTGCTGATACTCTTCAGAAACATTTTTCTGCAGTCCTGTTCAGTTTATATTTAGGTCCTCTAATTCACTGTCTCAACCAGAGGTGGTGGCATCATTAAGATTACTTTTGCCTCTCCTGGCTCCTTTTCAGGCCTCTCAAGAGGCTACATAGCCAGCCCCTTCATTAAACACTGCCACCAGCCTAAATCAGATGGTATCGTGATTCCTCTAAGCTATGTTTGTACGTATTTCTCCAACCAGTTTGGTATGGTCTGAAAAAGGAACTTTCTTGTTCTCTTTTGACTGGTATATCATGAGATTAGCACAATTTTTTTTTTTTTTTTCCTCTTTGCCTCACCTTTGCTAGGTGAGGACAATTACAACAAGGAGCAGAGACAGCCTGGAACTTTTAGGTTACAAGGCATCGTATGTCTTTGTTAGGCCATGTGTCAGGTTCTACCTTCCAAATTGTCAAGTTTGTTTCAGGGCAGTGCATTCTAAAAACAAACTCCCTCTCACCTTATTGGCAACAGTTCTTGCAACAGGAGATTACCTGGAGTGGACCGTTCACCAGATGAAAGCTGCTCTTGGTCCCCCTTCATTTGCATGCAGGACTTGAGAGACCATTCTCATGTGCCAGCTCTGCAACTGAGAGGGAACTGAAGTAGCACAAGGCATATTCTGGTTCATATACTTAGGTACCTAGCAGTAAGGAAGGCAGAACCTGAGCATGCTGCTTAAAATACTGCAGGGGTTAAAAAGATCTTAAGTCCTGGATAGTAATGGGTGTAAATAACAGTGTGGAAGTTTGGGCTATGTATCTTGGGAAAAGTCTGATTCCTGGTTGGTAATACCTCTTCACAAGATACTGGCTCAGGTGTTCCTGCCACATTTCATGTGAGCTAGCAGCCCAGCCATGAGCCCAGCTGAGCCTTCTTCTCCTCTTCCCCCCTCCAGCTGCAGCTCTATGACATTGAAAGCGGCACCAGGACCACCATTTTGAACTACTGCTCCTATGTGCAGTGGGTCCCGGGCAGTGATGTGGTGGTGGCTCAGAACAGAAACAGCCTCTGCATTTGGTATAACATTGATGCTCCAGAGCGAGTCACCATGTTTCCTCTGAAGGTAAATCTCTGGAGACTTTGACCACCTCCAACAGTTGCTGTTTGTGTTGGGAATAGTCAGGGTAGTGTTGCAGAAGGGAGACAGAAGGGAATTGCTAGTTTTTCACGGACAAAATATGAGCTCATGTTGCCAGCTTTGTGGCAGGGATCGCTGGCAGACCATGGAGACAATTAATACACTAAGGAGCTGCCCAGTGGCTTTTTCCTTCCCCCTGGTGAGATACGGGTCATGTCTGCTCTGTGTGAGCTCATTCAGCAGAACTTAAATCAGCAGAGCTGTCCTCACATCCCTGCTAGCCTGCATGTTTTAGGAGAACATGGGGGTGTTGATAACTGGTACTCTTTCCAGGGGGATATTGTAGACTTGGAACGGAATGAGGGAAAGACTGAAGTGATAGTATCTGAAGGGGTGAACACTGTGTCCTACACCCTGGACGAAGGCCTCATAGAGTTTGGAACCGCCATTGATGATGGGGATTATCACAGGTAAGTGCTAGATGAACCATGCAGTGGTGGCAGGTAGCCCATTTCACATAACAGACATCCGAGAGTCGGCAATCCATGAACTATAGCAGCACAGCTTTCCATACAGAGCTGAAGTTCAGGCTCTGAGCATGAGACTGATGGCAGGTCTGTCTGTAATGTGCAGCAGAATCCTTCAAGGATGAAAATTCAGCTTTTTCATCCTCACAGCTCTGTGGTTTCATCCCCGTGGCACAAGAGACTGGCCAGCCTGGTCCCATTGACACTGACAGAAATTCACTGAAGGCACTTTTCACTTAACTGCAGTGAATAAATGTGACTTCTGTAGTAACCAGATGTGAAGTGGTACTCAAGCACTTTTGCTGCTATCCCTCCAGGGATGGTGACAGTGTCATGGAAACATTCAGGAGCTGTGCAGAGTAAAAACTGACTGCCTGAAGCAGTCATGGTAGCCACTTGGGTATGACTGACATTGTTACAGGGCTTTAAAATCGACCAGGGAAGAAAATTTCATATGTTCGTAACACTGATACCACTTGAGAGACTTCTTTGCAGCAGGGACTTACTTCAGGTGCACTGTGGACTTTTCCCACACTACTACAGCCTTCTGATGACGTCTAAGTACCTTAGCCCAGATAGGAATCACCTCCATCACTGATGTTTTCCCTGATGTGTCAGGCCCTCTGTTACACAGTTCTCTTCAGAACGGGTCACACACGGCTTGCTTTGTTTTCAGTGCAGCTCTTGTTAGGAAGGTCCTGTCTCAGCCTAGGATTTTCTTCAGCGAGCTCTTCTATTCCGTTACTGAAAGTCTACAAATCTCTCTGTCTCAAGGGCTACTGCATTTTTGGAGACACTGGAAATGTCCACAGAGACGGAAGCCATGTGGAAGACCCTCAGCAGACTGGCTTTGGAAGCTAGACAGCTGCACATTGCAGAAAGGTACAGAAAGAATCTATGGTGTATTTCTGGCTTAAACACTCTCTTTGCTGAATCCCTCACAGAAACCAGGGTCTGTCTAAAGATGTGGCTTTTTGTGCAGCCTAGAGGATTCACTGCTTTGGAGAATTAAGTGTTCTCTGTTCCAGGCAATGACTTTGCCTTTTCATCCTACACAGTAATGCTAGCACTGGGGACAGGAACACATCACTCTGTAGCACAAATTTTTGCTGATGGCAACCCAAAGCAGTGTAGAGCAAAGTTTCAGGGAGCTGACCAACAAGGAGAAGCTCAGCCCATCTCTGAATCATGGGGAAGTGAAGCGTGAGGTTGCCCAGAGAAGCTGTGGCTGCCCCATCCCTGGAGGTGTTCAGGGCCAGGTTGGACAGGGCTTTGAGCGACCTGGTCTGGTGGGAGGTGGGGCAGGGGGTTTTGAACAAGGCGATCTTTAAGATCATCCCTTCCAACCCAAACCATTTGGTGATTCTGTGAGTGCTGGTCCTATCTGTGGCATCTCCCATGGAGCAGGGCTAGAGGGCACCTCTTGGCAGTATGCTTGAAGCAGGGCAGACCCAGCTCTCCAGCTTGCAAAGCTGGGTCTGCTGCCTAAGTTCTGGTTTTCTTTTCATGGACCAAAAGTGGGCAACAAAACCCATTTATTGACTAACTGCTTTGCTCTTTCCAGGTGCTTTGCAGCTCTGGGCAACATGGCAAAGGCTCGATTTCTGCATGAAACCAATACCATTGCTGACCAGGCAGCTCAAGAGCATGTGAGTCAAGCTTCTCCTACTGTGCATGGCAGCTGCTTTCCTGTAAACGCTTGTGTGTGCATTATCTCCTGTGCCCATGCTCACCAATATCATGCTACAGACCCAGAACTGGTCATGCAGAAACTGCTGACATAATCCTTCATCCATGCTTACCAGGTCCTTCTCCTGGCTAGCCATTTCTTATTGTTCTTGTCTCACCGCTTCTTTGTTTCTTATCTGTCTTCTTCAGTTTTTGTAATGGCACAGACCCCACCTGTGACCTGCAGTCACCTCCCTTGTGCCATTCCAGAGCCTGTTCTTTCACTCTACAAACTGATGGAGCTAATTGATGTTGTCTACAGGGTGGGGATGGTACAGACCATTATCTGGTGCGTGCCCGCTTGGCCATGCTGGACAAGAACTACAAGCTGGCAGAGATGATCTTCCTGGAACAAGTGAGTAAAGGAGCCAGGAGCAGAAGAGGTCTTATTTATTTCTGAGCCAGGAGATTTGTGTCCTGGTGTGAAGGAGAAAAGGGGGAGGTGGCTATTCCTGGGAGTTTTTGCCCTAAATCAGAAGATATTTTTTGTTCCAAGGTGTTGGATTGACCTGAGGTGCATGCAGAGGATGAGGGAGGAGATACATCTGTGTAAAGGGGACAGTACACTTTTTCAAGTGTTTTCTGCACATCTGACCCTGCCCACCATTAGAGCTTAATGGCAACATGTCTGCTAAATTGAGCCTTCAGGTTGACACTTTGCTCTCTGACACAGAATGCCACAGAGGAGGCCATGGACATGTACCAGGAGCTGCACATGTGGGATGAATGCATCGTGGTTGCCGAGGCCAAGGTACAGAATATAGCTGGAGCGTGCGCTGGGTTTGCGTGGTAACTCTTCTGGGTGGGAGCCCGTTCTCAGTGTAGGTTCTCTTCATCTGCTCTATCAGGACCTCACTTCTGCTTGGAGGTGCTCCAAGCCGATGGGAAGGTTGCATTGGTGTAAGTATGGACCTGCATGAATAGCAAGGGAGAAAAGCTACTGGATTTCATTTAGGAGTGTCTAGGGCTTCAGAAAAGAATGGATGATGCACAGTACTTGGGGCTAGCATTGTGGTTTCTGCTGACTGTGGTTGCTTATTTTAACTGAGTAGCAAGATGTATGGTGCCATGAGCTAGTTGTTCAGAGCCTGCAGGGTGAGTAGGACAACATCTTTCCTTGTCTGGCTCAGCCAATGCTGCGTTTCTTAACAGGGACACCCGATGCTGGATAAGTTGCGTCGTGGTTACTACCAGTGGCTGCTGGATACTCAGCAGGAAGAGAAGGCTGGGGAGGTTCAAGAGGGACAGGGTGACTACCTAGCAGCTATCAGCTTGTACCTGCGAGCAGGGCTGCCAGCCAAAGCAGCACAGCTGGCCATGAGCAGGGATGAGCTCCTGACCAACGGGGATGTCATCAATAGGGTCTCCACAGCGCTGATCAGAGGGGAACTGTATGAACAGGTGAGTGGACCAGCCCATTGGGCTTTCTTCTTAGTGGCATCAAAGCTTTTACCCTGTCCTCTGCATCTCTGAGATACAGGGGGACTGAGTGGGAGAGCAGCAGATGTAGTTCTGTGTTGATAAGTTCGTTTGGAAGGAAGTCCTAACTGCATCCATTATACACAAGTGTGGTCTAGAATTGCTGTTACAAGTCAGGAAAAAGATCAGCAATGTGTCTCTGAAACATCAGCTGAGCAGTAGTTGAGGGGCCCTCAGGAAGATAGGAACCAACAGGAAAGGATATGTGAACCAAACAGAAAACTTGACATCACTGTGAAAATGTACAGTGCTTCCTCATAGCAGAATAAAAAAATTATGGTACAGCTTTCATATAAGGATAATCGAAAGGGAAAAGCTAAGGAAGAAAACCAAAGGAGGTTGTGAAGACAATCTGTAGAACCACTAGTATCATAGAGAAGGGAAGTGATTATTCTCAGTGTCTAATCACACAAAAAATTGGTAACTACTTATTATTAGGTGACAGTTTTAAAATCAAAGGGTGATTTTTACACAGCACATAACCACGTTAATGTAAGAAAGCAGCGCTGAATCTGACCAGTGCACGGCTTGGTCGCTTGGCCAACGGCGGCCCGTGGTGGATGTTTAAGAAAGGAATGTCGGGCAAATACAGTGCAATACTTCTAGTGTGTGTTCATGGTTTCCAGCAGTTTGCAGACTATAGCACACCTGAACAGTTTTGTTTTCACGTTTATAGCTCCTGATAGATTTTAATTCCATGAGCTTGTCAAATTATTGTTTGAACCATCTGTACTTTCTGATCTACAATATTGGCTATGAGTTAGCCAGTGCAGTCATGCCTTGTGTGGAAAAAAAACCACTTATTTTTGCTGGCCTATTTTATATGCCCTGCTTAAATCGCATTTCTCCAGTCTCATTTTTACATTCAGCGTTTCGTGACCATTTCATTTTGGCCCAAGAGAATTTTGTGATTTTTCAAACCTGTCACCTTTTCTCAAGCCTTCAGTTGAAGGGGTAACTGTAGAACTTATTGCTGCCAGATGTTTTGTTACCAAAAAAGATGGAAGTCCAAAAGTAATTAGACAAATCAGGGAGGTAGAGTCAATCCAAAGCCTTGAAGTACGATGATGTGAGGGAATCATGACACCAATTCAGGAAGCTTCTGCAATGCAGATTGTCAGAGACAGGTAGAAAAGATGGAGGAAAGGCTGGTGTATACTTGCTCTGCTCTTCCAGTCTTTCTCTAGATGTGTACTTTCACCACCATTCAAATACTGAAGGGAATGAATCTTCGGTCTGCTGGGATGACCTTTCTTCTCATATGTTCTAAGTCCTACAAGCTTTGAGCCTCTTCCTGCCCTGCTGTCTGACACCCCTTCCTATAGGGTAAAAACCTGCTGCTGCAAGAGGCTGGGCTTCCCCCTTGGCTCCTTGTTCCTAGAGCTCCTGTATGAGTATGTGTGTAGCAGAGCTCCTGGGGGCTGTTGCTACACCAGGTACTGTGCAGAGAAAGGAGGTTGTCTCAAAAACTCTTACCTTGTTAGAAGATGATGACCCAGTAAAACACTTGGATTAGTTGGATCGGCAGAGAGGACAATGGTCTTGGCTTGTGCAGTCTTTCATAGAAATTCTCTTTTTCCATGTGTTTTTGTTTAGCTGGTGAGGAAGGCATAGCTGATGGGGAAGTCTGTGTGGTAGGACTGACAAGCTGCTGTACAGGGGACTGGTGGGGTAGATGACGGTGTGGGGAAGGTGTGACTCTGGAAACTGGCAGCTTGTATTTGTCATTAGGCTGGAGATCTGTTTGAGAAGGTTGGGAACCCACGGAAGGCTCTGGAGTGCTATTGCAAGGGCAGTGCCTTCCTGAAAGGTATTGTGCTAAATATGTTCCTCCCCAAATCCATGCCCAGAAAGAGCCTGGCTGCTCTGGCTAGTGGCAATGGCAACACGAGCTATTGCCCTGGAGCCCAGAGATACCTCAATGCTCTGACACTTCCATGTATCATCTCCTTCAATGTATGTGTTTTCACATAGTTGTACCTGCACATACAGTGCCAGAACAGCATCCTGTTCCCAAGGCCTTGGTCATGCTGGTTGCACCAGCTTGGATTTGGTCCAGCGCTCCAGGGGCCCAGATTGTTGGGTAGCCCATTTGAGCTGGAGTGGATTAGACAGACACCATTCCCCTCCCTTTACGCCCCATCCAAGGCCCTTGTTCATCTCATGGTTCTCCTTCCTTGCTGGATTTGGTGTAACAGCTCTCCTGTCCCCTTACAGCAGTGGAACTGGCTCGCCTGGCATTTCCTGCAGAAGTTGTGAAGCTGGAGGAGGCCTGGGGAGACCATCTGGTGCAGCAGAAACAACTGGATGCTGCTATTAACCATTACATTGAAGCCAGGTGGGGGCAGGTGATGGCTGTCTGACCAGTAGCAGTATAACCTGGCAAACTATGAAGCTGATATGGTTTGCTTAAATCAGCGGGGGTTTTCTCTGAGTAAACCTCCTCGACCCAACTTTCCAGTGCCCCCTGGTGCTTATGTGCAGCCTCTGCTGGCCCCAACCACGTGTGCCTTCCTCCATCTCTCCCAAGGTCTTTCAGCCTTGATTACTCTTCCCTGCTGTCCAAGTTTTCCGTCCTTTCCCCTTAGCTTTGCCAGTTACTTTTTTTGCTGCTCTAACCCAGGAAGAAGAATCAGGCAGCAGACCACTTTGGTCTTCCTGCTTTAGCTCAGCTGGAGGAGATGGCTGCTGACTGGCTATACAGAGTTACGTTTTTGATGCTAGGTGCTCAATTAAGGCCATCGAGGCAGCCTTGGGAGCCCGGCAGTGGAAGAAAGCCATCTACATTTTGGACTTGCAGGACAAACAGACAGGAGCCAAATATTATCCCAAGATTGCCCAGCACTATGCAGCTTTACAGGAGTATCAGGTGAGGCTACAGAGCACCATCATCGCTGCTCTGTGTGTCCCTTGGGACTGCTGAGTATGGTCATTTCCCTACAGGTTGCAGAGGAACTGTACATCAAAGGAGACCAGACCAAGGATGCCATTGACATGTACACCCAGGCTGGGCTCTGGGAACAGGCTCACAAGGTAGAGTCAGAAGCCAAAGCTTCTAGGGACCTCACCCTGCTCAGTGAAATGTCTTTCATCAGGAGGTGGTGGTGCCTCGTGCACCAGCACCTGGTCAATGAGTGCCCTTCCTAAAGGATGCATGAAGGGCATCCAGCAGCCAGCCAGAAGTCAGTCCCTGGTGTTCACATCCCCCATGAAGATGGTGGAGTTCCCTTCTCTGGAGACCTTCAAGACCTGCCTGGATGCTGTCCTGAGTGGTGTACTCTGGGCAATCCTGCTTTAGCAGGGGAGTTGGACTAAATGATCTCTAGAGGTTCCTTCCAGCTCTGACGATTCCATGATCCCATCTGTGAGTGTGTGCACCTGTAACACAGATACCACTCTCTGAGGGGTGACAAACGGCTGCCCATTCTCTGCAGAGCGTAAACCATATACACCTGTTTTAATGGGAAGGAGATTTGGTTTCCCCTTCTTCACTACCATGTATAAAAAAATCGCTTTGCAGTGGCTGTAGTTTCTCCATGTATGTTCCTTTTGGCAGCTGGCAGTCAAGTGTATGAGTCAGGAAGATGTGTCCATGCTCTATGTAACCCAGGCCCAGGAGATGGAGAAGCAGAGCAAGTACAAAGAAGCAGAGAGGTGAGGATCTTCCTTGGTACTAGTCCAAGACTAAGCCCTGAAAAAATGGCTGGAGTGAGGAGGAGCCCTTTCCTGGAGGCGGGGGAAATAGAGTTTGGGAGTAAGGTTTGGAAAGGTCAGAGGTACTCTCTCCACACATGGAGACCCAGAGCTGATATTTCAGAGTTCATAGGAAGAGAAATCACTGAGTTTTAATGTGTCTTTGTCCACCAGCACAGAAGGAGGTTCAGGTTGGGTGCAATTGTCTCGTGTAGCAGAGGAAATCTGGCAAGGCTTTTCCCCACTGCAGTGCTACATCTGATCTGTCATGGTCAGCTGAGGATAAGATATGGAAAGTGGAGTGTTTCACGTCCAGGTTACTAATGTTGTCAGTTCTAGATTACAAACAACAAGATAGGGTTAGTAGGTACACGGACAAACACAGCCATGTGTCTGATGCTGTGGTACCTGATCTCAAGGATGCCCAGTACGTGAAAGGGTACAGCTGGTGAGGACACATTTGGTTTAATCTTTCTGCTGGCCTGTATGAGTGAGTTGAGCTGACATTGTCATTTACCATACCGACAGGACCGACAGCCTCAGGTTGGAGGCCAAGATGAGAACAGGTCACACAAGCCCAGATGCCCCCTCTAAGTCACAGCTCAGGTTGAGAAGTGAGGATGGAAGGAATAGATTTGCCTTACTCAGCTGATGGTGGCATAACAGAGGGACTCAATCTAAGTGGCATTCAGCCTTGCAGTCCACCCTGCCAGTCATGCACTTTGACAGTGTGCCCGGGACCTTGTTCCACCTGGGCAGGATGCAGAGGGGCTGTAGGGACTGGTTGTGTACTTGCCTGAGACATTTGAGTGTGCTTGTGTTCCCAGGCTGTACATCACTGTGAATGAACCTGATTTGGCTATCACCATGTACAAGAAGTGTAAGATGTATGATGAGATGGTTCGCCTGGTGGCCAAGTATCACAAGGACTTACTCAGTGATACCCACCTGCACCTGGGCAAGGTGAATGCATCTCATGGGAGGGGATCAACTAGGCCAAGCAGGGACAAGAGTGTCACTAACTCATGTCATCTAATTGTAGGAGCTAGAGGCTGAGGGACACTTACAGGAGGCCGAATACCACTACCTGGAAGCTAAGGACTGGAAGGCCACAGTAAATATGTACAGAGTGAATGACATGTGGGAGGAAGCTTACAGGGTATGAGTCACTTCTCAGCTGTCCCACTGTGCAGGGGCCAGGCTCTGACTGCAGGACCCTGGTAGGAACTGCTCTGTTTCTGCTCACTGCAAAATGTGAAGACTTGGCACACACTGACTAGCTCCAGCATGTGGCACAGCTCTGGAGGCCATTGTGCCTGCTGCTCTGCAGCATTGCACCCGTAAAACAGGGCTTGACCCCTGGCCACTCTGCAGCACTGCCTTTCTGCAGGCTCTGCTCTGCTCCTAACCACTACACCACCTTGTACCTCAGAGGGGTTCCTCTGACACCTTGTAGCAGCCTCCCCAGCACTGCTTCCCTCCAGTGGGGACTCAGAGTGCCAGGAAGTCACTCCTGCTGGCCTAGCAGCAGTGCAAACCACTCCGAGGAGACAGCAGGCACTTCTCTGCTTTGCTGTATGAGCCTTTGTCGCACCTTCTTCAGCCCATTGGGGGCTACAGAAAGGTTTCTCAGGAGGGAACAGTTGGTTTTGGTGCTTTCTCATGACAACAGGCATCATGTGGAAGGGGAGTCCTGGTCGGCAGAAGACAAATTGGGTGCAGTGGGCACTTCTGCTTTCTTTGCTTTGAATAGGTGGCCAAGGCACACGGGGGAGCAAACTCCTATAAGCACGTGGCTTATATGTGGGCAAAGAGCCTGGGTGGAGAGGCAGCTGTGAAACTCCTTAGTAAGTTTGGACTTCTGGAGATGGCCATTGACCATGCAGCAGACAGTGGGTAAGCATGTCCATCAGCCCAGCACTTCTCTCCCATCTGCCTGACCTAAGAAAAAAGGAGTGGCCCACAATAATTGTATGCACAATAGCTGCAGGTCCAGGAGATGGCATGGCATGTCCTCCCACCCCACCCATACTTTTTCACACAGGCATTCATTTTCATTGACGCATCCTGCCCGCTTGTTAGTCTCTCAAATGGAAGTCAGGGCAGGTAAAAAGAATTTTCCCTTTAGCCTCAGCAGGGCCTCTGTGAGAGCCTCTGAACACAGGAGGTATTGCTCATATCACCATAAGTGGCAGCCTGCCAGAAGACTTTTGACCCCACTGCACCTGCCCAGCCATCCCACTGCACTGCCATCCCCTGCTGCGCTCCCCAGCTCTCCCACATGAGCAGGCTTGGAGGAGTCTTGTCACCTCCCTTTAGGGTTGAACCAAGGGCCTCTGACATTAATGAGTGTGAAGGAGCTGAATTTCCTTAGTGGTGGCTCTAAAAGTTCCTGTTCTCGGTTCAGGAGCAGGAGTGGGCAGTGTCCGTCAGCTTGGGACCCTCTGTATTCTTCTCTCTCCTCTCACAGTGTCTTGTGCTCTATTTGATGTCTTGCTCGATGAAGGTGTGACCTCACAGAACATAGTTCTGTTCTCACTCCGTTTTCTCTTTTGTTGCAGGATCTTTGAATTTGCTTTTGAACTGGCCCGCCTCTCCATGAAGCAGAAGATGCCAGAGATTCACTTAAAGTACGCCATGTTCCTAGAAGATGAGGTAATTTCACCCTGTGGAATAGGTGAGATTCCCTAGTCACTCAAGTAATTGGACAGTTGTCCTTAAGGGATGCTGCAGGAGGGACTTTTATGGCCGCAGTCATTGCTCACCCATGAGGGTCCATGATTACAACCCCAAGTTTCCACACAAATCTTTGTTTCGTAAATCTTCTCTGCCTGATGGTCAGTAGAGGAGGTCATGCAATGGTATCAGGGCAGGAAAGCATGCAGGCAAATTCCTTCCTCTCTCCTAGGGCAAATTTGAAGAGGCTGAAGCAGAATTTATTAAAGCTGGGAAACCCAAGGAGGCAGTGCTGATGTATGTATCCTTCCCCATCCCAACTTGCTGCATCTCCGTTCCCCACATGATGCCAACCTGGTTGCTTCTCCAGCAGTAGTCTGCTCCTTGCTCTCTATGACATCTCATTTTGATTCCACAGGTTTGTGCACAACCAGAACTGGGATGCTGCACAGCGTGTGGCTGAGGCTCATGACCCAGACAGTGTCGCTGATGTGCTTGTGGGACAGGCACGTTTTGCCTTTGAGCAGAGAGAGTTCCAGAAAGCAGAGGCCTTCCTCCTGCGAGCACAGAGACCCGAGATGGCAATAAAGTACTACAAGGTGAGTGTAGTCTGTAGCAATACCATTGCCTTCCTCACTGCCAAGAACCTAGTCTGGATGGTGGAGGAATGAAATCCATCTCCCGGCTCTCCCTGTCAGCTTAGAGAAAAACCATTCAAAGACAAAGAGAAACCATTTACTCAGGTGGATCCTATTAGAACTTAGAAGATTGAACCAGTAGAGATTTCACAGCATAGCTGATCTCTCTTACAGCTCTGGGAGGAAGTATCCTGCCCGAAGTAGCCTTCTGGCAGTCATTCTGGTAGTCCACAAGGGTAGCATGAGTGGATGCATTTGGAGACTGTGAGTGCCCATGCCTCAGAGGTAGCTAAAACAGATAAACACTTTCCCCTGAGGTAGCCTGGGTGAACGGATAGACGTAGGTGCCATTTTTTGTGAGAAAAGGATTGGAAGGTGCTGCTGTGGTTACTTCTTCCAGTGGGTCCTCTGGCAAGATGACACGTGAGTCTAGATGTTTTATGCAATGCCAGGAGTGTGGGGGATCCTGCTGAGCTGGTGAAAATTTCTTCTCCCCATGGGGCTTGTGCAGGAGGCTGGGATGTGGAGCGAGGCCCTGCGGATCTGCAAGGAGTATGTGCCTAGTCGGCTGGAAGAGTTACAGGAGGAGTGTGGCAGGGAGGCTGCCAAGAAGGGCACCAGGTAAGGAATGGTTGCAGGGAACAGACAGGTAGCTCTTCCCGTAGGCCATTGTGCTGATGCCTTACAGAGACAGCCTGACCCTGGACTTCTTCCTGTGTAGGTTTTCTAACATCCTTCCTCCCTGCTCTGGGAGACTCCAGGCTTCTTCTTGCCATCCAAGGTCTCCCAGATGTCTTCTTGCCACTTAGAGATCTCCCAGGTCTCCTGTACCACCAGTGCACTTCCCCAGGGTCCTTTATCAACTCTCTCCTCGGCACTGGCTGCGTGCATTCCCTGTCACATGCTCTGAGGTCCTGGCTTACCTCTGCTGGGCACCTCCCTGCCCATGCCACACTGTCTACAGGATCTCTGGCATCATCCCAGCCTTGCTCACAGCCTGCATTCCTCCCTGCAGAGGAGTGGAGGGGCTGCTGGAGCAGGCACGGGAGTGGGAGCAGGCTGGGGAGTATGCCAGAGCAGTGGACTGCTATCTGAAGGTGCAAGATCCCAGCAACAGCGTCCTGATGGAGAAGTGCTTGCTGAAGGTACAGTCAAGGTCTATGATTCCTTTCGTCTGCTCCACTCTCTAGGAGCTCTCCCACAACCTGCTGTGCGTCCCAGAGGTGCCTTAGTCACTGCAGGGCACAAGAGAGAATCTGCAGGCTCCAGTGGCTGCAGGGTCTGAAGGCCTTCATGGCCGTTCCCTTGAGCCATGATGGGCTGTGTGCTTACCCTGCATTGCACTGACATCCCTGCTCTGCCACCGCTTCCAGCAGCATGCCAGTGTCTTTGTGTCCATATCTCCATGCATGGAAGAGCTGGACTTTATGACTTAGGCCTTGTCTAGATGAGTGTTCTTTCTTCTTTTTGTGGTCCATGTCCACCAGCCTTTGGGTCATGTTCTTTTTCATATTTTTCACTTGTACCTGTGCCCTTGTACCAACTTGAATGGTTGTGTCGTTATCTGATCTCCTCCCGTGTGTGAAAGTAGCTGGGCTTTGCTTCTCTGAATTGCTGCAATGGGCTGTCATTTCTTTTCTTACCCCGTCATTCAAACACTCCTGACTCAGTCTTTTAGCTAAGACTGAGCTCTTCCCTCTCTGGAACAGCTGATCACTTGTGTTGCTGGTAATTTCTCTTCACAGGCTGCCGAGCTGGCCATTAAATTCTTGGGTCAGTCACAGAGCATGGAGGTGACGCGGACTGTGGCTCCTCAGCTGGTGGCCATGAAGAAATACAGTTCGGTGAGGGCTGGCTCCTGCCCCCAGACTGCTGAAGAAGCAGTGACATAGCAAGAGAGAGCTGTATCCAAGGGAAGGAGGCGAAGTCACATCCTGGGGTGATGGGTGGGTGGTCCTGTCCAAAGTTAGGCAGCACAGGGTCCTCAAGGAGGAATAAGGAGCAGAAGGGATAAGGTCCTGGAATAGTGTCTGAGAGCCAGGGCTTGGGAGGAGGCAGGAAGCAGAGAAGGGGGTTATCTTTTGGGGAGAGACTTTCTGTTGTTGCTGTGTGCAGGTCGCTTCCAACAGCACCAGCTCCAGCCTGAGCTGCAGGGTGCGTGCCTTTGGCGTTTTCTTTCCCATGGAACTGTCTCTGTCTGTGGCCCTGCAGGCAGCTGAACTCTACCTCAACTTGGACCTCATCCAAGAAGCTATTGATGCCTTCATTGAAGGGGAGGAATGGAGCAAAGCCAAACGTGTCGCTAAGGAGTTGGACCCCAGGTATGCCCTGAACTTCTTAAATTCTACTCTTCCTGCTACCTTCTCCCTGTCCTTCTGCCCCCAGGTTCCCTGATTCTCCCCACAGTAGCCTTCCCAGGCTCGACAGGGCATGTTATCCATAGCTGCCCTCCCCAAGCCATTTACCATCCTGACACTTAGATTTATTGCCACATATCCCATGGAAAATGTCCCATCCCCATCTCCCCTTCCCTTGTCAGAATCCTGTACATGCACTTCCTTCTGAAAGTCCTGTGTTCCCGTACTCTCCTCATGTTATACTGCAAAGACCTGTCTAGACCTTTTCTTTTCCCTTCCACCCCTGCTTCCGGCAGCAGGCCAGAAGGACGTGACACAGCTGTAGGTCCTTTTTTCCCAAAGCAGACAAAGTTGAACACAGCATCTGCACTGACGCAAGACATTATTAGTCTTGCTGCCTATTAAGATGATTTCTGCCCAGCAGGTCAGAGGAGTATGTGGACCAGCGTTACAAGGAGTATTTAAAGAACCAAGGAAAGGTGGATTCGGTACGTATTTGGTGTGTCTCACAGGCTAGGGAGTGATGTCAGGATCTGTGTCTATCATTGGGGCCTTTCTCATGGGGCTTTTGCCTGAGCATGCCTGCAGGTGAGGAGTCAATGTGTGCCTGTGAGTTATGGTTTCTGTGTACCAGAGGGGTCACACTGGCTCGGGGCTTCTGAGCCTTGGAGGGGAGGGACTGTGTGTACCGAGTGGGCTGATGCCTGCCTTGATGCCCGCCTGCACCGTGAATTTATGGTTGTTTCCATCCCCAGCTGGTGGGAATAGATGTCATGGCTGCTTTGGATATGTATGCAGAGCAGGAGCAGTGGGAGAAGTGCCTGGAGGTTGCAGCTAAGCAGGTGGGTGACTGTGAGAGCCCCTGAGGGTCAGGCAGGGGTCCCAGCTCACTGGAGCAGGGCCAGCAGGAATGAGTGGGAAGAGAAAAGCACAGGGTTCACTGCAGCACCTCAAAAGACACCTTTCCACTGCCCCCGTCTTGCTCAATCAGGCCTAGTAGGGAAGCATTAAAACTTGAAAGCATATCAGGTTTAAATTTTGTGATTAATCGAGCATCAGGAAAAGCTCAATGAGTTGTTTGGTCTGGAAGTAGTTGGTACCATGGAAATGGAGAGATTTGTAAAAGAAAGCTGCCTTCCTACATATTCTTTAGACGCCTGGTGTCAGCAGAAATGAGACAACCTTGTCATGAGAGCAAATTTGACATTTTTTCATCTTCACTGACCAAAAACTATCAGAATTACCTCCACAGAGGTACTTACTTATTGGCTTCTCTGGCCCTTTGGGACTCAGGTGTATGGGTGTGTGTCCCTGCTTCTGGAACCATCCCTACAGAGTGACAAGTGCTCAGGTCATGACTCTCATGCTCCTGCTTTCTCTGTGCCTTCTCCAGAACTACAAAGTCTTACACAAGTATTTAGCTCTGTATGCAACACACCTCATCCGGGAAGGAAGCTGGGCCAAAGCCCTGAGCCTGTATGTCCACCATGGAGCACCAGCCAACCCACAGGTAATGAAGACAGTGTGACATCCCAGTGTGAGTTGCCAGGGTGTGCTAGGGTGTGCTACATGAGCCTGGCTTCCAGTCCAGAACTGGGATTGCCAGGTGTTCAACATGTCCAAAGCCCTTCAGCCCTACTGCAGATTCTTCCAGAAGCTCCTCAGATAGAGGACTGAAGGCAACCTCCTTCCACAGGGAAGGAGCAGGGGGAGCTGAGTAACTGTGTTTGTTTTGAACACCCTAACCACCAAGGCCAGAATAAAGAGAACTGTGTTTGCCTCTCTGAACTGGCTGTGAGAAGCTTCTTCCCCATTGCCCTGCCATGTCTTGCAGCACCCACTGCCCCAGCAGCAGGTCTGCTCCAGGAGCCTGCCTGCAGAGCGGCCATTCCCTCAGGGTTTGCTCGACAGCAGGAGAGCTCCAGACTTTTGCTGACTCCCCGTCTGTCTTCCTGCAGATTTCTCTCCTTTTTGTTGCAGAATTTCAACATTTACAAGCGTCTCTTTGTGGAGATGGTGAATGCGTCCGGCATGAATTGTGCCGAGGCCTACTCCAGCTGGGCTGAACTGCGTGAGGTTCTCTTCCAACTGGTGAGTGTGGGCCATGGATACTGCTGCCTGTCAGACTCAACAGCCTGCTGGCTCCTAGCAGGGGAGAAAGAAGAACCAGTCTCTGGCCAGGTGACACGGGAAGTATTTGTAGAACACAAGCTGAGGGGAAATAAGGGAACTTCCACAATGCAGACAGTAGAAAAACAGGATCCTGTGAAGTGGACATGGCTGGATGAGAGAAGTCGGGGAATAGGACCCTGCACTCAAGGCCAAATCCTAAAAGTGGGTCCAGAGACTGGCACTTGCAGAGTTCACTGTGTCCTTGCTCCATGGGAGCCTCTCACAACATGCCCACTTTCCATCCTACACCTGTATTCCACAGCCTGGGTTTGGAGTTCCACAGTTCTGTGCTTGGAGAATGCACACAGCTACAGACCCTGGAAAATTAGAGTCCTCCCCATCTCCCCAGAGATGCTTAAAGCCTTCTGCTCCTTCTTCCTTGTCCCAGATTACCCCAGCTGGAGCCCATGGTTGCCTCTTCTCTGTTTCTGTCCCACAAATACCCACCTCTACCAGAAACTAAATCCACAAATCCCCATTTGTCTGTCCAAACCCACCCCCGCTCCAGTGCTGTCTGCTGTTGCAATACTGTTGGCTTACCCCTTCTCGCACAGCCTCCTCCCTTCAACACTCTGTAGGACCCAAGGCACAGTCCTTCTCCAGTCCCCAGAAGTGCCTAGGTATTTCAGGTCCTTCTCTCCCCCAGCTTTTCCCTGAACTCAGGCAGATGAGGAGTACCCCTGTGCTCTCGAGTTCTCATTTACTCTCCTTTTCTCCAGTGTGAAAACTTGGTAAAGTCAAGCGAGGCAAACACTGCAGCACATGAAGAGTTTGAGACAATGCTGCTGATCTCTCACTACTATGCCACCCGCTCCGCTGCTCAGGGCGTCAAGCAGCTGGTAAGGTTTCTGACGTTCCTTTGCCAGGACACCTCCCAGAGTGCAGAGCCCTGTGGGGACGTGCGGGTTCAGGGCTATCAGTAGTTCCACATCCGTAGTGGATGTGGTCTATCTTGACTTCAGTAAAGCATTTGACACCGTCTCCCACAGCATCCTTGCATCCAAACTGAGGAAGTTTGGCCTGGACGATAGGGTAGTGAGGTGGATTGTGAACTGGCTGAAGGATAGAAGCCAGAGAGTTGTGGTTAATGGGATGGAGTCTAGTTGGAGGCCTGTATCTAGTGGAGTCCCCCAGGGATCAGCACTGGGCCCAGTATTACTCAATATATTCATCAATGACTTGGATGACGGAGTAGAGTGCACTATCAGCAAGTTTGCTGATGACACCAAACTGGGAGGAGTGGCGGACACGCCACAAGGCCGTGCTGCCATCCAGTGAGACCTGGACAGGCTGGAGACTTGGGTGGGGAGAGACTTAATGAAATATAACAAGGGCAAGTGTAGAGTCTTGCATCTGGGCAAGAACAACCCCAGGTACCAGTATTTCCATTGGGAAATGACCTGTTGGAGAGCAGCATAGAGGAAAGGGACCTGGGGGTCCTGGTGGGCAGCAGGATGACCATGAGCCAGCACTGTGCCCTTGTGGCCAAGAAGGCCAATGGCATCCTGGGGTGTATGAGAAGAGGGGTGGTTAGTAGGTTGAGAAAGGTTCTCCTCCCCCTCTACTCTGCCTTAGTGAGACCCCATCTGGAATAGTGTGTCCAGTTCTGGGCCCCTCAGTTCTAGAAGGACAGGGAACTGCTGGAGAGTCCAGGACAGAGCCACAAAGATGATGGAGGGAGTGGAGCATCTCCCACAGGAGGAAAGGCTGAGGGAGCTGGGTCTCTTTAGCTTGGAGAAGAGGAGACTGAGGGGTGACCTCATGAATGTTTATAAATGTGTAAAGGGTGTCAGGAGGATGGAGCCAGGCTCTTCTCAGTGACAGGCAATGATAGGACAAGGGGCAGTGGGTGCAATCTGGAACATAAGGGGTTCCACTTAAATATAAGGAAAAACTTCTTCCCAGTGAGGGTGAGGGAACACTGGAAGGGGCTTCCCAGAGAGGTTGTGGAGTCTCCTTCTCTGGAGACATTCAAAACCCGCCTGGATGTGTTCCTGTGTGACCTGCTCTGGGTGTTCCTGCTCTGGCAGGGGGATTGGACTAGATGATCTTTCAAGGTCCCTTCCAATCCCTGATACTCTGTGATTCTGTGTGATTCCTATTCTGCTCCATGTGTCACTTGCACATCATGGACGCATGAGAATGTGACTGTAGTGATCTCGGAGCCCACCACTCTTGGGTAGAACTGGAAATAGTCTTCTCTGACTCCTTACAGTGGGACCTGCCCCGAGTTGCTGAGGCTGAGATGTAAATCAGTGGGAAGTTGACCCACATGCTTGGCATGACTTGAGAGCAGAAGCACCAGCAGTTTAGGCATCACAGAAAAATCTGGTCTCCCTGGGAGACACATTTCTTTGTCTTTGTCTGTCCTGGGCCATGAGAGCTGCTGGGCTTCACACATGACCTTGTGTGCTGTGCAGAGCTGTCGGAGCTTTGCTTTGCAGGGGTTTTGGGAGCTTGTGGGCCTGGGCACTTGCCATCACACAGGGCTTTGACAGATGTTGGGGGGCCAGAGACATGTCAGACAGAAAGAGCCAAGTCTGATGTCTTGGAAACCTGTGCAGACCCACACAGTTGTGGAAAGTTGAGGTGTTGGGTAGTCCTTTTGGGACCACGAAGAAGAGGTGGCCTTCCTAGTTCTGGTGTGATGAGACTATCTGGCAAGCAGAAAACAAACATCTCCCTTGATCTCTTTACCCCTGCTCCAGAATTCTTACTTGATTCAATACAAGAAAAAACTTACTGTGACTTTGGCTGAACACCAAAACATGTTTCATGGAGAGGGTGGAGAGTCTCCATCCCTTGAGATCCTCCAAAACTGACCAGACATGTTCCTGAACAACCTGCTGTAGCTGACTCTGCTTTGAATGGGGCAGGGAGGATGGACAAGGCGATCCCCAGAGATCCCTTCCCACCTCAGCTGTTCTGTGACTCAAATGGTGGGTCTTTGGATGTGGCTTCTAGTCAAAAAAAAAGAGCAAGGTTTATTTTTTCCATCTTCTGGTGACAGTCTTCCTGTGTGCATAGTGAGGGTACTCACAGTCAGGACTGAAGGCTTTAACCTTTGTTTGTTACGTGTTGGGAGTATGTGGTGCACCGTCACTGCTGAGTCTGGGACAGGATGATCTCACAGGATCCCTTCTGACCCGAGTTTTTTGTGCTGATGGTTGTGAGTTTTCTGTCCCGTGCATCTGCAGGACACTGTGGCTGCCAAGCTGTCCATTTCCCTGCTGCGCCACACGGAGCTCCTCCCTGCTGACAAGGCTTTCTATGAAGCTGGGACAGCTGCCAAGGTAAGAGCTGTCTGCCATCAGAGCTGCACTGGTAGACCAGTAGCCAGGCGCTGGCATTGGTGACCTTTCTTCAAACAGCTTACCAGCATTTTGTTACTGGCTGACAGTAGGTGTGGGAGGCCAGACCTGAACTGGTGAGGGGGACATGAACTGCAGACCCAGGGGCAGACCAGAGGCCACGTTATATTCCATGGCTCTGTTTGTGTTGGTTCAGGATCCCAACAAGTGATCTGCCTTGCTCCGGCTCACCTCAGTGTCACTGTGCTCCTGAGGCTACAGGCTCTACGTGCCTGTGGTGAGCAGAGCAGCACATTCACTGTGTGATAATGCCCAGCTCCACCATGTGGGACTGCCTGTGGCCAATGCTTGCCCGTGAAGCAGCCCCCAGCATGGTGAGCCAGTACGTACGCTCTCCTCCGTTACCTGTGCTGTGAGCGGGATGTTGTGGCACAAACAGAACCACATGCCTTCCAGCTGTCACTCGGGCAGGGCAGTTGTGGCCGTGCAGATAAGCTGTCTGGTCTCACCTGGGGTTTCTCTCTGTACTAGGCAGTCAACTGGGAAAACATGGCCTTCATCTTCCTGAACCGCTTCCTGGACCTCTCAGATGTGCGTATGGTCTGCGGGAGGGAGGGCTGTCATGGGGAAAACCACCACTGGCTGTGGACCAGGGCGCTCCTGAGGTTCCAGTGTGGCAGTGTTTGAGCTGGTGCTGATGGACAACCCTGCATGCTGCTGGGTGTAACCAGTGTGTAGCCCTCACCGTGGAGAGACTTGCCACGCAGGGCACCTGAGCGGCTCTGCCCATGTCACCACATGTGTGCCACTGCCACCCTGCATGTGAGCTGCAGCAAACAGTCCAGGGCTGTGGTCCTCACAGCTGCAATTACAGCTTTCTGGGTGATCTCATCTGAGTTGTGCCAAGGGAAGAAAAAATTTCTGAGGGCTTAAGGGCATGGCGCAGGGCTTTAGCCACTGTGGTGTAAGACTCAGGAGCCCCTCTGTGCCAGTCAGCACCTTCCCTGGTCACCAGACAACACCAAAGCCCAGGGAGCTGACAGACATTACTGTCTTCCAAGTGCTGTCAGCAGCTGCTGGGGAAAAAACGCCCCCAGTTCCCTTCCTTGAGGCCACCTGATAGGTTTGAGTAGTTCAGTGTTTTGAGGCACACGTCCTCTGATGCTGCAGAGGCCATAAATGCCACCTCCCAGAGGGCCCAGTCACCCCAGCACTGATAGATGGGAGTGTCAGTAATGTCACCCTCGCAACGGGGATTATGCTGTCAGCTCCAAGGAAGGGTTGCCAAGTCTTCCTCCGCTTCTCCTTCCTCAGGCCATTGAAGAAGGGAACCTGGATTCTCTGGACCACTCTGATTTCCAGGGCACAGACGTTCCCTTTGAAGTGCCGCTTCCAGCCCAACAGCATGTGCCTGTGAGTGTCACCTGCCTTCTCTAGTTCCTGTGACCAGCAACGCTGATTCAGGGCCCTCCCTGACCAGGAAGGGGGACAGGATGGGACAGCAGGAGACAGAAACGTGCTCAGCATTGGCCCCTGTCCCATATCCCCTCTCCCCACAGAGCCCTAGTGCACACACGTGCACTCCCTCATATTCCCCATACACACATGTGCTTGTGCACACATGTAACCAGGCCTCTCCCCCAAACAGGTGCACGTGTGTGCACATCCTGTATGAACACGTGTGTCCTGCTTCCCCCCCCCCCGCCCCCGGTGTCCACCCTCGCGCTGCAGAGCAGCAGCTAGGCCCTGACACACGTGCAGTGCCAGGAGGTGTCCTCTGCCCTGCAGGAGGAGAAGCGGGAGGAGGTGCGGGACTGGGTGCTCACCATGTCCATGGACCAGCGGCTGGAGCAGGTGCTGCCCCAGGATGAGCGGGACACCTACGAGGCCTCACTGGTGGCAGCAAACACAGGGTTGCGCTCCCTGCCCTGTGTGCTCACAGGTGAGCTCCATCAGCTCGCACAGTGTCGGGCAGGGAGGGGGGATGGCGGGGGGTTGGGGGTGTGTGTGTGTGTCTGGGAGGGAATTCAGGCTGCACTGAAAGAGGAGCAGGGAGGCTGGGACTTTTCCTCCTCTACTGGAGGAAAAAACAGCATCTTCTACTGTGTGGTTGACTGAGCACTGGAAGAAGTTGGACAGAAGTTGTGGGCATAGTTGGCAACAGCTGAAAGCCTGGGCCCAGCCCTGGGCAACTGGCTGTTGGCCCTGCTTGAGCCAGGTCTGGGGTGGGGGGTGTTGGACCACTTCAACCTCAGGGCTCCCTTCCAGCCTCCACCATTCTGTGTTTCTGTGACTCTGTGCTGGCTGAGTCTCACACAGCACTACCCAGGAGACTGCCCGGGCCAGGCAGCACTGACTGCGTGTACGCACACCTGCACGGTGTCTGTCCCTGCACACACCCATGGTGCCTGTCCCTGTGCACACACACAGTGACTGTCCCTGCTTCAGAAAATCTGTCTCTTCTGGCAGGTGCTGTCCCCCTCAGCTCCACACACTTGGCAGAGCAGGGCTTGTGCTGCAGGACTTGCAGAGTGCGAGGGGAAGGGGGAGTGGGGCCACCAGCACCATTTTCCTTCAGTCCCACCACTGCAGGCACCCCCTTACTCACTCTGGTTCCCAGAGGCAGCATTGCCCGTGGGAGCAGCCATTGCCATGGCACAAGGTAGGGGTCTGCTGTGGGGCTCAGCTAGTTTCTGAGGGTGTGACTGGTTTTTGTCGCCAGGGTACCCTGTGCTAAAGAACAAGATAGAGTTCAAGCGGCCAGGCCGAGAAGCCAACAAGGACACATGGAACAAGTTCCTGATGGCTGTCAAGGTGAGCCAGGCTCCCTGTGGGGCAGGGAGGCTGCGGGTGTTAATCCCTCATGCCAACACTAAAACATCTGTGCTGAAGCGGAGCAGGTTTAGCACCCCCTCCCCGAATGCTGCTGGGCAGGGATTACCCTCACCCACGGAGCCGGGGCAGACCCAGCCCTGCCTGTGCAGCTCCCTCTGCTCCAGGGAGCCCTTGGGGGGGTGGTCGCACTGTCCCCTTGCCACTGCCAGGGCCCCTTTCATTCTACAGACATCCCACAGCCCTGCGTGCCAGGATGTGCTCAAGTTCCTCAGCCAGTGGTGTGGAGGCCTCCCGAGCACCAGCTTCTCTTTCCAGTGAGCTGGACTGTGGCAGCTTTTAGTCCTGTCCTTCAAGACCCCCCTCCTTCACCCCCAATAAATGTGTCTCTCAAGGCTGCTGTGCCCCTCTTTGCTAAGTGAAGCTGACTCTAGGAACACGTGTAGCTCCCAGGGCCTCCCCCTGTGCGGGTGTCTCTTGGCCCTGCTGGGTGACTGTCACTCCAGGACTGTGTGACTGTTTTCATCCCTGTGCTGGGGGAGATCTGGGATCATGGAACTGTCTCATACAGCAGCCACACTGTCATTCTGTCAGTGGGCCCAGCTCCTGGCCAGTGCCTGCCCTTGGGAGCCAATCACAGCAGCCAGTGTGAAAATGAAAGGTTTATTTACCCAGCGAAACACCAGGCTCACAACAAAGGGGTTCTTCACCTTCCACTCTTTGGTTGGCCCGAGCCCAGGCACAGGGACCTGACCCTGCAGCAGGGCCACCAGCAGCCAGCCCAGACCCGGCTGCTGCCCCAGCAGCGCCGCCTGCCCCCCCCGCCCTGTGTAAAACACACACGGAGGCTCCGGTGGGGCAGGAAGGGCCCTGCAGCTGCGGAAGGAGATGGGGAGAGCAGCTGGGGCCCATGGCACCTGCTGGGCTCAGGCTGCCTGGTGACCCCGGGGTGTCTGGAAGGGCTGCAGGGCCTGTCCCAAGAGGGGCAGTGGGGTTAGGGGTGGGGGAGAAGGTGCACCCCATCCCCCTGCAGCCCGTCTGACCCTCACCTGCCCTGGGGCCCGAGCATGGTGCAGGTACAACCTCCTCTGGCTGATGGCAGCACCACCTGGAGTGAAAGAGAACCTGTGAGAGCAGGACAGTGCTGCGGGGCCAGGCCCATGCTGACACCTGTGGCCAGTGTGTGTGCTTGGGAAGAGCCATTTCAGGGGCTGGTGTGGGCAGGGGCCCATTTGCCATCAGGGTCTGTCCCGTCCCCGAGGCACAGCCCACACACTGCACTCACCTCCTCAGCTCTAAGCACAAGTCTCAGCCAGGAGCTGCTGCACCTCACGCGACGGCCCCTCCACCCCACTCTGCCCGGCCACCTAGAGAGAAAACAGAGCTGGAGGGGTCCCAGGGACGTGTGAAGGGCTGGGCCAGGTTGGGGGGAGGGGGGATGGCGCTTGCTCAGGACAGACCAGGCCTGGCTGTCAGGGGTGAAGAGGAGGGTCCCTCTGCAACTCCCCAGGGTGAAGGGGTGGCAGTCTGTCACCAACGCAGGCCAGAAGAGGTTCAGACTTAACATTCCCTCCCCCCCCAGTGCCCTGCTGCACAGCCTGCTTGTATGGAAAGGTGGGCTCAACAGAACCCAGCACTTTCACAAGGCAGCAATGGTGGGCCAGGCGCAGGGAGACCCATCCGGACTGAGGGGACATACCTGCTCTTTGCTGTAGCCACGTGCACAGGGCCCAATGCCCCGGAAGATCAGGGCCACCAAACAGCACCTGCCCGACATAACAGCTTCTGCGGCCGCCAGCAGCATGGAGGGGAACCAGAGCGCCAGGGCTGTGTCCTGAGGGCAGAGGGTCGGAGGCCCCTCAGGGAGACGGGTCGGTGGTACCCAGCCTGCCCGCAGGCAGCTGAGGGGGGGCTGCACAAGCAGTGGGGGATGAGAGAGAACGAAGGGCAGGGGGGGAGAATGAGAGGAAGAGGCAGAGAGATGGTGGGCAAAAGAGAGAAGGAGCAAGAAAAGGAAAAAAGAGAGGAAGCAGAGACAAAAAGAGGAAGAGGAAGAGCAAGAGGGGTCGGGGGGGGGTCTTGGCCCCAAAGACTCACGTAGATGCGAGTGGTGTTGAAAGGACAGTCGTTGGTAGCGATGGCTGCACGCGCATCAGCCGGCAGCACGGAGCTGTCACAGCCCCTGACAAGGTGCATGCCCCGGCTGTGAACGGTGAGGGCGATGGCCAGGGCCAGGCCAGCGCTGCAGGCTGTGGACAGGAGGCAGTTCAACAGGGATACGCTCAGCAGGGCCCAATGCTGCAGGCAGCAAGAACACATGAGGTGGGGGGCTAGCCAGAGCTGGGAAAATGCCGGGGGGAGTCACTGCAGGGGATGAGGGATACGACCGTGCTGCACAACCACTTGGCAGGGAAAGGAGGGTGGGGAGGGTGTGTGTGTGCTGGGAACCCAGCAGACATTGGCACCGAGCGAGTACAGCCACTCTCCTGCCCCTTCCAGCACAGCTCAGACCTGCTTTCAATGAGGCTCCTGCATCTTTCACATCCTTCCCAGCCCTCGTGAGCCCCGTCCCACCAGCTCCTGTGCCCCGGGAGCCCCCAGCCCAGTCCCCCGCCCCCGGCAGCCCTGCCTGATGCGGGACCCACCCTGCGCGACCCGCAGAGGGGCCCCTGACCTCGGCTACAGCTTAACCCACCAGCACCGCGCCCGGTGCCCAGGCTGCTGCCCTTCCTCCTTCCCGGCGGGGCTTAGCCGGGGCGGGAAGCTTAACCCACCAGCCCCGTGAGCGCCCGAGGCGGAAGGAGCAGCCGGGGACAAGGTCCAGGGGAGCGGCGGCAGCGGCGGCGGGTGCTGGGTTGCAGCGGGGGCTGGGTTGCAGCGGG
>VXBJ01004946.1:105376-142375 GCA_013400055.1 Nycticryphes semicollaris
AAAAAAAACGAAAACCAAAAATTCTGTGCTGTGCAAAAGACACTTTGTACAATTCAAACAGAACAAACTCCATGCACATGAAGGGGGCTGAAGAAGACCCCCAGCCAGGACCCGGCTCCCCGGCACCACCTGGCAAAATCCCAACAGAAACAGGGCTGGAAATAATACTGATGCGCAAAGTCCCCTTTAATGGGCGGGCAGGGAGGATTGTCGCAGCCCAGCCACGGCACATGCAGGACGAGCTTCCAAGCGCTGCAGCCGGGGTCTCACTGATGCCCTACAGCGATGGACAGACACACAGGGGGGTCACAGGCCACAAAGCCGCGCTGGACGCCCGGGAGCTGGGGCAGGGGGCTAAGATGACACAGTCACTGCCGTCAGGGCTCCGTTGCGGGTGTAGTAGAACTTGCTGAACGCCTCTTCAAGTAAACAGGTAAGTCTGCTCTGGTCAGCCTGGGAAGAACAAGCTGCAGTGAGGGGCAGGCCCAGTCCCTGCAGAGCAAAGAGCTGGGCTGAAGCCTGCCAGGGCACAGGGGCAGGGACATCTCCTACTTCTCCTGCCTTCCCAGCTAGAGAAGGAGTGAAGAGGCATAAACCATTTCAGTGTGAGAAAGGAACGCAGATCTATATCCCTACCCAGGCTCCAGGACTCTTACCTCGCTGATGAAGCCGAGCTGGACCAGTTCAGCTGCCAGCTCCTGGATGTTGTCATCTGTAACACAGGGACAGGTGTAGGTCCCAGGTCTGAGCGCGCTGCTGGCCCCAGCGCACCGCAGGGTGGGAGGAAAGGTACTTACTGGGCTGCAGGTCACAGCTCAAGTGTCGATTCAACTTGTCTTCCAGTTTCAGCAGCAGCGTTAACTGCAGGGCAGAGAAGTTCTCATGAGGGACTGCACGGTGGCCATGGATAGCCAGGAGCATCCCCAGAGACACCTATCAGGGTAGGAACCATCCCCCTCCAGAGCCCCACAGAACAATCACAGCCAGCAACACTTCCACAGGGAAGCCTGAACCTGGGAGCAGGCTGGAAACGTTTCCTGTGGGCCAGGTGGGTTGGCTTTGGGGGACAGAGATGGTAGCAGAGGGTGACAGCAGGCACCACCTGCACATTGGCTGCTGGAGCCACGTGCTCTCACCGCCACCCTCCTATCCCCCAACACGTGCTCAGCCAGCGGATGGGAACATACGTGGTGCTTCACACCCTCCTCCACGGACTCGATGTTGCACTGCATTAGCACCACCTGAAAGAGGAGCAGAGACACTCCGTGAGCGGCTGTGGCTGCAGAGCTCAGCTGGGGAGGGGGCACGGAGCCCCCGTCGCTCACCTTGCGGGTCTCCACCTCGGCAGGCTCTGGAGTTGGGGTCTTCACTGATGGAGGAGCAATGGGGGATTTCACCACCACCTGTTGGGGCTGCTGGGGTCGCGGCATCCCAAAGGCCGTCAGTGGGTAGATACCATTCCTATGAGGAAAGAGCAGCATCTGAGGTTATGTCTCTCCAAAATTTTTCCAGTCTCACACACAGTTAAAGTTGCCCTTTAAAAAAGCCAAACCCTCTTACCTTACATCCTCCAGGAACTTGTCCAGCTCCAGCGCTGGAGATTGTGAGAAGCTGGGGGCGGGGGGAGACAAAAAAAGAAAAAAGAAAAAGGAAGTACTGAGATGAGAATTCATCAAATTTCCTCTAACAGAACCACGCACTCAGGTCTCTTGGGTGCAATTTCAAATGTCCATGTCCTAAGCAGCCGTGCCAGTGGGCAGGAGGGTACAAGACGGGCAAAGGTTCAGAGAAGCTAAGGATGAGGCCACTCAAAGGGCAGAGCCCAGGCAGATCCCTGGACGCTCCCCGCAGTGGCCCAGCCCCCTGCCCCCACGTGCAGCCCCTCCAAGCACACCACAGGAACTCACATCATCTTCACTCCTTCCCTGTCTACGTGGTTAATCTCTGCCAGCACTGCGCTCATGTCAAGGTTCTTGGTCATTTCTTCTAAAGCATTTTCAGGAATCATATCTATTAAAAAAAAAAAAAAACCAAACAAAACTAAATAGAAACCCAAAACAGTCAGAACAACTGCAATTCCTTTCCCACCTAAGAAAAGCAATAACCCCCCCCGAGGCTGCTGATCTCCTGTGCCGCTCGGAGCGGGCAGGGCACTGCAGATGAAGGTCTTGGTTTGCAGGGTGCCAGCAGCACCGACAACTTCAGGGAGCCTTGTGGAAGGGGAGAAGTGGCACCTGGGGGTCCATACTCACGCTGGTGCCCGACGATACAGTGCGCAGCGAGCAACTTCAGTGACGGCACCTCAAACAGCGCCTGGTGGAAGAGGAGCTCCCGGGCAGTGGGACGCTTGCCAGGGTCCTGTTCTAGACACTTCTGAATGAACTCCTGAAGGACAAAACCAGCATGAGACCACCTGCAATGCCAGCGTGTCTGCAGGGCGCTCACCCCGCCTCGCTCACCCTCTGCAGGGGATCCTCCAGCAGCTGGATGGCACTGTTGATGGCCTCCTGGGGCACGTAAGAGGACTCGCCGTTACCCTGTATTTCCAGGACCGCCATCTGCAAACACAAAGCAGTGCATCAGACCTCGCTGAGAATCACTGACCACACTGAGAAGTCCTGGAGGAGACCACTGCTGAGCACAAGGTGGTAATGGCCAAGCTGTTTGGGTGCTATTTAAGGTCACAGTTTGTGAGGCAGAGAGAGAACGAGAGCCTCGTTACGATAGCTCATTTCCAGGGCCCTAACTGATTGCCAGGGAGATCGGAAAACTACGCCTCAGACAGTGTCTCCGCTCTGAACCTCATGATCCACTGGCCTGTACTTCTTGATAATCCCCATCCTCTAAGGAAGCAGTAACTGGATCGCTGCCTGAATCTGACTGTGTCCCCCCGGCTGCATGAACAGCCTGTACCGCAGTCAGAACCACGTGCACACAAATACCACCCAGAACTGGCCCCAGCCACACAAATTCCCAGCTAGGAAAGGCTGGCAAAAAGATTCCAGAGAACACCTTAAGATTCAACTAAAGTTTTGCTTCCTAAAAGTTGTGTGTTTCTTCCTGCTTCACTTATGGGGTATGCAGTGTAAGTTCAGGATTCTTTGTGTTGTCTCTTTCTGGCAATTCTTCCCAGAAAACACTCCTGCCAACAACTCACGTTTCCTAGACTTGGGCCTGCTGGTTTCAAGGACAGAGGAACCACTAAGCTGCTAAAGTCAGCTATGTCAGACTGGTGTCACCAGCACGTGTCAGGTGGGGTGGGGACAGGCTGGGCCAGACAGGTATGAACACCTGTCCCCTCCTCCAGACAACCCAGGAGGAACAGGTCCTCCCCAGAAGGGGGGTTCTGTTCTCCAGGCACAGGAAGCACAGTCTGTAGCAGTGACTGTTCCCACCAGCCGGTGGGTCAGACCTCAGAACTGGCCAAGACTCGCAGAGTGAGGAATTACACATTACTGAATTTCAGGAAGAACTACACGTTACTGAGTATTTACTTCTCCGTGAAGCATCTGGGGGAGCCTCGACAGGAATCCCTCCAAGGCAAGGTGCATTTGGCTCAGGGGTCTGCTCCCACGCTAACCCACCCCTAACCGCAGCGTCTCCACAGAGCCATCTCCCTCCCTCAGATTCACCCCCTGCCCCACAGCCGACACGCTCCGCACCCACCTCCAGTGCACACATCCCAAAGGAGTAAATGTCCACAGCAGTGGTGACATTGGCAACTTCTGTAACACAGAAAAAACACTGTTATCAGTCCCTGCCTGCATTCAGCAGGACCACCTCTCCATCAGGCCATGCAGCCTTCTCCCCCTCCCCTGCCATCACAAGACAGAGGAGTCGAAGCATTTACACAGGCAAATATAACTCAAAACTGTTAATGTGACATCTGCCAGGAGCCTGTAGTTGAAAACAAGACACAGAACAGCTTGGAAGCATCAGTAAGGCCAACAAAGCCAGGCTGGCAGCTGTAGTCACACCATACCTCCATATTCCGGGGCAAAGAAGTGCAGGTTCTTCTGCTCCTCACGACAGGTCTTCACATGGTTGTTAATTGTGTCCGGTGCCACTAGAAGAAAGTCACAAACACTTAGGATACAGGAAACCATAGCCCAACCCCGACTAGAAACCAGGGAGCACATGCAGCTCCAGGGCCCTCCAGCGCCCGAAGGGGCAGCAGGGTGGAGGTAAGTTTACTCTTCATCAGCCCTGCTCTTGGGTACCTGCCCTGGTACCACTTCTCCATTGTTGCCTTGGCTGCAGATGGATTAAGGCAGCTTAGCATCACTCTCCAAGAGCAAACCTGGAGGCCACGGCTTCTCTTGAATGGGAAGGCAAGCTGGACAGGACTCCCTGTTGGAGTGCGAGCCCTGAAAGCACCCAACTTACACCGGATGTACAGTGTTTGCCACAAGCAACTCAACTACAACAGAAGACCTAGGAGAGGCCAGAGATGCTGAGGTCACTGCAATCAGTCACCGCCGCAGGGCTCTAGCAGAGGACAAAAGTACAAGGCAACTCTTCCACGTATCAGCAGGGCACCGGTGCCAATGCACCTGAAGACAAAAGTCAAGCAAAGCTGCTGAACAGGGAGAGATGACCTCCCTGAGAGCAGAGGCCTCCTGGCAGCCAGCACCTCCATGGCAACCAGGAACCACTTAGGGCTAGCGGGAGGGAAGGGCCCCCAGCCACCGGAACAAGGAGGAGAACACAAGTATGGGTCCCCCCCATGAAAGACAGGCTTTGAGGACAGCTGCTTCTCAAACCAAGCAGCGGGCTCCAGCTAGAAGACACGCTGCGGTAGGCAGGGACCACAGAGTCACCGTCCCACCTCCACTTCCACACTTGAACATGCCTGGCCCCACAGTCTCAGGCCCACCTCCCAGATGATCACAAGTGGTCCTGGTCTGTTTTGCTGCAACATGGACTTACACAGGACATGCCAAAGTGCCTGTATTTTTCCAGGTGTTCCTGGGTTGGGAGAGGACACACCAAAGAGGATTCCCAGCTGAATGAGACTGAACTAGTTCCCAGCCTCAGAGGAGAGACATGCTTTGGGCTCTAGTCAGACATGGAGGATCTTCCTTGGTAACTCAGCTCAGCCTTGATGCGTGGCTCCTACCAAATCATATTATCTTATTCGAGCACTGGAAACCGAGTTTGCTCCAATGGCCAGCGTCTACTTTCCCAACCAACCATTCGTGAGTAGTTTACTGCTTTGTGGTAGCTTTTACCCTGGGAGTCCAGTAAGATTCCCAGTGCTCACCTGTTCGCAGACACCACGGGGTCCTCTCAGCCTCCCAGCACAAAGCTAAACTCTTTGTCCTCCTCTGATGACCTGCTCTGCATTTTCCCAGTGACAGTGACTGCTTTAGAGGGGCTCTGGCCAGGGCCATGCACAATCACACCAGTTCTCTCTACTGGAGGCTCTGCCCCAAGGGACCCTAACATTGCACGCGAGGCACATGGGTCACGTTCCTCCCTTGAGTGGTCAGCAGCCGCCAGATCCCCCTCAGGGCAGGAGCTCTAAGGCTTTTGTGCAGTTTTGCACTTTGCACTACTGAGTGAGTCACAACTGGAACTTCTCCAGCCCTCTAATATCCACCTGTGCTTCTGGAGGATAACCTCACCTACCCCAACAGCACACGTCGCCACTAACAGCCTCACTGCCCATGAGATCAGCGCCCGAGGGACCCTGAACCCCACTGGTGGGTGCAAGGGGTGGGGACAGGGACAGCTACAGCCCACACCAATACTGTGAAGGTTTTGATCAGAAACAAGTTTATCCTCAGAGTGACTGACTGCATTAAGGTTTTTGGCATTCCCCTGAGGCCTAGGCCCTAACAGTCATCGGATGTCACTGATCCCAAATGTGACTGTCCCCTGCCTACCAGAACTATTACTTTGTCACAGTTTTTGCAAAACAGGGCATTTGAGACTTCAGAAACCCGTATGCTCCGAAGTCTGAATTTTATTTTGTTAACAGAATACTGTATGGATGTCTTTGTGCAGTACACAGCATACATGAGCTATCAAACCTGTGGTGGTGTGAACCCTGATAAACCCAAACCGTTTATGGCATGCCTGGTGGCCTCTGACCACCGGAGCGAACCAGACACCTGAGGGCATAAAACAAGACTTATTTTAGAACCATAGAATGGTCTGGGTTGGAAGGGACTTTTCAGATCGAGTCCAACCATCAACCCAGCGTTGACAAACCCACCACTGACCCATGTCCCTCAGCACCACGTCTGCCCGGCTTTGAAACCCCTTCAGGGATGGGGACTCCACCACTGCCCTGGGCAGCCTCTGCCAAGGCTTAATAATCCTCTCAATGTAAAATTTTTTCTTAATATCTATCCTGGTGCAACTTGAGGCTGCTTTCTCTTGTTCCATCATCTTTTCTTTGTGAGAAGAGACCGAACCCCGTCCTTTGCTTCCATTTAAGAAAGGGAAGAGGCACTAATCAATCACAAAAAGGCTTTGCCAAAAGAAAACACAGCAGGTGGTGCAAGAGAGGCACTCCCATACCAGAAAGGCGAGTACAACCAAATCCTGACCCAACCTCCACCTACAATGGTTGTCTGCGTCATGTTAGGGACTTGATAATTAGCTTCCCTGTGTCCAGGTCCCATGGCCATTGTGCAGTGGCACCAGTGTTTGTGGAAAGAGCTGGGCTTGCACTGTCTGCGGGAGCTTCCAACTCAGACACACAGAAAGGCAGTTTGGAACTTGCTGTTGTGGGTCATGCAGGGATCTGCCCACTCTCACATTCTGCTCCCTGTGCCTCCAAGCTTGCAGAGTCCCACGGGAACTCCTCAGCGTGTTTCTCTGTCGCAGAGGCTGGCTATGCCACTAGCTTTGATTAGCCACACGTGGCCAGCCTTTTTCCTGTTGTAGCAGCAGTGTGTATCACAGCTCCCATGCGACGCGGTCAGCAGCCACATGAAACCCTCCCTCTGCTATTGCAAAGCTGATGCAGAGCAACTGATGGCATGAGACCGTACCAGGTTCTTCACTGTGTGCCTTCCAGCTGAGCAGAGACGGCCTGGACAGACACAAATCTCTTCCACTCGTTCCACTCGTCACTGCCTCAGCAACGACCTGCTACTGAAGTCAGCTCTGGCAAACCCACTGCTGGCACGTTAAGCCAGGTGACAGAAATGCTGCTACGTGTCGTGACCAGAACCTTTGGGTTTGGTCTGGTCTGGTCACTATTGCAGGTCCACTAGCACAGGCAGAGGCCTGAGAGGAGCTTTGCTTGAACGTGCGTTTTAAACCAAACATTAACCGTACGAGATGAGAACACACACTTTAAGGCACCTCTGACACAAGCTCTTCTGACCAAGGCACATGTGGTTGCTTCCTGCCACCCACTACCACATCTAGTGACAACTCTTAATTCTGTGAACAGATGGATGAAGGCTAAGGACAGTTTTGTTGAGTGAGACAAAAAACGAAGGTCAAAAAGTCAAGTCAGATCACTATCATTAGCAACAAGCCTCTCTCAGCCATAGAGAAGATGACAGCAAGGGGCAGACTACAGGACACAGCACCAGGAGACGTGATGTGAAGTAGAAGGTAGGACAAGCAACTTGCCTCCAGCAAGCTGGACTCAGTCTGACAATGAAAGCATAAGGAGAAATACCCCATGTTACTACAGGAACACACAGAGCTCACGAGACTTCCCCAGCCCTCGAGGCTGTGCTAGAGCAGAGGGCTCACCGGGGTCAGCAGCTCCTCAGAGCACCCAGAGTCAATGGGTGCACTGGCCAAGGCAGCACTCGGTGGCTTTACTTCCCAGCTGTCACCAGCAGCAGGTTTGAGCAGAGATGCCCCATCACACAGCAGCTTGCCCTTTTAAACACTACACGCTGCAGGAGAAATGCTCTCCTTGTCTGGTGTCCAATTCACACCCACCTTTGCTCTGTGCTCAGTGCTTCCTCCTCCAGGCAGGAGGCAGTCTGCCCAAGGGCTCTCCCTTTCCTCCTGAAGCAGCCACCGAACCATCCTGTCTCTCCACAGTACCAGCACCACGGGGACCCCAAATTAACCAGCTGAATGTGAGGCTGCCTGTCTGCAGCTACCGAGGGACGAGGCCACATCACTGTCCCTGCGGGCACGTGCTCTAGACACCTCCACTACTGCAAAAGGGTGTAAGACTGCACAAACCCTAGACATTTCACGGTTCGTTTCTTTTGCACACTAGGATGGCAAATGCATTTTTATTAGGGAGGGCAAAGCCCAGAAAATAAGCAACTAGGAAGCTACTGGAAACAAGGAGAGGCATAGAGCCATTCAAATCTGAGTCAAACAAGAAAATCAGCAGATTTCTGCTGATCGTGGAACACAAGCATCCTACAGCCCTGCGGATCTAGTCAGGGATCGTAAACAGTGTCTGCAACGGTATTTGCAACACTGAGACATCAGGGTCAAGGTGATTTAACATTTGAGTATCTAATGAGAAGAGGCAAAGACGTTCAGCATACGAGGAGTTCACTGCCGACAGTTCCCAGTGCCAGACAACAGCCTCCAGCTGCTCACACCCGTCTTCATTCTTCCCACGTCCACTGATGTTGCTGCTGAGCGCTGTAACCCATCCCTGCTCAAAACATTGCTCACGTCTCCCTCCTGAGAAAATGCTGCTGCAGCAGAACCTGTGGCACTCACAGTGGAGAGCTGGTATCGTACAACAATTCATGTCCTTTGGAAGAAGTATCCTTCTCCACAGAAATTAGTACAAAATCATAAAATCACAGGATGTGATTGTGGAAGGGACCTCTGGGGTCCATCTGATCCAATCCCCTGCTGCAGCAGGGACACCCAGAGCCAGGTGCCCAGGACCACGTCCAGACAGCTCTTGAATAGCTCCAAGGATGGAGACTCCATCATCTCCCTGGGCAACCTGGCCCTGCATCACCCTCACACTGGAATAGTGTTTCCTGATGTTCAGAGGGAATCTCCCATGGTCTGGTTTGTGCCATTTTGGTCCTGGCACTGGGCACCACTGGTAAAGCCTGGCTTTGTCCTCCTGGCACCCTCCCTGTGGGTATTTATACACAGGGACTCAGTCCCTCTGAGCCTTCTCTGCTCCAGGCTGAGCAGCATCAGCTCCCTCAACCTTTCCCCATAGGGGGGATGCTCTGGTCCTTTGGCATCCTGGTGGCCCCTCACTGAGCTCTCTCCAGTCTGTCCACATCTCTCTTGTGCTGGTGAGCCCAGAACTGGACCCAGTGCTCCAGGGGTGGCTCTCCAGTGCTGAGCAGAGGGGAAGGATCCCTTCCCTGGACCTGCCAGCAATATTAGACCTAACGCAGCCCAGAACATCATTAGCCTTCTTTCTGGCAAGGGCACATTGCTGGGGACACATATGTGTGATGGGAAGGAAAATTACCATCTTGTACCAGATTGCTTGTGAAATAGTGGATGATATTTTTACATATAAGTAAAACATGTCTGACCACGTTCATTACATGGAAGCAGAAAGTGGAAGTTGGCAGAGCAGGAAATGCAAGAGCGTAGAGCTCAGAAGAGATAAAGAGGACCTGTAAGATAAGGACTTGTCAATCCCACCTGCACAAAGGCTCTCAGGCAGGGATTTGGGAGCTTATTAGCACTTTATCTGGAAGAATTCATGGTACAAACAACTTCATTCCAAACAAAGTGGGTAAGGAGATTTGAAATCTGCACTTCAAATTGTTTTAAGTTCTAACTTCTAGACCAGAGGAATGAAGGTCCTACAGCCCGGGCAAACCTCTGCTTGGGCTGCCTCATCTGACTGCAATGAGGTATTTAGATCAAAGAGATGCAGGGGCAGCAGGACTGCTATTCTTGCTCAGTTATTAAAGAACTGAAAGAGCAGGGCACTAATTAACTGCAGGATCCTCATATCACAAGGCAAAAGTTATGTGCAATCAGAAAACCAAAAAGAGACATTCACTGAAATACTATGGCCCAAGCTACTCGGGGGAATCTTGTACTCCCAGACAAACACAGGAAGACACAGTCTTCAGAAACAAGACTATGAACACTTTTTTTATGTTTTGAGCAGCTCTGCTTAACAGAAGTTTGGACTGGAGCAGTATGAATACATATTCATTTGGAATGCAATTAGGGTCCACATGTTTGAGAATTTCAAGTTTAATTTCCTTGAATTTTCCGACTTCACAGCTCTGTGATTACTGTTGATTCACAACGTGCCAGCGAAGCTGCACAGATGATCTTGGAAGACTTAATAAACAGAAAAGCAGAAAGCCAAAGGGAAAACACCAGTCAGCCCCTCCAGGCTGAAGTCACAGAACTGTCTGGACTGGAAGNACGACCTGCTACTGAAGTCAGCTCTGGCAAACCCACTGCTGGCACGTTAAGCCAGGTGACAGAAATGCTGCTACGTGTCGTGACCAGAACCTTTGGGTTTGGTCTGGTCTGGTCACTATTGCAGGTCCACTAGCACAGGCAGAGGCCTGAGAGGAGCTTTGCTTGAACGTGCGTTTTAAACCAAACATTAACCGTACGAGATGAGAACACACACTTTAAGGCACCTCTGACACAAGCTCTTCTGACCAAGGCACATGTGGTTGCTTCCTGCCACCCACTACCACATCTAGTGACAACTCTTAATTCTGTGAACAGATGGATGAAGGCTAAGGACAGTTTTGTTGAGTGAGACAAAAAACGAAGGTCAAAAAGTCAAGTCAGATCACTATCATTAGCAACAAGCCTCTCTCAGCCATAGAGAAGATGACAGCAAGGGGCAGACTACAGGACACAGCACCAGGAGACGTGATGTGAAGTAGAAGGTAGGACAAGCAACTTGCCTCCAGCAAGCTGGACTCAGTCTGACAATGAAAGCATAAGGAGAAATACCCCATGTTACTACAGGAACACACAGAGCTCACGAGACTTCCCCAGCCCTCGAGGCTGTGCTAGAGCAGAGGGCTCACCGGGGTCAGCAGCTCCTCAGAGCACCCAGAGTCAATGGGTGCACTGGCCAAGGCAGCACTCGGTGGCTTTACTTCCCAGCTGTCACCAGCAGCAGGTTTGAGCAGAGATGCCCCATCACACAGCAGCTTGCCCTTTTAAACACTACACGCTGCAGGAGAAATGCTCTCCTTGTCTGGTGTCCAATTCACACCCACCTTTGCTCTGTGCTCAGTGCTTCCTCCTCCAGGCAGGAGGCAGTCTGCCCAAGGGCTCTCCCTTTCCTCCTGAAGCAGCCACCGAACCATCCTGTCTCTCCACAGTACCAGCACCACGGGGACCCCAAATTAACCAGCTGAATGTGAGGCTGCCTGTCTGCAGCTACCGAGGGACGAGGCCACATCACTGTCCCTGCGGGCACGTGCTCTAGACACCTCCACTACTGCAAAAGGGTGTAAGACTGCACAAACCCTAGACATTTCACGGTTCGTTTCTTTTGCACACTAGGATGGCAAATGCATTTTTATTAGGGAGGGCAAAGCCCAGAAAATAAGCAACTAGGAAGCTACTGGAAACAAGGAGAGGCATAGAGCCATTCAAATCTGAGTCAAACAAGAAAATCAGCAGATTTCTGCTGATCGTGGAACACAAGCATCCTACAGCCCTGCGGATCTAGTCAGGGATCGTAAACAGTGTCTGCAACGGTATTTGCAACACTGAGACATCAGGGTCAAGGTGATTTAACATTTGAGTATCTAATGAGAAGAGGCAAAGACGTTCAGCATACGAGGAGTTCACTGCCGACAGTTCCCAGTGCCAGACAACAGCCTCCAGCTGCTCACACCCGTCTTCATTCTTCCCACGTCCACTGATGTTGCTGCTGAGCGCTGTAACCCATCCCTGCTCAAAACATTGCTCACGTCTCCCTCCTGAGAAAATGCTGCTGCAGCAGAACCTGTGGCACTCACAGTGGAGAGCTGGTATCGTACAACAATTCATGTCCTTTGGAAGAAGTATCCTTCTCCACAGAAATTAGTACAAAATCATAAAATCACAGGATGTGATTGTGGAAGGGACCTCTGGGGTCCATCTGATCCAATCCCCTGCTGCAGCAGGGACACCCAGAGCCAGGTGCCCAGGACCACGTCCAGACAGCTCTTGAATAGCTCCAAGGATGGAGACTCCATCATCTCCCTGGGCAACCTGGCCCTGCATCACCCTCACACTGGAATAGTGTTTCCTGATGTTCAGAGGGAATCTCCCATGGTCTGGTTTGTGCCATTTTGGTCCTGGCACTGGGCACCACTGGTAAAGCCTGGCTTTGTCCTCCTGGCACCCTCCCTGTGGGTATTTATACACAGGGACTCAGTCCCTCTGAGCCTTCTCTGCTCCAGGCTGAGCAGCATCAGCTCCCTCAACCTTTCCCCATAGGGGGGATGCTCTGGTCCTTTGGCATCCTGGTGGCCCCTCACTGAGCTCTCTCCAGTCTGTCCACATCTCTCTTGTGCTGGTGAGCCCAGAACTGGACCCAGTGCTCCAGGGGTGGCTCTCCAGTGCTGAGCAGAGGGGAAGGATCCCTTCCCTGGACCTGCCAGCAATATTAGACCTAACGCAGCCCAGAACATCATTAGCCTTCTTTCTGGCAAGGGCACATTGCTGGGGACACATATGTGTGATGGGAAGGAAAATTACCATCTTGTACCAGATTGCTTGTGAAATAGTGGATGATATTTTTACATATAAGTAAAACATGTCTGACCACGTTCATTACATGGAAGCAGAAAGTGGAAGTTGGCAGAGCAGGAAATGCAAGAGCGTAGAGCTCAGAAGAGATAAAGAGGACCTGTAAGATAAGGACTTGTCAATCCCACCTGCACAAAGGCTCTCAGGCAGGGATTTGGGAGCTTATTAGCACTTTATCTGGAAGAATTCATGGTACAAACAACTTCATTCCAAACAAAGTGGGTAAGGAGATTTGAAATCTGCACTTCAAATTGTTTTAAGTTCTAACTTCTAGACCAGAGGAATGAAGGTCCTACAGCCCGGGCAAACCTCTGCTTGGGCTGCCTCATCTGACTGCAATGAGGTATTTAGATCAAAGAGATGCAGGGGCAGCAGGACTGCTATTCTTGCTCAGTTATTAAAGAACTGAAAGAGCAGGGCACTAATTAACTGCAGGATCCTCATATCACAAGGCAAAAGTTATGTGCAATCAGAAAACCAAAAAGAGACATTCACTGAAATACTATGGCCCAAGCTACTCGGGGGAATCTTGTACTCCCAGACAAACACAGGAAGACACAGTCTTCAGAAACAAGACTATGAACACTTTTTTTATGTTTTGAGCAGCTCTGCTTAACAGAAGTTTGGACTGGAGCAGTATGAATACATATTCATTTGGAATGCAATTAGGGTCCACATGTTTGAGAATTTCAAGTTTAATTTCCTTGAATTTTCCGACTTCACAGCTCTGTGATTACTGTTGATTCACAACGTGCCAGCGAAGCTGCACAGATGATCTTGGAAGACTTAATAAACAGAAAAGCAGAAAGCCAAAGGGAAAACACCAGTCAGCCCCTCCAGGCTGAAGTCACAGAACTGTCTGGACTGGAAGGGACCTTTCGAGAACACGGCTCAGCCCCTGCTCACGCAGGTCGCCCAGGACTGCGTGCCGCTTGGTTTTGAGTATCTCCAGGGAGGAAGATTCCACAACTTCTCTGTGCAATCTCTTCCAGGGTTTGACTACCCTCAAATTACAAAAGGGTTATTCTTGCGTTAGATGGGACTTCACATATTTCAGTTTGTGCCCATCACCTCTTGCCCAACCAGCGCACTACAGAGAAGAGCCCGCCTCCCTCCTCATCACTCTCTCTGATGGAATTATCCCACTGAGCTTTCTCCTCCCAGGTCAAACAGCTTCAGCTCTCTCAGCCTCTCCCCCTATGGACAGATGCTCCAGTCCCTTAACTCTCTTTGTGGCCTTGTGCAGGGCTGACTCCATTAAGTCCATGTCTTTCCTGTACTGTGCAGCTCAGTCTCAGACACAGCACACCAGATGTTGTGTCAACAGTGCTGAGCAGAAAAGAAGGATCCCCTCCCTCAATCTCCTGACAATGCTCTTCCCAACATAGCCCAAGATGCCATTGGTGACCTTTGTTGTCAAGGTACGTTGCTGGCTCCTGGTCAGCTTGTCATCCCCTCCAGGACCCCAACCTCCCTCTCTGCAGAGCTGGTTTCCAGAAGGTCAGCCCCCCGTGCTGGTACATGGGGTTATTCCTGCCCAGCTGCAGGATTTCACATTTCTCTTTGATGAGCCTCAAGAGATTCCTCTCAGCTCAATTCTCCAGCCCACCCAGGTCCCTGTGGATGGCAGCACACCCACCTGGTGTATCACCACTCCTCCCAGTTTGTATCATCTGTGAACTTGCTGAGGGTGCACACTGTCCGATTGTCCAGGTTGGTAAACACTGGGGCCAGTCCTGTTTAACCCTTGGGGTACACCGCTAGTGACGTGCCTCCCACTAGACTTGCTGCTGGTCACAGCCCTCTGGGCCTGCTTTTCAACCCATTGCACTCTTCACTTATTAGACCCGTGCTCTGTCTGCTCACCTATGAGCTCAAGGTAAACAATACCCATTGCTGTCCCCCTGCCTACTGGGCCAGTCACTTCACTGCAGAGGGCTACCAGGCTTGCCAAGAACTTCTGACCACAGTTTGGTATTTGGAATAGTTTCCAGGATTAGTTTCTCCATCAGCTTCCCAGGGACTGAGGTGAGGCTGACCAGCCTGTGGTTCCCCAGATCTTCCTTCTTGAAGACAGGAATGACATTTGCTCTCTTTCAGTCTTCAGGAACATCTCCCATTCTCTATGACCTTTCAAAGATAACGGACAGTGGCCTTAGAACAGCACAAGCCATTTCCCTCAGCATTTGTGTTTGCAACCCGTCATGCCCCATGGAACCAAGTATGTCCAATCTTTTTTTATATGTTTCCTAACCTCATCCTCCTCCGCTGAGGGTAAATCTTCATTGTTCCAGGTTTTCCCTCTGGATTCCTGAAGGCCAGCCTTCACGGTAAAGATGGAGGCAAAAAAGCCAGTAATTATTTTGACACTTTTTGTGTCCTGTCACCTCCACACTGATTAACCGAGGGCCAGCATTTTCCTTATCCTCCCTATGGGTGTTTACCCTCACTGCTGCCCTTCACAGCCCTTACCAGGTCCAAAGAGTGGGCTTGGCTTTCCTAACCTCGCACATGACTGGACAGCATCTCTATAGTCTTCCTGCATCAACTGCCTCTGCTTCTACAAAAAAAAAATTCACATAAAATTCCTAATAAAACTTTTCAGCAGTTTGGTAGACTGCTAAGCATGTTATCCTGTTGGTGTAAAATCCTTGCTAAGCTCGTATTCAAGTGATCTTTTAAGAACTGGCATGAAGGAGCCTTCTACAACGCCCATGTCCCACAAAAGGACCCCAAAAGGAGAGGATGTATGCAACTGCCTTACTAATGCTCAAATGGGTAGATGAAGACCTGGATGACTCTAAGACATCCTCTGACCTATGCTGGAAATCCACAGAAAGGCAGAGAAAAGCCACCATCCAGCAAGGCTGAAGCAGCAGGTGCCCTCAGTGCAACACAAAGAATAAAGCTGACCACAGAAAAGGCACGTCCCCAAACCTGCAGCACTCAACTGGGAAAATGAAACCTTTTCAGAAGATCCTACGTAATTGAAAATGACAACCCGTCTAGAAGATACTTATTTTTTCTGCTCTTTTCATGAATGAGAACCCACAGCAGCCCACAGAAGGTACACCGAGCAAGGCAGGCAAGCACACGAAGCAAGAGCCAGCTTTAAACCTTCTGCAAAATAAAAATGAGAGTTTATTATCATCACAGCACAGGAGGAGGCCAACCTGTAAAGCGTGCATTCCACCTGATGACTTTGTGACAAAGCCAAAGACACTGATTCTTACCACCAAATCAGACTTTAAAAGAAGCAATGACCTCCCCTGAAAAGCACACAGTGAATCGTAACACACAGACACACATTTGGTCGGTGTTGGCTGCAATTTCAGGCACTAGCCCCAGCAATGAGAAGCCCACTGATTGTCACTTACCTACGGCTGCTCCGCCTGCCCCAAGGTGCGTGTTTATACCCAAAACCAAGGCAAGTCTCTGGTAATGCTGGATCGTGAGATGTCAATTTCTTACAATTAGAAACCAACCTCGCACTATTCCACCCAGTTTGTTCAACAGGGATTCTTAAGAACAATCCAAATATGGAGAATCTTCACTTTATGACTAGCTTTTACACCACTGGGATCCTCAGAGACTCAAACACAGACCAAGGTGAGACAGCCTTTGAGGAAAAAAAAAAAAAAAAAACAAACCAAAGCAACCTGCAAACTACTCTGGACCTTCTGAAGCATCCTGGGAAAGAGAGTTCCTCTGAAAACTACTCATCTGCCACATCTCATTGCCAGCAGCACCCATGGTCAGAGACAAACCTCTTCCTCTGCTTCTGAAATTCCACCTTAGTTTTGCCAAGTTTCTAAGCAACTGAAAATGTTCGACTCAGGAGAGTATGTGCTGGACTCTACACATGGAACCGTACGGCTAGAAGGTAAGCTATGTAAATTCACATTAGATCTTCCTAAATGAATGCCAGCAAGGGTGAAAGTTTTCCATTTTTCTGTTTTTATGACAGATTTTTCTATGTTTACTGATTTCAACTATTATTTTTTCTGTAAACCACACATGCCTTGTTAAAAAAAAACCCACACCAGATCCAAGATATCCGAGTAACCTCTATTTTACTTCCACATCACATACTAAGTGCCTCAGGTGGCTGTTAAGGATGTGAAAAACAGTATGAGAAGTCTTTAAACATCAGGTAACAAAATCCAAGGGAGTGAAGTACTGACTAAAACAAGGTTAGTTATGAAAGCATGTCACTCACAACCTTACCAGCTCAATGCTTAAGCAAAACAAGAGCCTTATACCCTCTATTTAGTGTTTTCAAACCCGAACCACGGCTCAAGATCTGGGGACTAAAGCGTTTCCAGCTCTTGTATGAGCAGTACACAGCGATACAACAGTACTGTTAAAGCCACTTCTCAAGAGAACAGCCGAGGGAGCTTGGTATTTCAAGGCCACAGCATCTTCTCCAGCCTGAAGACCACTGGCTGCAGACATCCCCAGGGAGATCTGGCCTCCTAATGCTGTGAACCCCGACTACACCACCTTCCCCCTCAGCTACGTAAAATCCCAGATTCAGCTTTTTGAGAGAGTCTCTGCTCTGCTGACGATGCAGACAGACACCACCTCCTCCTCCTGCACTCGGAGGAGGACCCAGCCCATTGCACCACTTCAGCTGAGAGCTGGCAGGTTCCCAACACAGTGGAAACAAACTCTAACCATCGAGAACAATCCCTGATGGCAAAAAAAAAAAATAAAAATAATTATTTAAAATGTAAATACAGTGTTCTGTATAATAGGGTTACAAATTGCAGCATTCAAACTCTTCTCTAGCTCCCGGCAGCCCAACTCCCTCCTCATACACACAAGTTTCCCCAAAACCAGAGCTCTGGGGAAATAGAAAGCGTAAGCCTTACTTTACAGTGAGGGACTCGTTTGGGCAGGACGTCTCTCTGGCCTTCGGGAGCCAGAGACATTCACTGAAACATTCATCTTGGAAACAAAACATCTAAGGAGTTAAAACTAGAAGCAAGCAATTGGGTAGCCAAGCACAAAGCAGAGGCTAGTCTGGGCTCGGTGCCCAGTCGAGTCTAGCAGAGCAGCAGCGGGACAGAGCCTAATGGACGTGGAAAGTTCAGCTGGGAAGAGCTGGGAACAACGCATGGGCTTGGCGTGACATGCAGGAGCCGGCATGCACGGGGGCCCAGGGTCCAGCAGGCTCTGGGAAGGGGAGAGGAGGAGAACTAACAACCAGGAGACTTCACACACGGCAGTGCTCCCTCTCTGTAAGGCTTCGGCCGGGAGCAGCGGGAATGGGCTGCATCCCAGCACAAACACAGGGTCTCAAAGGAGGATGCACCAGAGCCAAACAGTTTTACATCCAGCCTTATAGCAAGGGAACACGGTATAAATAAATTAGAGTGCGTATGTTTGTGTGTGCTACAAATATAGATACACACACATATATATATTAATATATATATATACACACACACAAATAATGTACATTACATATATAGTGGTAGTCACATCACAGGAGCGGAGAAGTTTGCTCACCATTAGCAAATATCCTATGAAAGACTGTTGGCAACAGAGCAGCCCGTAAGCGGGAAGTAAAACAAGATAGAAGTCAATGAGTTGATGAAACAGCAAGCACTTACGTCGATAGAGACAGCTAGGTCAGAATCACAGCAAAACATAGACAAGTCTGAGAATCTGGCCCTGCTTCCAGTCACCTTTTCAAAACAGATTTACAGAAGGAGCGTTGGTGTTTCTAGTTGAGCAGCAGACTGGGCAAGGGAGACAAGGCAGCTCTGAGCAAGTAGAAAATTCCGTCTGACTCCGAGGCTGCGGAGCTGGAAATTCTGCTCTTTCTGTGAGTGCTCTGCAGGCCTCGGCACCCCGTCAGCAGACAACTTTCTCTACATCCCAGCAGCTTCTCCTGGGCACGGAGCTTGGCAGCAGAACCCACACTTACATACCTGACCACATCATTTAATAGCAGAGCTAATACCAAGTAAGACTCTGTCTCCTGGCACCTTGGGTGAAACTGAGAGGGGACAGACTGCAAATGAAGACATAGTGAGTGCTAGAGGTCAGGAAAGCCCACCCACGCAGCAGACGAGTGCCCAGAGGCACCGCTTGGAAATGCACTAACACAACACTTCCCCCTGTCTCTCCAAGGCCTCGGGCAGCACAGGCCAGTATGAGGCCATCTCTCAGCGGCACCAAAGACGCTACAAGACACTCCAGTCTGAGGCCTCAGTTCTGACAGGGCACTCCAAGGGCTGTCCAAAAGGACTTTTTAATTCAAAACCCATCTTCTCCAGCTGTGAGTGGTTCTTGTGCTCCCCATGGGAGTGACAAGACACCTCCCAACACCGCTCAATGGGTGGCAACACCCAGCACCCCATCTGAACACGGGCAGAACCCACCACCGCTCACAGCAAAGCGCCTCCAACACGCTCCCTTCACAGTACGGGTGTGCACAGATCCACACGTGGATGCTGTGGAAGGGCACACGGAAAACAGTCTGGGCCTCTCACAGGGAATGCTGTTCTCTGACCACAACTCCAGAAAGCAGACAGAACGCTCCAGTCTCTGGGGTTGCCAGTTTGGGAACTCTCAGGTGTCTCTCCTGTCCTGGTCACAAGTCTTACAAAGCTCCCCACTCATTTGACACTCTTCCTTCTTACATCTATTAACCCTGCACTTTATGGCACTGAAAAAAACCCCTAATTAACGGATTACAGATGACTTTTGCATTTAAGCACTGTGAGAAAACCTCCCTTTCCCACTCGCTCTTTCTTCCACAAATAACCCCCAGCATATGAAGATTTCATCCCTCTTCCCAAAATCCAGGGTATTGCTGTGACTATTGCACTATTACTAAATTAATCTAGTTTCTTCCTGCAATGCACAAGAAGCTCTAGGGGGAAAAAAAAAAAAAAAAAAAGAAAAAAAAAGTGATCCAGAATTACACGCAGAACAAGAAAAGCAGCAGTCAGTCCTGCTAGTGCACGTGCTTCTGCAATGTGAAGTGGCAGCAAGGAGGGACAGGCAGAAAGGCTGCTCCCACACCCAAACCAGTGTTACAGGAACAAGTACTGGCCATTTCCAACGCCACACAGGACACAGGCACTACTCTTCTCACACTTCCTCACGCAGCAGACAGAAGGATGCTTTGCAGAATACACTAGCACCTTCCTTTCCCCAGAGTTTTGCCCCAGTTCAGCAAGAATTCTCTTTTGCTTGGAGCAGATGGAAGAGGAGCTTTCAGGAGCACAGCCCAGAATGGTGCCGAGACAGAGACGGCATCATAGCGCAGATCACAGTGCACTGCATCACTGTTCCCCTTAAACACACGAGAATCACTGCCTTGCTTCTTTTAAGTAAACACAATGAGGTTTTCAGATAGCAGCCAGCTGTAAGAAATAACTACATGGAGCAACAAACGTGCCTAACACTGTCAGTGACCCCGGAGCGACTGTCGCTTGAGGGCCCAAATGTGCAAACAGCCCATCTGGGTCCTGCGGGGTCAGCAGAACTAGAAAATCTCGAGCTCAACCACATCCAGCAGTTCTGATGAGGTAGTTTTGACAGTCCCAGTTGGATGGGCACTACAGGAATAAGAATATATTCTGCAACACTGGCAGCTTTAATTCCAGTCTGCGCTGCAACCACAGCTTTCACATCTGAAGGACTCCTCTTCTGGCCACAAGATCACTCGCCCTCACTTCCTTTTATATCTAAGAAAGGACCAGAATGTCCCAGATAAATTACTTCACTTCTGAACACAAGGTGAGCAAGGCAGTCCACAGCTGTAGAGTAGAAAAGTTTGCTTGGGAGCAACTGCAATTAAGCACACTCCCAGCACGTGTCCTCTTCTGGCTGAGGATGTGTTTATCACAGCAGGTAGACACCCACTTCTCTTGGGAAGAGTCCAGCAGTCTCATCGCCTCCGTCCCACCATGCCCAACAGAAGCAAAACTCCATGGAACTGGGGGGAGTGGGCAAAGGTGTAACTCTGCTGGGGCAACTGTTTGTGACCCACCCTCAAAAAAACACCCAGACAGCCTTGGCATGGTCCTCAGAACATTTTGTCTGCTGATCTGCAGCACCTCCTCTGGTAAAAAGCCGTGGCTCCAGATACTAACTTCAAGTGGTTAGTTTTTACAAAGTGCTGGCTACCAGTCAGAAAGACTGCAGCTCTGTGACACCTTTAAACTAGAAAGAGAGGGATCTCTTAGGTACTCGAGTTCACAATAGACTTCCCAGTAAGTGGCCTGAATTCATAGAATCATAGAATGGTTAGAGTTGGAAGGGACTTTAAAGATCAAGTTCCAACCTCCTGCCCTGGGCAGGCACACCTCCCACCACACCAGGTGGCTCCAAGCCCCCTCCAACCTGGCCTTCAACCCCTCCAGGGATGGGGCAGCCACAGCTTCTCTGGGCAACCTGGGCCGCTATCTCACCACCCTCACAGCAAAGAATTTCTTTCTAGTATCTAATCTAGATCACCTCTCTTTCAATTTAAACCATTACCCCATGTTCTGTCGCTCTACTCTCTGACAGAGTCCCTCCCCAGCTCTCCTGGAGCTCCCTTTCAGATAGTGGAAGACTGTTATTAGGTCTCCCCCAAGCCTTTTGTTCCCCAGGCTGAACAACTGCAGCTCTCTCAACCTGTCCTCACAGCAGAGGGGCTCCAACCCTCAGATCATCTTCGTGGCCTCCTCTGGCCTTGTTCCAACAGGTCCATGTCCTTCCTGTGCTGAGGACACTGGAGCTGGACACAGAGCTCCAGGTGAGGTCTCACCAGAGCAGAGCAGAGGGGTAGAATCACCTCCCTCACCCTGCTGGCCGGTCTTCTTTGATGCAGCCCAGGATGGGGTTGGCTTTCTGGGCTGCCAGTGCGCACTGCCAGCTCCTGTTGAGCTTCTCATCCACCATCACTCCCAAGTCCTTCTCCTCAGGGCTGCTCTCCAGCCATTCTCCATCCAACCTGTGTCTGTGCCTGGGATTGCCATTTCCAAGGTGCAGGTCCCCACACTTGGCTCAGTTGAATTTCATGCAAATTGCACGAGCCCACCTCTCCAGCCTGTCCAGGTCCCTCTGGATGGCATCTCTTCCCTCCAGTGTGTCAACCACACACCTTGGTGTCATTGGCAAACTTGCTGAGGGTGCACTCTATCCCACATTGCAGGCCAGGGAGCCAGCTCCGTTTGCCAGCACACAGGCGTCAGATGTACAAAGCTGCTGAAATTCCTCCCACCTGGACTAAGACAGAGAAAGATCATGAAGGGAACCCCACCAGCCTGTATGAAGAGCAAGATGTCACCATGTTTACAAGCTGGTAGAGAACGGAGTGTTCCTTCTGCCTCGACCCATTCTCCAGGGTACAGGCACGTGTCAGAGGTTTGTTAGAGAACAGAGACCTCCAACTTTGGAACAAAGAGACAATACAAGAGCTCTTTGATGAGAAGAAAGGCCACGGAGGTCTGTGGTTTGAAGAAGGCTCTTCTGAGACAGCAGGCAAAGCAGAGCATTCTTTCCTGTCAACATCAAGCCAAGATTTCACCCAAACAAAAGCCTAGGGGTGGCAAGTGCACACCCTTCAGGTCTGAGGATACTCAGAGAAGTTGGAGGACAGGTAGTAGAGCTGTCACCTAAAAGGGTACGTCAAGATATAACGTAACACACCCTGACTAGGGACATGTTTTTACAGTCATAGGAATAGCAAAGGTTAAGAAACCAGAGTGTGCAAGGGTGCACTGCAGACATCACTTCTGTCTTACAAAATGAACTATTTCAGCACAGGTGGCTGCCTGAACTGGGCATGTCTTTGCCAAACAAGCCAAAGGCAAGCTAGCACCCTAGAGTCCAGGCCAAAGTGAGTACTGCTGAGTGAGGATGCCAAGACAAGCAGCTTGCTGCAGCCAAGTTTATAGCCTTGGTTGCAAGCGCTGGCTGCTACTCCTGTGAAGCGCTCCTGTGGCCTTAGCAGACACAGCTCTCCAGACAGCTCCCAAAGTCTCACAACACTGGAAAGAGAACTCTGTGTGCATCAGTTGTGAAAAAAGGCTGCAGAGTGCTTGAATCCAAGCATAATGTGCACTTGAAAGTTTCTGCAGCACTTCTTGGGTCAGTCCCCTGCCATCAGAAACTCAAGAAGGGGCTAACAAGTTCCCAGCGTTGGCCCTTCCCGTGCACCAGGTCCAACCAGAAGTGAATTCTGCTACCAATCGCTGGCACGACGGGTGTGGTGGTGGAGGAACATGTGCACACACACGTGTTTCATGCCAGACAACCCTGAAAGGATTAGATGCCTTTTTCTGTTTAAGCAGTCTGTCTCATAGGCAAAGGTCACCTCCAACAAGTCTTACCTGACCCGATTTTGATCAGTCCGTTATGCTGAATGAAGATGGTGTCGCAGGTCAGGTTACCGTGGATGATGGGGGGATCACAGGAGTGGAGGTAGCTGGGGATGCAGAACAGAGCTCTGGTCAGGAGATGGCTGAGGCTGAGCCAGGAATCCCTCCCTCCATCCCTTCCCCATCCCAAGCAACATCAGAAGAGAACGGGAGGTCAAAGGGTACATGCCAGGGATTTACAGTAGCAGGGGGTACCACTAAATGGCTGTACATCAGCCTCTAGGCTAGGAGAGAGACAGGAAAATTAAGCAATTGCCTCTAATGAACAATGTCTGGAACATGAGGAAAACAGAAAGCTTTCTCTAATCAGTTCCCAAGAAACTCAGGGTACCAGGGGCAAAGAAACTGTTTCAGTCCCAGCGCTGCCAGATGGGTGCAGAAATCATTCAGATTTTACACCTGAAAGATCAGCAGCTTATTCTGGCCCCGCTAACACGGGACCAAAAAGGCACTCGGTGCTGTACCGACATGATCCGTCATGTTTTCCAGCAGGCACAAATAAAGGTGGTCAGTGCTTTGAGGCCACCTGGTTTTGTGCCTCACTTGGCTTGGTTTTATGTTAGCAGCCTGCACAGATAAGGACTGTCAGCTCCCAAAAGCTTATCAGAACCCCAACTATTCATCAACAGCTACATTTAGACGAGCACCACAATTTTCTCTATGGAGCAGGAGTCTTGCCCTGACATTGGGGTTATTGCTCTTCCAAGGCTGTTATTAGCTACACACCAACTCTGGCCCAGGTAAAGGAGGCTTAAAATCAAAACAAAAGACCTCCACAATTCTATTCAACTGGGTTGCGCTAAGATGGCTTCAGAAGATGTGCATCAGCAAGAAACGTACACACACTTCTAACAGCATCCCACCAGAGTAACTATGGAGCCGCTGCATGCTACAGGGCCACAGTCCACCAAGACTGAGACAGGTCTCCTCGTTCCTCTCACACGGAATTTGATTTCTTTGAGACTTCTTTGCAACTTCCTCTTGGTCACGGTTACAAAGTTGGATACTCTGAAGAGCTCCCTGATGCTCAGCTCCCACACTCACTACCAGTCGCAGAGGTGGGATCTAAAACTGCCATTGCACATGGTTCTCTGTCCTAAGGGCTTCGCTCACGTCTGACTGAAGACCCTGGGTTTGTTACAGAGGTGCAGCTGACACTCTGCAGACCGCAGCCAGGAGAAGAATCAGGCTGGATGACTGAAAGTGCTCTCCAGGCTGCATTCCGTGAAGTTTGCTACTGTTTGGCAGCATGTCTGTTCACAGTTTTTAATATGCTAGCACAAGAGAGGCTACACTTAAACAGATGGCCAGAGGACGTACCTGAGAGCAGAGAGGATCTGGGTACACCATCGCTTCCAGGCCTACAGACACAGGAGCAAAAAGGATAAAAATCATTCCAGGAAGAACTACAGCGTAGTTCTGCGATTCACAGCCCATTCCTCTGAAGGACTATGCCCCCATCCTGTGGCATCCTAGCTTTCACCCAGTACAGCTGTGCAGGAAGCAACAGCTTAGAGGATCAGTACTCTCATGCTCAGTTTAGTTTCTACATATTTGCATGGATCATGAACCTCCCCTCCTAACTCTTCTCATGCTCTGTCTGCACACAGGGGAAGGGATGTGCCTGTCACACCGCATATACAAAGGTGCACAACTGCTGCACACAAAGCAGACAGCACAGAACTGCTGCCCACGAGAACCTGCAACTGAACTAGTTTACAGTAATAAAAAGGAATTGCAGCCATGTGTTATCACCAGGTTGCCTTCTCATCAGGACCCTCTGCTGAAGGAGCTTTGCAGGGGCTGATGGCACCAACTGAACACAGGCACACACCACTGAGTTACCTTCTCATTCATAGTTTTGTGGTTTTTCTTCGTCTTCTTTAGGAACTGTTTCAAGCTCCCTGAAGACATATATTCAGTGATGAAGATCACCTGTAGGGGCAGTATGAGACATTACCCTCTGCTTTTCTACATACCTACAGGACATGAAGTGAGAAAACCCAACACTTGGTTTTACTTACTCTGGCCTTATTCTCCTTCACATCAGCCCAGTACTTATGAAACTTCACAATGTTCAGATGTTCCAGCTGAATCAAGTTGTCAAACACCGCTTTAACCTTCTCCTTGACAGCAGAAAGACAAAGACATGTTACATCAGTAACCACATCAGCCCACACCATCCTTTCTTCTCAGGTCTCGGTCCTCTTAACAACTTCAAGCTCCTGCGCTAAGAACAAACAGCACAGGATTTCACCCCACGCTGCACCTCAGCTGAGCATGGTTCCGTCACCAAGACTAAATCAAGACAAGAGCCCACAGAAACAGCACAACAACAGTTCTCCATCACATTTTCTGCACAGACCAGACTTAAGCTGAATTTGCTACGCTTGAGCAGCACAGCACTCCAAATCCAGCCAGTAATCCACAGAAAAGGTCACCAACATCTATAATCCCACCCTCACGCATTGTATTGTTCCTGCGTGTTGTCGGGAAACACATCAACTTACTTCCTGAAGCTTGAAGTTCTTCCGCTCGGAGAACTGAACCTCGTTCCACACAACTTCCACCCCCTCCTCGGTATCCATGGCCAGGTAGGCACTATCGATGCCAGGGACATTGCGCTGGTTCACCTGTGCAGGGAGGATGGAGACAGGAGTGAGCTGCAAGGCAGCAAGACCAGATTGTTACCATGCAGCCTTCATTTGAGTATTGGGAACTGTGCTCATTAAACTTTTAATTAAATGAGCATTCCAGGGCAGGATTGTGCACATATATTTCAGGAGGAATGGGACATACCCAAATATGAAGACCCCAAGGGCCACATAAGCAGCAATGCCTGGGCATATTTGAGGGAAAAATTACTTTACACAAAGGATGTTTCATGGTAAAAGCTGTCTTTTGGCAACAATACATTGGATTTTTATGTTTTATGATATCCTTAGTTAAATAACCAAAAATACAAAACCCTCCAATCCCAACAAAAGGGATACAGAAAAGGTCTCAAAAATATCAGGCACAACTTTCTGAAGGAATTTTCTGAAGGTGATGAGACACGAAACTCAAGAGAGAGGAAATTCATCCCAGCAGAGAGAAAGGGAAAGCCACAAACTGGGAATAGACCTAGGAATGGATTACACAACTGAAACTGCTACAACCATTTCTTTAGCTAATGCATGCAAAAGTTAACCCAGCACAAGTACATCCACAGCTAATACTAAAGACATAGACCAGCACTGAGAAAGCAAGAAGGTGAGAGGAGGGGACCCGATAAAGCAAGAGTTTGAAGCCCAACATGAGGGTAGCAAGGGCTGTGGAAGTACTCAGTGCTCAAAGACCTGCAGGGATCCAAGATGAACAACACCCCCAGCAGCAAAATTCATCATAATACTGTTTTTCCTCAGATATGTAGCAGCATCCAGAGATGTATATGGGTTCCTTCCTCCAACATCCAGAGCATCCTGCTGTCCTGCAATGCCTTTTCCAGGCTATTTCACAGGCATGCAGAATTTACAGCCATGGTTAAAGTCCTACTGCACCATCAGCATCCGTTTGCTGGAAGCTTCTCACCATAGATGAGGGCTTCCTCAGAAATCCCTTCCCCTTGGCAGCCACTTTTAACATGATCAAATTTACTCAATGTTATGCTAATGAGAACTGAGCCAACTGTCCTGCCATCCACAATTAAATGAATTAAACACTACACTATAGGAAATAACTGCTGGTGAGGGGCTGGAAGGCTCGGGATTTGTCTGCTTTGGAGAGGAGGAGGCTGAGGGGACACCTCATGGCTCTCCCGAGAAGGGACATGGAGAAGGAGGTGCTGAGCTCTTCCCCAGGGACCCAGGGACAGGGCAGCGGGGAATGGCTCGAAGCGGTGCCCGGGGAGGGTCCGGCTGGACATGGGGAAGCGTTTCTTTACTCAGAGGGTGGTCAGACCCTGGAATGGGCTTCTGCAGAGGTGGTCGGTGCCCCCTGCCCGGCGGTGCCAGAGGGGGATCTGGGCGATGCCCTTAATACCACACTTCTGCGTGGGGTCAGCCCTGATAGGGACAGGGAGTTGGACCAGGCGGTCCATGGAGGTCCCCGCCAGCTGAACAATTCAATTTACTCCACCAGCAGCTCGACAACTTCAACTGACAGACAAGCAATACCGGTGGGATTCTTTTTTGTGATCTTTAAGGGAATTCCAACAGGGAATCCCAACAACAGTCAATATCCTGAAATGGCAGAGGACCCCTGGAGTGATGAGGATTGCTCAGTAAACTGGGCAGTATGTCACCCCGACAGAATCAGATGCAATGGGGTGACACAGGTAGCAATAAAGAATATAGGCCATAATTACATAAAGACAGCCTAAGTTACAGAAAATAACCACTGAAAACAATCACAAGAGACAAGCAGCTTAGTGTGAACAGTCCCGTTCCCACCCCTCATCTCCTGCAGAACCGAGGGGTGAAAGGTCTGAGATTTGATTTAAGATGACATTCATCATATCTATCATAAGAAGTTGATTTGTTACAAACACACACACGCTGACACGGACATCTAAATATCAGGCCAGGCCCGTTATGTTTCATCATTACAGAAAGCTGAAAGAATGCAGATAAAAGGACAGAGCATTTATTCCTTGAAATTTTAGTGCAAAAAATAGCTAGAGATGAGAGTGCTATAAGAATGCCTAGTACAATTAACAAAGCTGAATACCAAAAAGCTTTAATGTCAGAAAAGTTTGAACAAGATAAAAGCCGTGATTCCTGACCCCCAGCACCCGTCCATCCCTCTGTGTTCTCTTCCTTCAGCACACCTGCTGCAAAGACCTTCTGGCTTTACAGGTTTAATAAACTCCTCAAGTACTGACAACAACTCAAGACCGTTCAGCCAGTGGATGTGGGTCAAGTATATCTGCTCCCACTTTTGGGCAAGTTCATCAAACGTTAAGCAATTCCCATGACTCATAGGCACCAGACATGACTCAAGACACCAAACCCATCTGACATCACTGATGGCAATTCCCATTTCAAGAGGAGTTTCAACAACTTCGTCAGAGTAAAGGGGGAAAAATGCAGACAGACAACTGAAAAGGTGACAGCAAATCCCCCCTTTGTTCAGGTTGCCCAGTCACTGTTCCAAACCCCTCTCCACGCTCAGCAAAGCGGGATCCTAAATCCCTGTGAACGCACGCTCTGCCTTGGCCCTGTGCCTTCCCGAAGGCTGTGGCCAGCTGTTGCCCCCAGGCAGCGACTGGTGAGGGATGGATGGTTGCAAGCTTGGCTACTCCCTTTAAAAGCAAAACCAGAGGTTCATGTAGGAATATAAATGTCAACTTCTCCGCAAATCTGACTGAGCAAGGAAATAAAAATGGCACATTCAAAATGCTGCCCTCCATGCCGTGTCCTGAAGGACAAGGACAGCAACCAGCAAGGTCCCAGCAGCAAGGTCCTTTCTCTGGTACAACCATGCCCTGAAGAGGTGACAGAAATGCTGTTCTTGCCCCAAAGAGCACTCACAGGATGGAGATGGCTCAGGTCCTCTCCTCACCTTGCCCTAACCTTCTGCAAGCTCTGTCACGTAATTTAAGACTGACTCTTAACTTACTGAATTTTCTGTGGTCTTTTATGACCCAGACCGAAGACAAGCAGCTACCCATAAACTATGCTGATGAAATGACAAAACCAGGCTGGCTCCAGTAAAACACCCTGTGTTCCTGGAGATAATGCCTTCCTCCAAAGCCTTTATTTTCCAGAAAGGCCACATAGACTTGGTAGCTTTCAAACCACGAAGGAAGAAGTTAACTGAACTCAGTTCAGTGTGAACCTCTGAAGTATGACAGAGGAAGCACTTCCACGACCACAAAAAAATAAAAAAGCAAAAAACTTAGGCAGCTCTTTGTCCATATACACAAGAAGTAAGGAAACTCAAAAAAAATTTCAAGTGAATTTAAGTAGTTAAAGGAGAGCAGGGGAAACAGATTTTAATGCTGTTACTACAAGGCATAACTTAGCCCTACAGGAAAAAAGTTTGGAAGATGCATTTCCCTTAGGGCAGGTAATTCCAACTGTCAAATGCATGGCTTTTTGCAAAGCTCTCAAACATCTGGATATCTATCACTGAAAGAACACTGACTTCTGGAAAGATGTCCTGCAGCTCACATGACCTGTTGATTTTAAAAATATAGCCTAAGCCACAAGTGACAGCAATGAACTACAATCAAGAAAAAAAAGTGTATAAAAATTTTAAAACCACCCCACAGTAATTAGAGTATCAGTACAGAATGAAACCGCACACTGAACAAAAGAGATTGGGAAGGGCAGAACATCAGCCCCAAAACTCGCAAAAAGCTGTATATCTGGTTAACAGTAGCTTGAAAACATTAAAAAGTTACCCTGACCACTTACTGAGGCCTGAGAAAAATATCGAAGCTCTGCTCAGGCAGCTGGGCAAAGGCTCCAGAACAGAGACCACACACCCACAGAGGAACATCACTTCTCACCCAACTGTGCTGAAACAAAAAGTCATGTATTTACCAACAGCGAGAGGCAACAAAAGCAGCTGTCTCAGAAATCTGAAGCTGATCTAGAGTGTAACAGTGTCAAAGAAAGCAAAGGGGGGAAAAATCCAACAAAAGAAAGAAACATGCCTACCTCATGTTTTAGTTAAGCTGACAGCGCTCGCCTTTGCATTTGTATTCATGGAAGTGAAATGCTTGGGCAGTGTTAGTTCAAACAGAAAAATTAAAATAACTAGTGTAATGTAACAATCTCAAGGAAAGGAAGCGATGGGTTAGTACCACGGCTATAAACCCATTCACACCACAATCAGACGTGTCAGGAAGACAAATGCAACAGCTTGAACAAGTGCTGGAACAAGTAATAACATAAAATACAAAGAGCAACCCCCACCCTGGGCTGCATCCCCAGCAGCGTGGCCAGCAGGGCCAGGGGGGGATTCTGCCCCTCTGCTCCGCTCTGGGGAGACACCCCCCAGTGCTGCCTCCAGCTCTGGGGCCACCAACATCAGAGGGACATGGAGCCGTTGGAGCGGGGCCAGAGGAGGCCCCAGAGATGCTGGGAGGGCTGGAGCCCCTCTGCTGGGAGGACAGGCTGAGAGAGTTGGGGGGGTTCAGCCTGGAGAAGAGAAGGCTCCGGGGAGAGCTTGGAGCCCCTTCCAGTCCCTGCAGGGGCTCCAGGAGAGATGGGGAGGGACTGTGGCTGAGGGAGGGGAGCCCTAGGAGGAGGGGGAAGGGGGGAGATGGAGCTGAGCTGTGGGGAAGAAGTTGTTTGGGGTGAGGGTGGTGAGAGCCTGGCCCAGGTTGCCCCAAGAAGCTGTGGCTGCCCCATCCCTGGAGGGGTTGAAGGCCAGGTTGGAGGGGGCTTGGAGCCACCTGGGCTGGTGGGAGGTGTCCCTGCCCAGGGGATGGCAGGGGGTGGCACTGGGGGGGCTTTAAGGTCCCTTCCCACCCAAACTATTTTACAATTCTACACTAGCAATAAGATTGCCTGTGTAATCAAACATATCGTTACCGTTTTCATAGAGAGTGAAAAGTCTTCTGTGAGTTGGAACTTGCCCTCACTTGTAATTTCACACACAACAGCTCAGAAGATGCCATCTTGATAAACAAGTCAAAACCAGACACGCTTTAAGCACGCACAAAGTGTCCCTGCCACCTCCCAGAGACTCCTGCTCCCTGCTGGCCCACTCGGACAGGCCACGATGGGCAGAGCACAGCTTGGACCCAGTTGCACCCTAGCAGCAACAAGGGCAACCCTGTTGTAGCGAAGCAGGGCCTTCTGAGTCACACCACTGTCACCAGGCTGTAGCCCAGTGGTCAGCACAGCCTCTCCAGAAGCATTTTGACAGCTCCAGCTAAACAACCTACTGAGGGACAGGCTTCACTGCAAACTCACGTCAGGTAACTCTCCAGTCGGTGCATTAGCAGATTCAAAAAAAACAAACACAAAAGTACGACAAGAATTGAGTTGCCTTGAATGGAAAAAGTCCTGCTCTTGATATCCCACCAGGAGACATGCACCGCCGCCATCCATCTAATGGATAACAGAAAGAGGCACATCAGTTGTCTCCTGGGAGCCCAAAGGGCCAAACGTTTGGTTTCATTTGGTGCTTCCCAAGAAACGATTGATCCAATGGAGCTGAGCTATGGGAGTAGGAAGAGGTGACAAATTCCCCATCCCTAGTTCCCAAAGGGAAACAGAAACAGCACAGCAAAATAGCAAAGCTAGCCCATCCTGTTGCTCTGTGACACTTCCACTTGGTAGAGAGATCTTCAAATCACTACAGATAACTCTGAAAAACACTACTTTTTCTTAGGAGGTGTTAAAAGATCAGTATTAGGAATTACAAGGAAAGGAATAGAAAATGCCACAAAAATCGTTAGGCTGTTTTAAGTACAAATCTGAAATATGCTTGAAAAAGTCACCCATGGCACACAGAATACAAATAGAGAGTAATTATTTCATGTTTCCAATAATACAAGAGCAATAAAGCCAGCAATAAAGTGATTAAACATCATATTTTAAGGAGAACAATGAGGAAGCACATGATCCTGACGGACACATATTTTTATATATATGTATAAATTAAATATGATGGGTCTGTTGACAACCAGCCCAAGGCAAAGGCACAACTCCATCTATGTCCTGCAATGACCCTTGTCTCCTTCAAGCACATCTCAAGGGCTCTGGGTGAGCCAATGAAAACGTTAAAGGCTGCACACACTCCCTCCTTTGTGCAGCTTCCCAATGGCCAAATAACATCCTAAAAACTGCAGCAAGGCATTGGTTTTCTCCACCAGCTGGAAAAAAAAAACCAGTTCTGTTGCCAAAGCCTGTCCAAGAGCTGGCAGCCCTCCTAGCACCAGGTTGCTCTGAGAATCTCCGCAGCCCATCCTCGTCCAGTAGCAGAATCCAAAGCTCAGAGCATCTCGAATGGCTCACTTTCCCCACAGACAGACACCCAGACGTGTGACAGGAAAAGAAAGACTGGTGCAGGTTTCTCTCCAGCCACAGCAGTGGCTAAGAAACCAAACTCGAGCATCACAGAATCCAAAAACCCAGCCTATTGGCACTTTCTCTCCAAGAATCCTGCACTCCTGGAATAAATGTAAATCCAGAGGCGCAAAGTCATCAACTGGCTTCAGATGAAAAATTATTCAAGGAACTAAGAGCCCTACTAGGAGTGGAAAAGACAATAAGGAAGTAAAATAAAGGTGCAGTAGGCCCAGCACTTCGTTTAATGTAGTTCTGGGGTCAGCTTCTCATAAACCACAGTTTCTTCTTAACACTTGATGGCAGGAGTGTGGATCATCTGTCATCCGGCCACCAGCCACCAAGGGCCTGAACATCTGGGAACCACCTACCCAAGCAACAGCAAAGTCTTTCAAAGCAAAAGAGAGAAACTCACAGCAGTGGGGCTGCCTGTGTTCATTTTCTGAACTTCTAGCAACAGCACACAGGGAAGAACAGCATGACTGAGCGCCGTACTGGGATGTACTCACAGGCACAGCACGTACTGCCTCCAATCCTTCTCTCAAGTCCTGCACCCTTCCTGGTACCCAGGTCCAGGTGAACCTCCACCACCCTGCCTTGGTCTGCACACCCGTGCACAGGAACCTAAGGAGGACTGCACCTCCTGACACCAGAGGCAGGAAAACAAGGATTAACCAATACGTCATCCACCGCGGGCACAGACAAGGGATCTGTCTTCAAAACGAACCCCTGGATCTCAGCAGCCCCTGACGTGGGGGCACACTGTGGAGAGCGCTCCAGCAGCCGAGCTGACAAAAAAAAGCACAGAACCACCCCCAGACAGCAACAAGGTCATTTCTGTCTCAAGGGAGGTTGTTAATGGCTGGTGAGAACTCAGATGTCGCCTTTCAGCCACCTACAGGTTTCAGACGCTGTAGGACCCCTCCTGTGACGCCCTCGCAGGACGCAGCGAGTCAGGGACAGAGCGGCTTGTCCCGGGGCCTGCCGTTATCCCCCCCCCCGCGTGAGCCAACACGCGTCCAGCTACACCGACCGGTACGGCTCAGGCCGGGCTGCGGTGGCTGACACGTCACCCAACAACTCACAACCCCGCTCACCCCGTTGTGCTGAGTCTCCCCCCGCCCCTCGCCGACTCGGTAACTCCGGGCACCGGGCGGGGCTGCGAGCTCCTGCGGGGCCGGGCGGCTGCAGCGGGACAAAGGCGGGGGAAGGGCCGGGGTTCCATCGGCCCCACCCCCGGTACCGCTCCCAGCCCCGGGCCGGGACCCGACACCAGTGGAGCCGCCGGCGGTGCGAGGACCTGGCTGGGCGTGGCCGTGGCGGCCAGCAGCCTATGGGAGCTGGCGCTGGTGATGTAATGCTTAGCTCTCCTCGCCATTGGCTGCCGCAGCCGTCCTTCGGGGAGACGCCCCGCCCACCCCGGGGCCGGGGCGCTCCCGCCGTGGCGTCGGGGGAGCGGGCGGGGAGGGGGGTCCCGGCGCCTCGGGGAAACAGCGGGACCCGCATGGCCACCGCAGGCCCTTCTGCCGCCCCACGGCCGTTCCGTGACCGCCACCCGGGCGCTGCGGGAGGCGGGCGTGCTCGGGCGACGAATTTCACCGAAATCTGCTCATTTACAGCAAATCTCGAGCGCTTACGCCCTGTCCGGTCACACCGACTGCCTGCTCTCCGCACAGCCCCCGGGCGACATCACCGGTGCTGGAGGCAGGCGGTTACAAAAAGTCTGCAGCTGTCAAAAATAACTTTTTAAGGAGCAAGGTTGTCCCATTTCCAAAGGCACCTCCAAGCACACAGCTCACAGCAGCGCAGGACGTCACACCCGGGAACGGCGGCACAGACACCCCCACCCGCTATCGCGCCTGCTGTCTCTTCTCTTCAGAATACCGCGTTCAGGTGGCTGAGCAATTCCACATCCAGAGAGGCATTGCTGGGATAATGGATCGGGATCACAACACGTCCCTTCCCCGCACAGCGGCACCTCCTCCTGCCCAGGGGTCCCAGAAGAGCCCATCCACCCACCACAGTGACAGCCCCGCACCGAGACACCACTGCCACAAGAGACACTTCAGTCTGGAATGCCAGGATGCTCAGGCAGTAAACCTGTTATTCCAAAGTAAACTTCATGCTGGAACATCTGCAGTGGGAGAGTTTATTCCCAGCAACAGATCAGTCCAAAAGCTGAAGGCAGCAAAAAGAGTGTGATGTCGTGTGGTTAAAGCAAATGAATGCCACTCCACACGCTGGGGTCTAATCAAGCCACAAATTTACAGGCAAGATTAAGAGACAAAACCCAGAATTTAACTGCATGACCACTAGAAGCCTGTGTTTTGTGTGCAGAAGTGAGACACAGGGCCCACACGCGGTACCGAAGCAGGTACCAGGCAGCTCCGAATCAGCACTCTCTGCAGGGGGGTGACACAGCCTTTGTGGGTGATGGCTCGAGAATCAGAGACCCCGAGTTCACCTCAGAACAGTCGTCAACAATTCATTTTGTGGCCTTCAACAGCCATTCTTCCATCTATAAGGTAGAATAAAGCTCCCACGTCTAACATACAGAGGGGCGGCTTGCCTTCAAACCGACCAGCCACTCTCATTCTCAAGCCAGAACCCAGTAAATTAGGCATGCCAAAATTTTAAGGAACTTCTTGTATTTGGGCCTCAATTCGTCTGCAGATGGAAAAACTGAAATCTAAAGAAATTACCAGAGCCTATCAAATCTTGCATTTACATAGGAGAGTACAGAAGAGTCTGGAAGGAAGTTTATCTTTCTATGTCAAAATGATCAGTATTGAGTAAAACATTCACAAACTGAACATCAGCTTTGGTCCCCAATGTGTGTCAATTCAGTGCAAATCACAGGAAAAAAGCACTTCAGGTTATTGTAAGGAACACACTGTGGAGGACAGAATTAAAGCTTCATACAGATACCCTCATCACCGCAAACCAAACCGTAGAGCTTCACCAGAAAAGGCATATTCTTACTACAGCATGCTAGGATTTGGCTTATGTTAACAAAACCAAGACAGCTTTCAGGCAAGCAAAGGTAAGAAACTGCAGGGAATCCCTTATTTTTATTCTGATGTAAATTTGCAGGTCAGAGTAATGATTCTGTCACCACCACCAGAGTTTGAACTACCCTGTGTCTACAATAATGGGTAACACAGACAAACCTCTATGCTCAGCCCTGACTTGGCCGAGAAAAGCTACATCAGCACTTGTCCCGCAGCATTGGAGTTGACATTTGCTATCTTTCAGCAACTACCACAGCTTAGACAGCTTGCCCAGACAGAGCAGGTTTCACTGAGCCAACACGAAGCAGAAACCAGTCTGTGGAGACAGCCCCCGTTAAGATAAACAGGGCACAGCAAAGAGTGGAAAAAGGGAGAAGTCCAAAACAATAATCTGCTTGTGTCATCATACAGGAGAATTCTGATATATGCACTGAGAAGCGGATGCAAATCATACAAGCCAAGAAACAGGTCTGCATGAACTGGCTATGCTTGCTCCTAATTGAAGACTTCAAAGCAGAGCAAAACCAGGGCAAAATTCAAAAAGCAGATGAGGCTGGGTAACCAGCTGCCTCCACAGTAAGTACTATTCCCTTCACCCTCCCTAGCAAACACCAAGGACTATCTAGTCATTGCTCTTTGTTATTCCTAGAGCAAAAGACCTATGAAACAAGACACACACAGGAGTGTGAGACACCCCCTGCTCAGCCCAGCAGTAACACCTGGCCCTGACACCGCCTGAACAGAGGAGCCGGCAGCATGATGGACACGCAGGGAGAGCAGCAGGCCGTGCTCCAGCCTCCAGAAGGACAGCCTGGCAGCTGGCGAAGGGCCATCCATCTCCCTGCGGCCCCAGGAGCATGATGGGCCCTCGGCACCGGGCCCGGGCTGACCCGGGACAGGTGGAAAGCAGGCAGCCGGCGGGGAGAACGAGCGACCGCCCAGCCGGGCTCCCCCCAACCCCGGCACACCCAGCACTGACCTCCTCCCGTCGCTTCTGCCAGCGGCCGCACGGCGACTCCTCCAGGATCTCGGACTCGTCCTCGCTCTCCTCCTCCTCCTCCTCCTCCGGGGGCGCCGCAGAAGTCACGGGCGCAGACACTGAGGTCATCCCCGGCCCGGACGACGTCGACTCCGGCTTCGAGTCGGAGCCGCTGCTCGGCACCTGCTTGGACTCGCCCTCCGACATGCTGCGGTCGCACAACCTGCGGGCCAGAGGCGCGGGCCGTAAGGCGAGGCAAGGCGCGACCGCTGTGAGGCCAGGCTAGGCCAGGCCCGGTCCAGCCCGCTGGGCCGGACCGGGCCGCACCCCGGGCCTGTCAGCAAGGGCCGCGGCCCGCGCCTGCTGGTGACGCCCGACCGAGTTCCAGACTGAGGTGGCAGACAGAACGATGAAGGGGGATGCGAAGGGAGGGGTCGCGCACTCACCGGGCTCACCCGGCGCCTCCCGGTCCCCGAGCGCGTCGCTGCTCTGCCGAGGGGCCGCCGCCGCCAACCGCCGCGCTGCGTAACGCGCCGTCCGGGGCGGGGCCTGTCGCGCGCCGGCTAATCAGAGGCCGGGAGCGTGCCGTCAGCCTCCACCAACGCGCCAGTGGGCGGGGCTCTGCGGTACTTTGCGCCGTAGGGGGCGCCCGCGCGCGCGCTGCGCGAAGGGCCGTGCAGCAGAGTGAGGGGGCGGAACCACTGGGCACGGTACACTAGCCAATGAGAGCCCAAAGAAGTGCCATCAGCCTCTGCTGATTGGTGAGTGGATGGGGCTGAGTTTATATAAGGGCTGGGGGCGCGCTGAGCCATACAGTGTGTGAGGGGCGGGAAATATTACCTGTGTGTGGGCGGCTTTGGGTGTGCGCCGTAGGGGTGTACCGGGCCGCGAGTGCACGTGGGGTCGCCCTTCGCCACGGGCATGCGGTGGTACCGCCAGTCCCCTGTTCCCCCCCC
>VXBJ01004946.1:148452-174325 GCA_013400055.1 Nycticryphes semicollaris
TTTTTTCATTTTGAACTAGGTTTGTAATTGGCCTGTTGAGATACCATTTTCATCACGGTGTCAGGAGTTTCACTGGGCTAAGTGCAGCATGAGCCCAGAACCTCTCTTTTTCTGTTTTTCTCACATAGGTGCATTTGTCTGTTTGGGGGTTGTTGACAGCATATCAGTACCAGTATAACTTGTATTTCTGTAGTTATGCTCGGCCTGGGCACCAGTCTGTGCAGCGCTTCAGCCTCGTGCTTGTTATGGAGCTACTATGGTAATGCAGCATTACAGGCGAGCAGAGGGGGTTAGTTCTGGCTTGAGCTTGGCCATACCCAGAGGGATTGTACTGAGCATCTGAAGGGGTTTCCAGTGCAACCTCGTGGTGACAAAGCTGGGTTCCTGCTCTGGGACAGAGAGCACCGTGCCTCTCTTTGAAGAGCACTGCTCTCCAAGTGAGCGTTTGAGAATGAGAGGGGTCTTTCTGACTGTACTTGCTCTCTTCTGATTTGAGAATCCTCGTGTCAGTGTTCCTGGTCTCCCTGTCCCTTTCTCCCACTTTGCAATCCACGTCACCCTAGACTTCTGATCTCTCTTTCAGGACGCACACAACTGCATACCCGAGTTGGACAGTGAAACAGCCATGTTCTCGGTCTACGATGGACACGGAGGTAACACATCCACCGCTCTCTCCACGGCTCTTGTGTGGCTGCTCGGTGGCTGCTGGGGCAAGCATCTCTCTGTCATTAGAAATCCTACTCCTTGTGAATCATTTTCTTTCATACATGTCATTGATTAAGGTTCTGAAATTCTCTTAGAATTCAGGTTTCTAGAAGGAAGGTCCCAGGTTGATACAAAACTGAAATGACATTCATGTTCCGTCTTCTGAGAATGCCTGCTTTTGTGGTGGACAAGCTGGACAGGGCAGTCCCTGAATAGCTGCAGTAAGAAAAACTGCATGAGATTGTACCAAAGGTCTGACTCTAGCCAGTATGTTCTGGTGGTTGCCAGTACTGGTTGCCCAGGGAAGGAGTGGAGAAAACAGAAGAGGCAGATCCCTTTCCTGACACCTTCCAGCTGCCAACCCCACTTAAGGGCTCCCCGAGTGAGAGGTGGCAGCCATCCCATCTTACCGGCATGCTCAAGACTTCCTGAATCTGACTGACTGCATTTTTAAACCAGGTTTATATGTTTGGTGACTATTTGCATAGGATGTTTTCTTTAGAACTTAATTTATTATTTGAGAAAAGACTTTGATCTAAATGTGCTGCCTGGTAATTTCACTGCAGTATCACCAAGACTTATGAGAAATCACTGAATGATCACTCCATCAGCACTTTCATTGTTTTGGACTCTGTCCTTTCTTCCAGTAAGAAGAGTCCTAGATCATCTCTGGTCATATAGCTGAGTGCATACTATGAAATAAGAGCAGGACCCACTTACTGGCCCTGGGGTCAGTTGGCACAGCCCAGCGTGAAGTGTACCTGCCTCCAACCGGCCTGTTAGTCCCTGCTTATAGAGAATGAAACAGGATGCTTCAGGTGGGAAGGGACCTTAAAACCCCCTGTTCCCAGCCCCTGCCCTGGGCAGGGACACCTCCCACCTGAGCAGGTTGCTCAGAGCCCCGTCCAGCCTGGCTTCCTACTGCATCCTGAGCTGTGTCCAGAAGTTGTGGGAACATCGCTAACTTCTGCCAGAATTGCACCATGGATCATTCTAGTGATTTTTAGCTCAGGTGATGAAATGCCTGGGCTGTGGAACTCATTAGGCTACTGCTGTTGGATGCATCTGCTGATTCCAGGCATTATATCATAGAATCATAGAATTAGAATCATTATATTGTGCCACAGATCTGACACTTGGCCTTTTTGGATTTTTTTTTTTTTTTNNNNTTTTTTTTTTTTTTTTTTTTTTTGGTTAGACTGACTAGACCTGCCTGTAGCATTCAAGCTACAGACACACCGTGAATTTATTGTGACCCGTTTCCTGCTTTGATTTCCATTCCTTTCCTAACAATGTGTTAGCTGGTTTGGTACAAATCAAGTGTAAGCTGGCATTTTTAGAACTCTGTCCCCAGTTTCGTTAATAGGTGGGTTTGGGTCTGTCCAACGTGCGTATGGAGGTTGGTTGTCTTCTCTTCTTTTCATGTTCTTGGCTTTGTCAGTGAGGAATTTCTTCTGTCAGTATAACGTAGAAGTGCAAGATCCTACTGTTAAATCTTGCAGATTACTTTAGTTTTGATCATCCTGAATGATCTATCACTTCTCACTGACCTCTTTTCCAGATTATTTACGGAGATGTTGAACAACAAAAGTCTTCAAAGAACTCTCCCAGTGCCCATCCCACATTTTGAAAACTGTCTGTTTCTCCCAAACCTTATTACTTTTCTGTGGCAGCTTAGTATGTAAATCATTGATGATTTATTTGAAAGCTTTCTGAAAATTTGTATAGAGTATATAAACTTAATTGCCTCCTGCTTGTTGACTTCTTTGGCCTTTTTTTTTTTTTTTTTTTTGCTTATTAAAAAGGTCAGCCTGAGTAGGCAGCTGACTAGTAGCTCTTCAAAAGAGAGAGTGTTCATCTGAAGCATTTTGATTTAATCTTTTGAAATCATTTTCCTCCTGAACTTCATCTTGAAGTGTGCAGAAACCTGAGTGAAGCAGCTGCTGATACCCTGAAGATTATCTTTGAGAACATCAGATGATGGGTTGGTTTGGAAAGGCAGAGAGGACAAAGGAAAAAGGCTGTAGGGATTTAGCAACTATTCAACCTAACGTTGTTTCTTGCAGAGATTCAGAAACCATTTGTAAGCATCTGGCAGATATGAGGATAAGTAGCACCTTGCAAAAACTGGTCAAGAATCAAGAATATCAACCCGACCTATTCTTCGAGCACAATGTGACAGTTTCTCAACTAACAGAAAGGTGTATTTCACATATGGGGTTTTAGAAAAACTTTGGACACTCTCATGATGTTCCCATTAGTGTAGTACATGAAGTCACATGTCTTGGATTTTTTGTAAATACAATAGGAAAGATTCAAGTCAGAAATTAGGGAAAGGCATTAATCAGAATGGCACAGCACTGGCATGGCTTTCTACCTTGCCTTTACATTTCCAGTGACCGAATCCCTGCTGCTCTTCCTAGACAAACCTCGTCAGGAAGGGTATGGATAGGGTTGAACCTGTCTCCGAAGATCAACTTTTGCCCATCCCTACGTTTGTATGATTTTATTGATGCATAAGTTCCTCAGATCTATCCCGTCAAAACGAAGGTTTTAGGCTGGGAAGCTCTCTAAGCTTTATTAGCTGACAGCGCAAAGAAAGAATTTAGCTTTTATTTGTACCTTACTCGTCTATCAGCCTTAACCTCTCCAGTTAAGCTTCCTGCTCCAGGCAGGTTGGGAAAAGTCTCTATTGTTGTGTTCCTTGGAAAAGGGTGGTGAGGGGGGGGTGTTCATATTTAGCATTCAGTTTCACTTATTGGGCTTTCTTTTATGTTCTCCCCCTGTGGACAAGACTTCCAGTTTTTGAGAGATGCTGCTGTTCTTTACATTTTAAGAGCCTTCCCCAGTTGCCTTTTTACTTGCCCTGGCCTCCTTGTCCCCAGTCTTGGAGAGCGATACACGGGTGCTTTGTGCCTCCGGCGTGGTATTTCTGGTCCGCCTCTGTTGCTGTCTACACGTGCTTTAGCCTTTTAGCTGTTTAAGACGTGTCTTCATCGACACTCCCCCTTCTCAGAGGTCAGCATTATCACAGTGAGATTTTCTTTTTGCTCCTTCCAGTATATTTAATTTGAATACAGCAAGTCCTGCTGTATTTCTTTTTTCAGTTTGTGTGCAGAGCAACTGATCTCTCTTGCCCTGTTCTTGGTCGCCTTGCCTTCTGATCTGCCTTAGCATTCTGACTCCCTATGAACTCTCAGGCTGGGAGTTCATATTCTGGCTTTAAAATTTTTCTTTTCCTGTTTTGGCATAGTATTCCAATCCATAGGGATTCTGTGGTATCTGTTGTGAGCTAGTTTATTTGTTATTTGACATTAACTTTCTTTATTTTATATTCCCATGGTGTGTATGTCTCTAAATACAGATCAAACCTTTGAGTGGGATCTCCTTTCAGCCTTGTGAGGATGAGACAGGATGGGCCTCTGCATATACATGCACTGGAAAAGATTTGATCTGGGAACCTGTATCTCTTGAGACCTTATCCTTGCCTCGGTTTTGCCCTGAGGCTGCTGCTTGTTCTTGTCTTCACATGTCAGATCCAAGCCTGTGCTGCTGGAGACGGAGAAATCATACAGCAGTGAGGTTGCAGCCGGGTCCCAGGTGCTCTGGAGCCAGCCCTGCCTGAAATGCTGGGGTACATTGATCATTGGAATGTCACTCCTGTTTTTAAAGCTGAATCAGATGTAGGTTTTGGCAGTGGCATCTAGAAATATGCTCTGAGACCTGGCCTGTCCCATGTACGCTTCCACCTTTCTGCGTGGTCTTTCAGACATCCTGAAAAATCCACATACTCTTTCACAAACAAAAGCCGTCTCTTACCATTTGCAGGAACACAAAAGTACACGCTCTGGAGGATCCTCCAGGTATTTTATTTTTCACTTAATTCAGTGCTACACGTTATGTATTTTACTTCAGCCTCCCAAAGACCTTCACGCTACTGCATCTGTGTTGTGTCGTGCAGGAAATGCAGCTGAGGCTGTGGTGTTGCAGTGAGGCTGTGGATGCTGCTGCTCTGGAAAACATTAATAAAATGATTCATGGAGACTTTGAGAGCTTCACAGCGGGCTCCACTCTGGAGACAAGAGAGATGTCAGTGGGTCTGCAGTGCCAGCAGCTGGACCTGAGGTCTGTGTGCCAGGCCCATAGCTGCCTCCTGGACACCAGAGGGACACGCACCTATTGGATCTGAGGACTCGTTTCGATGGATCATCATCCTCAGCCGCAGGGCTCCCAAGGAAAGCCTGCTTTTTCTAGATGTTTGGTTTATAACACTAAGTGTTATAACACTAAGTGTTCACTAAGTGAACAGGGGAGACAGGGCATGGCCACAACCAGCTGTGTTCATAGAGGGTTTGAGGGTGAGCAGCAGCCCATGAAGAGGAGTCAAGGAATCTGGCCAAGGGTCCGGTGTGGCACCCCTTCAGTCTGCAGTGGAAATGTCTGTTGGGACATCTGTGCTGGAGCCACACAGCAAGTGGCAAAGGTTTCTTGTCTTCTGTGGCACCTACAGATTCTCCTACAGTAATTTCTCTTTGAGTAGCCACAGCCAGGCATGTTGGAGATTTCCGGGTCGCTGTTTAATCTCACCATCCCTCTCAAAGAAATGGCTTGTTTAACTGCCAGATCTGTCCATGTTGGGGCTGGCTTCCTGCTCCTGTGGTGACAGAACGAGATCCTTCTCTATGGCGTTGCTTTGCTGGGTGCTGCCAGGCCTGTGGATGGCATCTTCTCGCAGGCCCTGCCTCTCGCCAGGGGGAACTGGGGCCAGGACTGCAAAGTTCTCAGTGACTTTATGAGATCAAGCTGCTCGTTGCTGTGAAAAAAAATCCCTTGTCCCTTGCTGCGGCAGGAGGAGTGCACCGTTGGGTCATCCTTCCTGCCTGGTGGGTGATCGAGTGTCCCTGCTGGTATTATTAGACCCACCAGCTGCTTCCAGAGCAGCCGCCTTGTCCCCAGACCCTGCAGGCAGGGACAGGGCCAGCCATTGCTCCAGAAGGGAGCTCTGCACCTGGGCAGGTGGCTGTGTCCAGGGCTCTTCTGCCACAACAGTCACCTGGTACTAGCCATGGAGACTTCTACCTGCCCTGTTCCTGCTCAGTGCCTCGGGGAAGTCTCAGAAGAGCCAGGGCACAGCGTGGTGGTGACCCTCCCGTGTCCCTGCCATACGGTGCCCCAGAGAGTGTCAAAATGAGAGGGGGGAGAGGTGGCAGCGACGCTGTGCTGCTCCAGATGGGGCTGGCAGGAGTGACTGCAGGCTGGAGAAGCTGGAGGAGATGGCAGCTGCCCCCTGCGGTGACCGGCAGCTGTGTCTGTTGCTGATTTGGGACGAGAGACTCCTGCAGTTTTCCTAGTTGTTGTTCTCCTTGGGCTGCTGAGGCACATCCAGCACACCACCTTGCTTGTTGGTGGAGCCTTTATGTGAGAGTGCGTCACCGTCACGTGTGGGTTTCAGACGAGGTGTCAGCCAACTCCTGGAACACTGGGAATGGCTCTGCCTGCAGCGGAGCCCCTGTCCCTGCACCAAACCATCCTGGTGCCTTTGGGCCTGGCTGCTCCGCTCCATCCCTGTCGCAGGAGCGAGGACATCACAGCTGTAAGGGCTGCTAAGTTACTCTAAGTAAAAGTAACCTAGAGGAAGGGATGTGCCTAGTGTGCTGCTGGACTGTGTGTCCAGGACCATCTCGCAGTGTTCAGATCCACTGCGTGGTTTTTCTGCCACGGCCCAAGACTCCGCAGATGTGTTCCTTGTGGCCATACCTCTCTGAGCAGCCCCTGCTCACTCCCCCTGCCATCCAGTGGTCTGAAAGACCTGTCACTGTTATTATTCATTACTCCCTCCCTCTATGCTTTTCTCATAGAAATTTTGTTTTATTTTGTTTTTTTGATAAAAACGTGATGGTGTCGTCTGGAGCCAGTCCTTCAAGACTGTGTATAAGCACATCTGCCCCTGTCCTTCATTGCTCAGTTTCAGTGAATGAAACTGAACACGTTCATTGTTGAGTTTCATCTCTTCAGCATGCGCTGTCTCAAAAGTTGAACTTTTTCAGCAAAGTGGTCACTTATGTCACCCATACGTATATGTAAGTTATATATCATATAGAAGTACCTTACCTAAGTCTATTACATCAGCACACTTAGTTTGATCAGGCAAAGTCATAACATCTTTAAGAGCAGATGTTGAGTTGAATTGGCAAGATCTGCTTCCATAAGCCTGTGTCAGTAGTTGTCAGACCTCTTCACAGGGCTGGCCAGTCTCTTGTGCCTGTGATTGTCAGGTCACCTTGGTATTCCCTTGCAAGTTCTCATTAAAACGCTGAGGTCACTCCTATTCCTCTCTTATACCAGTTATTTTTGTGTGATCTTCCTTCTGGGTTTTTTCTTTTCTTTCTCCTTTTCCCCTGCTCTGTGTTTTTGAGCTCGTGGTCAGAGCAGAGATGGGTCTCCGTGGTGTGGAGCCGCAGAACTGAACTTTTTGCACCACTTTTAACAGCAGCCATTTTGCAAGGTTTCTGTTCTTTGTCAGTGGCCACTTGATCCCTTCTCTATGGGCATGGTGGAAAAGTCCCTTCTCTGCTGTTTCTTTCTTTCTCTCTGATCTCACCACCTTTTGGCTTCCCGTTGCGTTCCCCACTCCTCCCCTGTTGCTCAGCTGATGGATCCCTACTTCCCACCCTTCTCACACTTTCTCCCCAATTCCCCTCTCCTTGGCAGAGCTCTGCTCCTGTGTGTGTTACTGCTCATCGTGCCCACATTCCTGCACAGCCTTCACTTGGCTGAGGATCAGGATGTGCCAGCTGGGAAACCGAGAGCTGGGTGGCTGCTACAGCTCCATAGCCAGGAGGAAGGAACACACCAGGCTCTCCTGCCTTTCCCGATGGCCGCAGGAACGCCGGCAGTGTGCGGAGAGGCTCCAGCACGATGCTGAGCCCACTCATGCTCCTCCTTCACACTGTGACAGAGAATGGCTCATCCAGCACAGTCACCTGTGGCTGGACCCCTCCACCTGCCTGTGGCCTGCCCTTCTCTCCCTGTCATTTACCTTGTTTCTCAATTTCTAGCTCTAATTTTTCTTTCTGGTGACCTGGCAGCCAGGTCCTCATGAGAGATTCTTTGCTTCTCATATAAAACCCTGAATTACTAGATTGATCTCTCACAAGTCGCACTGTTCGTTCTGGTCGCCCTTGCCAAGATGAACTACAGAAATTCACAATCCTGCACTGTTCAATCTTTTTCTCTTAACAGCACCTTCATGATCACAAAAAAAAAAATAAGTTTCCTGTGCTCTGTTGCATACTTGTATTAATTACTGAGCTGCTGGAGTGTTTCCAGCTTTTAGAAATCATTCAGCTGCTGCAGGAGCAGGCGCTCAGTGTATGTGTGGTTGGCTGTTGGTCCCAGTTATCCTTCTGCCCCAGCAGCCTGGTGTCCTGGCCACCCTTCGCTCCTGCTGGGCACACAGGCACATCTTCCCGACCAACAGCAGGAGCCCCATCGTTGTCTTGGGGCTGGTCGTTGTTCTGGTGAGAATACATACGTACGTACGTACAGGCTAGAATACACACTGCCTTTTGTGCTGCTCACTAGGCGTCGGTAACACTCGGAGAAAGAGCTTACATTGACCAAAAGCTTCCCTTTCCCAGCTTGTTTGCACCCACGCTTACGTGTGGAAGCAGCTTCCTGGTTAGGAAGGGCCAAAATGGTCATAAGCTCCCTTTCAGGAAGCTGATGGGTAGGAGCTCTGTGAGGTTTGCCGGGGTCCTCAGCAGACCCTGCTGTTGTGCTGCCAGCTGGGAGGTGGGGGATCCCCAGCACCTGCCCCTGCCCGACTTCTCCGTGTGTGGGGTGGTTCTGGTGGGTGCTGCAGGAACTCGGTGGTCGAGAGCGCGTTTTGCTGCTGGGAGGACCAGCCTCTTTAAACGTTTTCTGCTCTCTTTCAGGAGAAGAAGTTGCCCTGTACTGTGCCAAGTATCTCCCTGAGATAATCAAAGACCAGAAGGCCTACAAGGAAGGCAAATTGCAGAAGGTAAGAGTGGAACAAGTAGGCACCGAGGCGGAGGAAAGCCCTTGTTTAGGGCTTTGGTTACCTAGTACTTATGTGCAGGGCCCTGTCCCTCCAAGGTCTATCTGCCACGTTTTCCATATTAAATTCCCTTCCTTGTTTCTAGGAGTTGTACACCAGGTGTTGATTGTATTTTCAAAGATAAATACTCTATTTTCCTATTTTTCAACTTTTCTTTTTTACTTTTTTTTTTTTTTAAATTCTCAGACTCATTCCAGTCAAAGGTGTGGGCTGGTTCTTTGGGTGGTTTTGGGGTGTGTTTTTTTAAGGGGTGGGGGTAGCTTCTGTCAGAGGTTGGAGGCTGGTTCCGCCAAGTGAACCCCTGTTGTAACTCCCCCTCAGAGCGCTAGTGCCTGGCCTGACAGCGGGGGTTGGTGCTGGGTTCCGTAGCAGTGTGGGTGAGGGGAGGCAGTCCCTCTTGCATTTACAGCTTGGATTTCCAGCTGGATGAAGAGAACCTGCAAAGCAAACTTCAGTCAGTTTTTGGCTCTTGCTCTAGGCTGGAACACCAAAGTTTGTTGTTTTGCCGTCAGCCTGTATGCTGGGCATCCCCACAATGGTTCTGAATGTCATCGTGTCCCTAGCCCTGTGGGGTCGGGGTCCAGCAAGGCATTGGCTCGGTGTCCCCCAGATCCTCCTGGGGAGGCTGTGGCAGCCTGGGCTGGGTGAGCACAGTGGGGTGCACGGAGAACTGGCTGCGTGGCTGGACCCAGAGAGGGGAGATCAGTGACACAATGTCCAGTTGGAGGTCACTAACCACCAGTGTTCCCCAGGGTTCAACACTGGGTCCAGTCCCATTTAACACCTTCGTTAATGATGTGGGGGATAGGGCAGGATGTACCCTCAGTACATCTGCAGGTGACACCGGGCTGGGGGGGTGGCTGTACCCCAGAGGGTCGAGCGGCTCTGTCCTGCAGAGGGGTCTGGACGGGCTGGAGAAATGGGGTGACAGGGACCTTGTGGAGTTCAGCAAAGTCCTGCCCCTGGGGAGGAACAGCCCCACAGCCCCAGTGCCTGCTGGGGGGCACCCAGTCAGAGAGCAGCTCAGCAGAAAAGGGCCTGGGGGTCCTGGTGGACACCCCACTGACCACGAACCAGCAATGGTCCCACGATGCTGAAGCTGCTGGAGTGTCCCTCCTATGGGGAAAGGATGAGGGAGCTGGGGCTGCTCAGCCTGGAGCAGAGAAGGCTCAGAGGGACTGAGTCCCTGTGTATAAATACCCACAGGGAGGGTGCCAGGAGGACAAAGCCAGGCTTTACCAGTGGTGCCCAGTGCCAGGACCAAAATGGCACAAACCAGACCATGGGAGATTCCCTCTGAACATCAGGAAACACTTTTCCAGTGTGAGGGTGATGCAGGGCCAGGTTGCCCAGGGAGGTGATGGAGTCTCCATCCTTGGAGCTATTCAAGAGCTGTCTGGACGTGGTCCTGGGCACCTGGCTCTGGGTGTCCCTGCTGCAGCAGGGGATTGGATCAGATGGACCCCAGAGGTCCCTGCCAGACTCAGCCATTCTGTCATTCTGCTTGGTGTATATTCTGGAGGAGACTTGACTGCGCAGAAAGGAAGATGAAACTCTGCACGCTCTCATGTCTGTGTTCATACGTAGGCCCTGGAAGATGCTTTCTTAGCCATAGATGCCAAGCTCACCACTGAGGAGGTGATTAAAGAGCTCTCTCAGATGGCTGGGCGACCCCAAGATGATGAAGATGAGAAGGAGAAAGTGGCTGATGAAGATGATGGTAAGTCAGATACCGCTGACTAGACAAGACTGCAGCTCCAGGGCCAGGGCTGCAAGCAGTTGGGCCAGGTCTGCTTTAGCAGAAGGTTTCTCTCCTAATTTCTCTGTTAAATTTCAGCTGGAAAAGTGACTCCCCTCAGTGCTGCTTATTGCTTTGGGCTGGTGCTGGGGGAAGCTACAGTTTTCTGTAGCACCTGCTCCACAGGGTGCAGATTTCTAGCATGTGTCAGGAATCTCTGAGCTGGGACGTGGGCTGAGTTGTGAGGTGACACAGTGTGATGTCCCCTGCTGAGCTCTCCCAGGCCAGTGGCAGACACAGACAGGATGGAAGATTCTGGTCTCTTCAGCAATTGTTTTTCTCCCCAAAAAAAGGCAAGTGTGCTTTTCCACCAGCAAGTAGTTGCCAGACCATTAATTCCAGTGTAGAATCATGTCCTGCTCTGGGCTGGACATCTTGTGACTGGCCTTGGGGCAGATGTAAAGCAGTACTGTCACCTCCAGTGCCATGTGTTGGTCTGCAAATGCTGGATTTTTTTGGCCCTCGTTGTCCAACTGACACGGATAAAGTGGTTTATTTTGTCAGTGGGTGGGGTTTTCTTCTTTTTGTCCTCTACTTCCAGGAGTATTTGGGATAAGGGTATTTCTTTTCCTTTTGGGATCAATTAGCAAAGAAAATGGTAACCAAGGGGCTGTCAATAGGGAAACGCTGGTCACGCTGTTTTCTGTACACGGTCCCACTTGGGAGATTGACGCCTCAGGCCATTGTGTTTGTGAGTGTCCAGACTGCAGCTGCTTGGGATCCCCCAGGTGCTTAAGGCCCACAGACCAAATGCAGTAACAAAAGCTTCTTCCCAGTTGCAGTATTAATGGACAGACCTGCTCACGGGAGCAGTCTGTCTGCTTCCCCCACTGCTTCAGGTGAAATACAAGGCTGTTTTCCCTCCCACTGTACAGCTCTGTGAACGCTCTGTGCTGCCTGCGAGCCGGGCAGCAGCAGAGGCAGCAGCAGCCTCGGCTGTGGTTGGGAGCCCGTTCCCCCTGTGCACTGTCCCTGGGGCTGTGGGATGGCACAGGTCTGGGGGTGTCGGTGCCTGCCAGTGACCGACGCTGATGGAACCTGTCTGCAGTAGCAACCTCCAGCTGCTGCCGTGGTGCTGTACGCTGCTTTCTGACCCTCTTTGTCCTCACCCCACCACCCCCCTCCCCTTTCCATTTTTAGTGGATAACGAGGAAGCTGCTCTTCTGCACGAAGAAGCCACAATGACCATCGAGGAACTTCTCACGCGTTACGGACAAAACTGCACCAAGAACCTCAAAAGCAAGTCTTTAGCTCCAGCTGGGGAGAACGCTGCAGAGGGGACAGGCAAGCAGCATGATGGGGAGTCAAATATGAATGGAGAGGCTGACCCAGGGGAGCTTACCGACCACAAGGAGAGGAAGAATGGGAAGCCAGATGAAGAAATCACGGGTATTTCCTCCACCTCAGACAAAGCCAGCGCTGGAGGCAACAATCCTGCTCTGCAGAAGCCTGAACTAGGCAAAGGTGACGAGGCCGTCACCTCTTCTACTGGGGAGGCCGGGCCCTCCTGCTCCTCTACGGGAAAGCCCCAGCGCACAACCAAATCCAAATTTTTTGAGGACAGTGAGGATGAGTCAGATGAGGTTGAGGAAGAGGAGGAAGACAGTGAGGTAGGAAACAGCACCGGGGCAGAGTGGCCTTCTGGCTGGGCAGAATGCGTTGCTTACTGTGGTTCTTGAGCTACGAGCCTCTGGCTCATCCTAGGTGTGTCCTGGGAGTAGGTTTTTCAGGCTGATACTCTGAGACCATCTCATGGGAGTGTTGGGGACTGTGTAGATAACCCGGAAGGAAACGTACCCTCATCTGTGCAGCAACCGTAATGGACAGCCCCCGGTCCTGCTGCATGTGCTGTCCCCAAATTTGCTGTGGTAGCTGAAACTGGCTGTTCTCATTGTAGGCATCAGGTGGGGAAAACCTGCCAGGTCATCTCACTCTTCTGGGGCCACCACGTCACCTGCCCCCAGGATGGAGGGACCAGCTGCCTGGGGAGGGTACTGCGAGTGTGATGACTCCTGGTGGTATCTCTCCTTTCTTGCAGGAATGTAGTGAAGATGAAGATGGTTACAGCAGTGAAGAGGCAGAGAATGAAGATGATGAAGATGACACTGAAGAAGCAGAGGAGGATGAGGATGAAGAGGAGGAGATGTTGTTACCAGGCATGGAGGGGAAAGAGGAGGTGCACACCCTGTTCTTGTGTTCTGCAGCGTAGCGTGGGGCCAAGGGCACTGGGGTGGACTCAGCAAGGAGTTATTTCCGCTCAGATGGGGATAAAACAACCTTTTTGTTCTGATGCTGAACACAGCTGCTGACAGCCTGACTTCATGCAGAAGGCTGAGGGATAGGGCATGAATTGGCAGCAGGTTGAGATCGGGGGAGGCTGATGCCCCTCCTGGGTTTGCTGGGCATAGAAACAGCGGTGGGGCTGGTGTGGAGTGAGAGTATGGGATGGCAGCAGGACCACTCTGCAGGCACTGCGGCTCCTGGGCACAGCTCTGTGCCAGGCTAAGGCTGTGGCTCCTCAGCCCGTGCCAGTGCTGGCAGATGGGCCAGGGACCCAGGATGTCGGGGAAAATGGATTACAGCTTCCAAGGTGCCAGCCTTCTTCCTCTGGAGAGATCTCCTGGCTTCTGCTTGAGCTGGGCTGCAGCTGGAAGCAACACATTAGAACATACTGAACACTGGAGAATCCTGAACCACCGATGCTCTGTGAGACTGAAATGGAGGTTCTGCTTCACCCTGCCTCTTGATGAACACACTCCTGCTCTGTCTCACACTTCCCTCGGGCATTTCTCCAGTGTTCTGCGTGTCCTTGTGGGAAGAAGGGGTGAAACACCTCACCTCAGGGTTTGGGGCACTGCTGGTCCTCATGGCTAGTGCTCGTTCCCTCACGGATCTGACATGGAGCAGGAGGAAGGAGTCTCAGCAAAATCCTTTGTCTCTTGCAGCCTGGCTCTGACAGCGGGACGACCGCTGTTGTGGCCCTTATCCGGGGCAAGCAGCTGATCGTGGCCAACGCTGGAGACTCGCGCTGCGTGGTCTCGGAAGGTGGCAAAGCTGTCGACATGTCGTATGACCACAAGCCGGAGGATGAGGTGGAGCTGGCCAGGATAAAGAACGCGGGCGGGAAGGTCACCATGGACGGGAGAGTGAACGGCGGCCTCAACCTCTCCCGGGCAATCGGTGAGCAAGGCGGGGGGAAAGCTGCCATGACATCCCTGGATCCTACCGCTTGCCAGCCACTAAGCTTGAGGAACAGTTTTTAACCACATGATGAGTAGAACCTATTCAGTATTTGATGTGATGAGGTTTCAGTCTAGGTAGAGGAAATGGCCGTTAGACTGGCAGGTGTCAGTGGAAAGCAATGCTGAGCGGCCACCGGGCTCCAGCGCAGGACGGCGTGTGAACACAAGGCTGTCGTGCCAAGAGCTGGGCTGTCAGAAGCCACCTCATATGACTGTCTCAAAACCAGTGTTAACTGTTGAACAGGATTTTTTCCTGTTAGGAGGCTGCTGAAGGACCTTGGCGTGTTGCTTCCTGGGGATCTAACTTTATGCCAGTCTGAGCTCATTTGTTCCTCACCGAGTCTTGCCTTTTAATTGCACAGACTCCACCCCCCTCGCTGCAGGCAGCACCTGACTGCTGCTGTGCTCTTCTTACTAATTGGAGTAATTAAGGGCTCAGGAGAGACAGGGCATGTCTATTAGCAGCCAAAGGAGGTCTTGGCCCAGTCAATGGCTGCAGTCTGAGAAGAAGAGGTGCTGGGAGGGTGGTGAATAACACTGAGAACATCCTGGAGAATCCTCAGAGAAGGGAAGGAAATGTCAGCAGCGAAGGGTGTGACTGGAGAGTACCTTGTGCAGAAAGACCAAAACCATTGAAATTATTATCCTAGGGTAGGATATAAAAACACATTTGGGACAGAAACTAGGAGTCTCTTTATCTAAGGAGACGCTGGCATTTCCACCTATTTATGGTGGCCCTAGAAGTCCCTTATTAGGATGTAATTCCAGATAAGCCTCAGCTAGTCAGAGCTGAGGATGGGTTTTCTCAGGTGAGCTTTGGCTATGGAGGAAGACTTGAACCAGCAATGTGATGCGGGAATTGCACTGGAATATCTGGCCCTGGACAGCCTGAGCTTCTGGACAATGAGCATCTAGTGTTACAGCAAAGCCAGGCTGGTGCTGGGTGAGCTGCAAATCCTGCTCCAAGACATGGGATCACTCATCCCATGAGCAGTGCTGCAGGGTCTCAGCTGGTGCTGTTAGGTGCCATGTGGTGTCAGCTTGGCATTGTCCCAGGAACTGGGGAAGCACTTGGTTTGGGGTGAAGAGAGGCTCAACTGGCAAAGGCAACTCTTTCTCATTTGGTGCCAGCATGTTGAGCTCCCAAAGCTGATGTCCTGGACACGTGGCAGATTTCTCTGTCAGATGTGCACACAACCTGATCTGCTCCATTTTTGGGAACTCTGGCTCCGATTCTGCCAGGTTTGCCCTTTGGCAGGGTGGTGTTTCTTGCTGTTTGGGGGTAGGCACATCACCAGGGCCCAACCCCATCATCAGCCCATCCTCGTCCCCACTACAGGTGATCACTTTTACAAGCGGAACAAGAATCTGCCTCCAGAAGAACAGATGATCTCTGCCTTGCCTGACATCAAAGTGCTGACAATAAATGACGACCACGACTTCATGGTCATTGCCTGCGATGGAATCTGGTGAGTGGTGAGGGAGCAGCATGCCTCTTGGCCATCACTGCTCTGGTCTTTCTCTGGGAATGGCCTTGGGAGGGCCCAGAGGCCCTGGGTGCTAATCAGCCCTTCTTTCCCCATGTCCTCAGAGAGGTGAGTTGGGCCCCTGAGAAGTTTCTCTCAGTGGGAGGGATGTGACAGTGAGATGAGCTCTGAACCCTCCCATTCTTCACTGCCCGCAGCTTTGTTCCCATTGGCTCCCTGCTGTGGGGGACTCTCTGGGGACACTGTGGCATCACTGCCCCCTTTGCTGGCCTTTCTGACCTCTCTGCTCTCTGCAGGAATGTGATGAGCAGCCAGGAAGTGGTGGATTTCATCCAGTCCAAGATCACCCAAAAGGATGAGAATGGAGTCCTGAGGCCGCTCTCCTCCATTGTAGAAGAGGTAAGGTCCAGGGCTTCCTTGTCCCTTCAGCCCGTGGAGTTCCTGCACCCCAGCTCGGTGCCCAGCTCTCCCTCCCTCCCTCCATCCTGCTGGTTTGCTCGGTGTGTCTGGCAGCACGTGGTTTGCAATGTCTGGCTGGAACGGGAGCAGAGACACCTCTGAACTGGCACCCAGTTCCTTTGGCACCCTCACCAGTGGTTCTGACCTCCAGGGTGCTCCTGGGGCCAAACCCGAAGGAGTTTCTGCTTTCAGAAAGCCAGGGCTGCTGAGGCTGTTTCCATCCCGTGTCTGGCTGTGAACAGTGTTGGAGCCCCCTGGAGCCGCTCTCAGCTGCTCGAAGGGGCCCAGTGCCTCGGGGTGTTCAAAGTGCGGTGTCTGTGTCCTCTGCTGACCCGTCCCATCCTCTTCTGTCCCTCCTCAGCTGCTGGATCAGTGCTTGGCTCCAGACACCTCAGGGGATGGCACTGGCTGCGATAACATGACCTGCATCATTATCAGCTTCAAACCCCGTAACACATACCCGCCCGCGGACAGCGGGAAGCGGAAACTGGAGGAGGCGGCAGCGCCGGCACCAGCAGAGGAGAACGGTGGCAACAACAACAACAACAACAAGAAGAAGGCCAAGCTGGAATAACGAGCCCCGCGCAGGGACTTTGCTGTGCGCTCACCAGACTCTCGTTTCTTAAACATGCTGAACTCAAGACTCCAAAGTCTTGTCCTTTTTTTAGCCTTAGCAGAGGCCTTGTTTGTCCGTGTCCTGGTCGGGGGGTGGGGGGTAGCGAGGGCATGTCGCACTGTTCATCTGTAACCATTCCAAAGAGGGAGCCCAGGGCAGAGCCTCCACGCAGGACCCTGCCAACACAGAGCCCCCTGGTTTAGGAGGAGGATGTCCCCCCATCGTCTCCATGTGGTTGTTGCCATTTCCGTGCCTGTGAATTTCTGTTCAGAGGGAAGAACTTTTTCACTGTTGAGGTTTTTTTAATCTGCACCCAATTATTTAAGGCCCTTTCTGTTTTTATTTGTGAAACAATCTGGCTGTGGTGCTGCTGCCACACCTCATTCTGTTGTACACTTTCAATCAATACTTTTTTCAAACTAAAAGGCCAGAAAACGTAGCTCTACTTTTGGTCCTTGGTTCTTGGCTGGAGTTGGGGGGTGAGGAAAGTGGATTGGGGGGGAGAATGTCTGCCCCCGGTGTCTTGGGGCTCTGTGGGGATGTGTCTGCAGCTCAATTCTGCCGTGTGGTTGCAGAGCACTGGCCCCTGCGTCCTCTCCATTACCCTGGGGTGGCGCAGCCAAGGACAGTCTGTGTCACACAGAGCAGGAGACACATCTCCAGGGAGAGTTTGTGTCTGTAAAGGACCATGGGTGCTAGTCACCCCCTGGGCTAACTTTCCTGCTGCATCCCATCCAGCTGCCTGCTCTCTTCAAGGTGTGACAAGAGGTGGCTCCTGCCTGGTGTCCTGGGCAGTAACGTGTCAGCTCCGCAGCTCCCCCTGGGCAGTGAACTCCCTGGGCTGTATCGGCTGTTCCTCCCTTCGCCTCCCACTGGGCACGGTGGGAGCCTGGGGAAGCAGAGATGAGGTTTGCTGGCTGGTCACCTGGAGGAGCCTTCTCCAACTGTTCTGGAGTCCCTGTGTCACAGGGGAGAGCCCTTTGCACTGCAGGTCTCCCCTTTTGAAGGCAAATACCGCTCCCCTGGTCCTGGGCTGCTGTCTGAGCCTCTCTGGTTCAGTCGGCCCCATCAGTCTGGACGGGGGCGCCTTGTCTTGTCTTCGAGCCGTTTCCCTGGTGGCCCTGAGCTTGAGCCCCCCCTGTCCAGCATTTCTCCGTGATGGTATGTCCAGATCAGAGCTGGTTTGGCCCCTGGACTATCCAGGCTGAGCTCCCACATCCCTGCTTGGGGCTGACAGTTCAGGACTACGAACACAGGGTGCTGCATCCAGAATTGCTGCTCAAACCATTCCTGCACCCAGAGGCTCTGGGTGAGCTGATGTGTTCCTCTGGAGCGATGCTGCCCAAGTAAAGCACTGGAGGAGGAGGAGATTTTCCTTTGCAAATGTGGATTTCTTCTCGGGACATCTTTAATTTGCTGCCAGATGGGTTTGTCTCAGGATCCCACTGGCAAAGGGGCAACTAAGTACCTGATGCTTCCTCCCTGCATGAACGTGTGGCCAGGCTGCCTCCCGGCTTCGAATAACAGATTGAATTGTCACCCAAATGAGCAGAATTACTTTCTGTGGTCCTAAAAGCATTGGTTATTTCTGAAGCCTCTCTGTTTTCCATGTGTCCGTTTTGGAGTGGGGGCAGTAACGATGCTGCAGAAAGAGTGAATCCAGTCCTGGATGGAGCATCTGGAGCCACAGGGCCCCCTGCCCCTGAAATTGGTGGAGTTAAAAATTGTGTGAGTTGTCCTGTGCCTGCTGTCTTGTTCCTGTCACCAGGCATCAGCCTCTAGAGGGTTTGGTTTTAAATTTTCTTCCTGGTCATTAAAGAAATTTTCAGATCCAGGACTTGGCATCGATCTCTGTGGAGCCCTGGAGCGGCCCTGGTTAGTGGCGACCTCACGTTGGTAGTTTGTATTGAGAGGTAACTGGTTTCAGACAATTTACCGTGTGCTCTATTGTTGTTTTGTCACGCTAATGTTTAATCAAAATGCTTTGTGCTGCGTCAAGTGCCGTACCAAAGGCCCTTGTATCTAATTTTATTTTCATTAACCCAGTGAAGCCGTTCAGAGAATGGCATCGGGAGTTCTGCTGAGGCCGCCCAGCAGGGTCTGCAGCAGCTCCTCGCCAGGATGGAGCCAGAGGGTCCAAGGACTCAAGGCCAGGGAGGGCCCTGGTCACCTCTTTGGAGCCAGTGGAGTGTAAAAAGACAGAATAACGGATCACCAAAGTGATGATCTTTTCCCGGCGTTTTCCTGGGCGAGGGGGCTCTCTGCTGTGCACGGGGGCAGCATGTGGGCACCAGCAAAGGGAGGGACCAGTTTGTGTGCTGGGGGACGGGAGGGCGCATGTACCCCTGCATAAACTGCCCAGCAAACATCACCCTGGACTTGCTGGGGAGCAGGAGAAGTTTGGGAGCCAGGGCTTGGTGTGGCCTGGGACAGATCCCGGAGACACTGGACATCTGAGAGTTGGTTACTGAAGGCTCCAGGTGAGGTGAGCAGCTCAGCTGGAGACACAGAGATAACAGCAGGAGGAGTAATGTGATTAACAGCCTGGTCCAGCTACTCCCAGGCCCGTCAGAAGAGAAGCACCAGCCCCTCATAGGCCAAGGTCCGAAAATCCAGGACAGAGAGGTACAAGAGCCGGGATGGACTCACATCACAGACTCCCACAGGGCCTTCCCACAGCTGCCCCAGAACCGTCTGCCCCACAGTCCAGGTGTGAAACTCATCACCTGCCTCATCAGGAGCTCTCTGCACCACCTTGTGAGTACAGAAGGGTGGCTGCCCAGGGGTGGGATGCAGGGAAAGAGCATCTGGGGATAGCACAGGATTTATTATGGGATGTTTAGAGAAAAATCAAAGGTAGGAAAAGGGAGGGATTCAGATTTGAGGAGGGAGAAGCGTGGGAAATAGAGGCCTAGGAGAGTAAGGTCTTTTAGTACGCAGAGATGGCTGAGCACACCAGTCTGGCCATGCCCTGTGCCCGATTGCCACAGTCTCTCCTGCCCCAGCCCTAGTGCCATGTGTGACACCCGTAAATCATGCTAGGGTGTGGGGTTGTCCCTGACCACCACTGCAGCTGCAGTGCTCCATTATCCTGCACCATCTTTCCCTCCACACCCGTGGGATGCTGGCACGAGCTGCAGGGCATCCATCCCTACATGTGGGTGTGGACAAGGCAGTGGTGGCCAAAAAACCTGTAATATGTTTGCTTGTGCTGGCAGAGGGGCTGCAGCAGCATCCCCCCCATCTCCCTTTCCTGGTGTTTGCAAAAACGCCCGCTCCCTGCTCTGCTCCAGAGCCCTGGCCCTACTTGTCCCCCCTGCAGCCCCCCGTAACTCCCCCAGGGAACACTCAAGGATCAGAGCCTGCTGTGAAGGGGCTGCACTGTCATGGGAGGCTGCGCCACAGGACACAAGGCAGACCCTCAGAGAATAGTTTTATTTCCCAGTGATGCCAATGCTCAAGGCTGCCTTCAGGGAAGGGGGTGGATGGAGCTCAGCGCAGTCAGTGCCCACCTGGCTTGGGGATGGCCAGGACCCAGTTCCTGGGGCTGGTGGTGGCCACAGAGGGTGACCAGCTCTGCCAGAGGAGGGCATGGGATCTTTGTGTCTGTGGGAGGCCAGGTGGGGGGCTCTGTGTATCATGGGTCCCCGGCTCAGTGCTGCACAGTCCCCTCACTCTGTGGGGATGCCCACGGTGCTGCACCGGTCACTGCTGCCTGCCAGGGAGTCCCCAGACAGACTCTGCCCCGACAGCACGCTGCACAGGCTCTGCTCCCGGCCAGGATGCGGCACAGCTTCGATCGACACCTCCACCTCGATGTTGATGCCTTCCCTGCAGACAAACACCGGGCCTGAGGGCAGGAGCCAAAAGGGGACATTGCCACATCCCTGACAGTACAGTGGGTGCAGGAAGGCTGTGAGGAAGGGGATGGGCCAGCCCCCCCTATACCATCTCAGCCTGGCAGCCCCCGCTGACCTGTAGGACACGTCCTGGCCCTCACTCAGCATGCTCCCTGCGAGGGCCACTGTGCTGGCCGACTGGCTGTCCTGCTCCCTCCACGTGGCCCCATGCCGCGCGCTGTGGCTGCTGCTGGGGAAGGAGGTGGTTGTGTCCAGGACCCCGTCCTCGCCCCCCCTGGGGCTGGGCAGCACTGACCAGAGCTCATTCACTGGTGTGGGGAGAGATGGTGCTGAGCACCCCGTCTGCAAGGAACACTCCCCAACAGAGCCTCCCCCGGGACACCATCCTGCAGCCCCTCGCAGGGACAGAGGTGTTTGTGTGTCCATGGGGAGCTTCTGGCTCTGGAGATATCACAGCCACTGAGCCACCAGGCAGGACTGGAGCTCCTGCAGCCCCACAGAGGGTACAGGGCAGTGGAGAGATGGCAGTGCAGGACTCACACTTGGTCAGGTTCTCCAGCTCCACCATGCCAAGATCTTCGGGTGGGCTACGGCTGCCCCCACACCCCCAGCGGCTCCGACACAGCGACAGCACCACCACACCATAGACATAGGTGAGCATCAGGGGCACACCGACTCCTGTGGGCAGACAGGACATTATTTCCCCATCCACACCAGCAGCCCCAGCTGGCCAGTCCCCCCAAGTGAAGCCCTGATGCCCCCAAACATACATCTCCCTCTGGAGCCACCCCGATGCAGTGGCCCCCAGGCCCCAGCTCCACTCTGTCCAGCACACAGGCAGCCCTGGACAGGACACTCACCCACGGTGACAGCTGTGATGATGGGGGACACAAAGAGAGAGAGGAGGACACTGCTGGTGACGGAGAGGCACTGCTGGCAACCCGACAGGCTGCTCCTCCGGCTCTGGCCCAGCACCTCGAGGAGAAGCAGGGCAGGTGAAGGGCTCCGCAGGGATCTCCACACACAGCACCCAGGGATGGGTCCCCTTCCCAGCCCTGGCAAAGTTCTGGTCACAGCTACAGCAAGGAGGGTCTGTGGGGGAGCCGTGGGGGGGGCACAAGGACATGCTGGGGACAGTGGTGAGCCCTGTGTGTCTGCCAGGCTCAGTGGGGAACGGGACCGTGGGGGTCTCCAGGGCCCCCTGCCAGTACCTTCCTACCCATGTAGATGGGGATCCCAATGGTAATGATGGGGACAGCGATGCCCGCGACGAGGGAGATCACCATGGGCGCCCCCAGCACCATTCCCAGCTGCCACAGGATTTTCCGGGTCCGTGACCAAGGCCTCTTCCCCCAGAAGGTGCAGCCGGAGGGGCTGTGGAGACAGAGTGGAGCTGGGCCCAGGGTTCCTGTGTAGGGGACCAGCACAGCCCACCCCCATCCCAGCCCTGAGCTCTGTTTGCCTCTAGGGACCCTACCATGGGGTGCTGAGAGCCAGCCCCAGCAGCTCAGACCACTCCACTCCACGCCCCGCCCCCCCCTCACCCCGACCAGTCCCACAGCCCAGACAGCCCCAAACCTCACTGCCCATGGCCATGGCTCTCAGCAGGGCCTCTCTGCCCCACATCCCAGCCCCACAGCTCCTGGAAGGGTCCCCAGCCCAGCATCACAGCACCTGCAGCTCAGCCCAGGGGCAGCTCTTCTATGCACTCCACAGCTCCTGCAGCCCCAGGTCCCTGGAGCACACCCACGGCTCCCTGTGGCTCCTCAGAGCACACCCCATGGCTCCCAGAAGCCCCCCAGCCTTGCACTGACCTCAGGAAGTGCACATCAGAGATCTCCCGCAGGCAGAGCCAGCAGAAGAGGCAGCCACAGACTGTGCAGTTCATGCGGTTGCAGCTCCCGTCGTTGATCTTCATGATGAAGGCACTGCAGCGGGGACAGACTTTGATGTCCTCGGCCTCAGCTGACAGGGGAAAGATGAGACAGGATGGGAGGGAGTAGGACAGGGCAGTGCAGGTCCACCCCTACAGCCTGTCCCATGGGTGTGGGGGTGAGGCAGGCACAGTGAGGCCCTGCTCCATATCCCCAGCTCAACCAGCACACACCTCCACACACAGCTGCAGCGGTCCCAGCTCCAGCATCCCCACAGGCATCCAGCTGTGCCAGATCCCTGCTCCATTTGCTCCCACCCCGGGCCAGGGTCTCACCATGGGCTGAGTCCTCGGGGTGGACTCGCTGAGCAGCAGGGTGGGCCAGGCTGGGGGCCGGCGGTGCTGGCATGCAGGGGCCATCGGGGTGCCAGGGCTGCCGGCAGTGGTAGCAGAACTCGGTGCCGCAGCCCTCGCGTCCGCAGGTGAGGCGGGGACACTCGGCACAGCCGTAGGCGATGACAGCGTAGCTGTGGGGAGAAGACGGTCAGTGTTGGGGGGCCAGCAGTGCCCATGGCTCTCCCCGTGTCCCCACACAACCATTCCCCTCCCTGGCACAACCAGCAGCCCCTGCTCAGGAGAGACCCTGCAGAACCCACACAGTTGCCCCAGGGCCTTGTGGACTGGCCCAGCATGGCCAGGAGCAACAACCCTGGCAGAGACACGTAGCTGCCTGGGTTCTGCAATGGGAACAAGGACCAGGACATCTCTCTAGGCAGGCACAACCCCACAGGGGACCAAGTCATGGGAGCACCGAGCCTGGAAAAGGCTGACAGGACACAGGCTGGGGAAGCCTCCACTGGTGCAGGGAGGGGAGACCCACACCGCCCCCCGTGACGTCCCCCTGCTCCCAGCTATGCTCAAGGGGACAGTGGGTCACCTGCAGTCGGGCGCGGGGCACCATCGGGTGCCGGGGTCAGCCACCAGCAGCCGCCGCAGAAGGAACTCCTCGTACTTGTCGCGAAGGGCAGGCTCTGGCAGGAGGCGGTGGACGTCGGCGGGCTGGAGGGCGGCGGGGCAGTGCGGGCAGGCCACCGGCACGCGGCTCTCGCCCACGGCGATGCGCAGGTACTGCTGCAGGCAGGCCTGGCAGGAGCGGTGGGCGCAGGAGGCCAGGCTGGGGAAGGCCTCAGGGGGCTGGGGCAGCAGGCAGAGGGGACACTCCTCCAGCTCCCCACCCTCACCCAGGGGCAGCACCACATGCGGCTCCTCAGGTTCCTCCGGCTCCACTTCTGGTGACTTCTCCCCCCCAACAGCCTGTGGCTTCCGCCCAAAGAAGCCCAGGAGGCGGAGGGGCACGGGCACCCGTGTGGGTTGCTCCATGGTGGCCCGTCAGCTGCTGCTGGGCTACGGAGGGCAGCAGGGAGGTGTCAGCCCCAGCACAGCCCCCATGGCCAGGCTCCTACCTGGGCCTCGGGGCCAGCATCCTCCCCACACGTGACAGCTGAACCATCTCCAGCCGCTGTCGGCGCTGCTCACCCTGTGAGGGAACTGCACGTAAGGGCGAGATCAGGGCCCCAGCCGCGGGAACTGTCCCCTGGACACCTCGCTCCCACTCTGCTGATGGGCACCGCTGCCCAGCCAGATCCTGCGGCCACCCACACACCACAAAAAAACACCCTGAAAGCTCTGGAACAGTCTCCTCTTCACCCTCAGGCCATCCTGGCCCTAGCCAATGGTCCCTGTGGGTCCAGGGCATGGGGCCAGCCCCACCAGCAGTGCCCTGGCCCTGGAACAAGCGCTGCAGCACAGAGCCCCTGGTCCCCTGCCCTGGCCGGGGCTGTTTCAGGTTCTCTCTCCTATGGTGGGTCACAGCCCAGGCCAGGGCTCAGGGAAGACTGAGGAGTCAGATTCCACCTGCTCAGCTGGGAATGAGCACGGCGCTGCACCACGAGCGTCCCGGCAGATAAAGCCCCTCCCAGTGACTCTAACAGCAGAGCTCATGGACACTGGGCTGAGATGGGATTTAGAAAGCTGTTAGAGAGCGGGAAGTACTGCAGGAATGGAGTGGGAAGGAACATGCAGAGGAGGGCAGTGGGACCACTCTCTGGGGTGGACACGGCTGCTGTCACTAGGGACTCTGCCTGTCTGACTGGCAGGGCCAGCTGGCGAGGAGACACCCCGGCACTGGGACAGCAGAACCTCCACTAAACCACTCAGCACAAGCCAAGAAGCACTGTCTGGGATTGAAGTGGCCCCAAGGTACCTGTCAGCGGGGAATCATCATTGAAGACTCGGCCTGGCCATGGCTCCCCTGGGACCGCTACAAAGCCCAACACATCCAGCTCCCTCAGGGACCTGCAAATAAACAAAAACTGCCTGTGGGGGAGGCTCATGCACAGCAGCTCGTGCAGCCGTGGCCACCAGGACGTGTCACACAGCTCATTAACAGAGCTACGGAGGAGGCAGGATAAGTCCTGTAGATGGGGACCAGTTCAGGGACCTGGGCATCAGAGATGAGCACAAGTAACAGCTGGGCCAGCACAGAGCTGCTGCCCCACCCCCACCCCTCTGCACGTGACCATCGCTGGAGATGGGCCCAACAAGTCCCCAGGAAGGAGAACCAGGGGCCCTTCTCCCCAGGATGCAAATCCCTGGGTGTCCCCAGATTTTCTGTAAAGAGAGGTTATGGACCACACAGACATGTGAGGTGCAATCAGGAGCTCCAACACATGGGGACCCATTGCCCATGTGCAACCCTGGGAGAACCAGGCAAGAGCTTTGTGGCCTTTGTGAGAGCTGTGACCTTGGAGACAGGACTGGCAGAGGTAGTGGCTGCAGAGGGGCTGCAGCATGGCCACAGTGCCCCAAACCTGGGGCCACTCCTAGGTTGTCCAGCAGCTACCTCTCCTCCCACAATTGGCTCCCGCTCCTCTACATCTGCTTCCCATGACCACAGAACAGTTTGGGTGGACAGGGACCTCCGGAGGTCTCCAGTCCACCTTCCTGCCCAGCAGGGTCACTGCTGTTGGCTCTTGAAAACCTCCAAGGACAGAGACCCCACAAACTCTCTGGACAACCTGGACTGGAGTCCTTCCACTCCCAGTACTAGGGAGAAGGGTCCCAGTGGATGTCTCCAAAGGATGGTTTCAATCACCTCTGGAGATCAGCCCCCGGGCAGGATGACAAACCCCTCTCTGTGTGCCCAGAAGCCCCAGATCCCTCATCCAGGGTCCCAGCACTGGAAGCACCGGGATGGTGAAAGCGTGGAGCACTGCTGCTCCCAGCCACCCGAGCGTCCCTTTCTGTGGCCTCTCCCCACCCTGCCCTCGCCCCAGCACACGGTGAGCTCTGGACCACCCATCCCCACTCCGCGGCACCTCCGGAGCTCCACAGCCTGTCTGTGCCGTACGGAGAGGCCGACTGCCCCCTCCACTCCAGCGGCCTGCTCCCCGCCGCTGCCGTTCCAGGGCACCGGGCTCCTCCGGCTCCCTCCTTCCCCCCAGGGCCGGTCAGCAGCACAGAACTCACCAAGCTCCCCGCCTCGGCCCGGGGGCCTGACGAGGCTTCCCCCAGCCCTCCGGGGCCTGGTTGTGCCCGCCGGGGCAGCGGGGGGGGGTAGCTGTAGCCTCCCTGGGGGACACAGACACCGTTAAACCCCCCCAGGGGGAGTATCCCCCGCTCTCCGACCCCTACGCCCGCCACCTGGGCCACCGCCCACCCCGCTTCCCCCGCCCCGGGAAGGGGCGGAGCCCC
>VXBJ01004946.1:174661-186163 GCA_013400055.1 Nycticryphes semicollaris
GCCCGCCTCGGCAGCGGGCCCGCCCCGTGGCTGCTCCGTCCTCGGGCACGTTTCCCTCCGCGATCGCCCCCCGCCGGGTGAGGCCGCGGCCCCGGGCAGGGCCCCACGCCGGTGGTCTCTGCCTGCCCAGCACCCATCCCGGGCACTGACCCCGCAGTTAGGGCCTCTCAGGCACGTCACGGTTGGTGTGGGGCAGGGGAACACCAGGGTTGGTAGCTCACCCCACTGCAGCTGCCACCACTTCGTCCCTGTCTGCACCGTTCTGCCCAGGAAACCCCAGGTCCCCGAGCCACTGTGGTACAGCTTTCTGCTCTCCTGGGGTCTGGGGCCTTGTCCCTGTGGGGTCCTGCCCCACTGCTGCCCCTTGGCATTATGAGGGTGGGGGGAACTGGGCTGAGACTGTCTCTCCATCAGTCTTTGCTCCCTGCCACTTGCCAGCCCCACGGCCACCTTTGTGTGGCTGGCCAGTGCTAGCCTCGCCGGTGGCCCTAGCTGGGTCAGTTGGAGGAGTGAACGCTGCTCCAGCTCCATTAAGGTACCTCAAAAGGACCAGTGGGAGCATCACTTACTGCCCTCGATGGTGAGCAGTGAATAACGGGACATACGCAATGGTGAGAGTGGGGGGCACACACCGCCTGACCACTGTGGCTCTGTCCCTTTGCTGCCCATGAGGGCTGTGCTCCAGGCCATGCTGGCAGCTCCTGCACTGAGGCACAGTCCCAGCTTCCCCAGCAGATGGGCTTCTGCTCCCAAAGCCAAGCGTCCCTGCAGCCTGTGCACAGCGCCCCGTGCTGGGACAGAGCCCACTCAGTGGCTCTGGGGGCCAGATGCTGCAAGGGCTGAAAGCCACTCTCTGCAGCAAATCTGCCATCACCAATACCTTCCTTCCACCTCTCGGCCACCCCAGCTGGGGAGCAGGACCTCAGGATCCACTAAGGATGTCAGGAGAGCCATTGCTCCCCCTATATTGGTCCTCACCCCGTAGGCCATGCTGTCCCACCTGGGCAACCCTGACAGATCCGGGCACAGGGGACAGTGCCCCAGGGATGCTGTGGCACTACTGGACGGTGGAGCTGAGCCAAGGGGGCAGGGAGTGCCTGGGCACAGGGCTTGGGGCTGTGTCGAGGGTTCCCCAGCAACGGCCAGGCCATCACAGGAGGCCCCGCTCTGGCATCTGCACTTCAGGTGGTGCTTGGGACCAGAGGCTGGGGGGGCCTGCCCTGTCCTGCAGTGTGGAAGCAGCTTAGGGCTCTGGGGGGTGGATACTGTTGAGGGGGGCAGGGGGGTGGGCACAGCAAAAGCGGGTGGCCCAGGGTGATGGTGGGGCAGCTGTTGGATCTTGCAGACTCCAGGTCAGGCACAGCTTCTGCTGCTTGTCACTGCCCTTCCAGGCCCGAGCACCAGCCTGGGGGCACATGTGGATGGGTCTGTGCCCAATGAGGAAGCATAAGTGCCCTCTGAGAGCCCAGCACAGGCTTCCCCGCCCCTGCCATGAGGCAGCAGCGCTGTGTGGGGCTGGAGAAGGTCTGTTTTCCCATGTGGTGGGGGGGGTCTGCTGTTGGAGCCTCTCTGCCTGGGGTCGGGGTAAGTGTCACAGGCACCCAGCCCCCTCTTCCTGAGTCAGACTGTGCTCAGCACCTTCCCAACACTGTTGCTTCCTACCAAGCTGGGTCCATCAGCGCTGGTCCGTGCCAGTTGCCCACTGCACCCCTGTGCCCCCCTCTGCCCGCCCTTCCTTTGCTGGGGGTCTGGCTGTGAGATGGCCACAGGACAGAGGTGACGGGGCTTCCCAAGCAGCCTAGAACAGGGTGTCAGGGCAGGTTGTGGCCATGAGGCTCTTTGTCCTGCTGTGTGCAGGACACAGTGAGCTCTGCAGGCTGCTGGGTGCTTCCTGGCCCCAGTCACCTCCTTGGGACAAGCCATTCTGGGACAGGTGGCACAAGCAGAGGGGGCTGTGCTGGGGCCAGCCGGGTGCCTGACACCATCCCATCCCCATGGTCTCCTCAGCAGACACCCTGGTGGGGAAGATCTCCATCCCAGCATACCCGCTGAGCGACGACGACTGCTCCTCGGGGTACCAGCAGCTGAGCGTGGAGAGCGAGCCGGAGGAAGGGGGCGAGCCGGGCTCCGCGGCGCTGCCCTGCCGCCAGTGCGGGCTGCAGCTGGCTGCCAGCCTGGGCCAGAGCTGCCTGCAGTGCGCCGGCACTGAGGGGGGACGCGGCCAGCGCATCGTCTACTCCTGCCAGCTCTGCCCCTTCGCCTCCCACTACTCCAGCCACCTCAAGCGCCACATGAAGACACACAACGGGGAGAAGCCCTTCGCCTGCCCGCAGTGTGCCTATGCCTCTGCCCAGCTGGTCAACCTGACCCGGCACCTGCGCACGCACACCGGGGAGAAGCCCTACCGCTGCACGTGCTGCAGCTTCGCCTGCAGCAGCCTGGGCAACCTCAAACGCCACGAACGAGTCCACAGCCAGGACAAGCCCTTCCAGTGCGCCGCCTGCGACTATCGCTGCAACCAGAGCCGCAACCTGAAGCGGCACATGCTCAGCCACCGCCTGCCCGAAGGCGAGGGGACGCACCGGCGGGACAAGGACCCAGGTAAAACAGGGGGTGCGGGGGAGAGGTGCTGTCCCACCGGCATCAGCTGGGGCGCTGTTGTCCCTGGGGCTCCTGACGACCCTGCTTGTCTCTGTCCCACAGAGCCACTGCTGCCGGAGCTGAGCCTGCACGTGGGCAGCGGCAACGGCCCCTTCCTGCCCGGCTGCGCTCGGCTGCGGGGTGAGGAGGCGGCCGCACTGCCCGAGCTGCTCTTCCCCTTCACGTGCCGCATGTGCGGGCTGGTGCTGGACGACGGCTTCGCGCAGGACGAGGGCCTGGCCGAGCAGGTCTGCGGGCGCTGCAGCCTGGCGGTGCTGGGCACTGAGCCGGGCGCCAGCCCTCGCAAGGGCAGCGGGGACAAAGGCTTCGCCTGCAGCCTCTGCCCCTTCGTCACCCACTACCCCAACCACTTGGCACGGCACATGAAGACGCACAGCGGGGAGAAGCCTTTCGTCTGCCCGCTCTGCCCCTACGCCTCTGCCCACCTCGACAACCTGAAGCGGCACCAGCGAGTGCACACGGGCGAGAAGCCCTACAAGTGCCAGCTCTGCGACTACGCCTGCGGCAACCTGGCCAACCTCAAGCGTCACGGGCGCATCCACTCGGGTGACAAGCCCTTCCAGTGCAGCCTCTGCAGCTACAGCTGCAACCAGAGCATGAACCTGAAGCGGCACATGCTGCGGCACACGGGCGAGAAGCCCTTCAAGTGCCGAGACTGCTCCTACACCACCGGCCACTGGGACAACTACAAGCGCCACCAGAAGATCCACGGCCACACGTCTGAGAGCTGGGTAAACCCTCATACTGCCAAAGCCCTGCTGGCCCCTCCAGCCGTGGGCACGGCCCTGCCCTGAGACAGCACTTAGCCCGGCTGCAGGAATGCCCAGCCCTGCGTCGGGCACAGGGTGCCTCAGCCCTGGGGCGCCCCAGCCGCAGCCCCTGCCCTCCCTGGGGGAGGGACAGGCATCAGACTCCACAAGGGGGCTCAGGGCTGCCTTACGCAGGGTCCTCCGGGGTCTCCAGCAGCCCGGTTCAGCCTGGGCAGGGTGAAGCCACGACTGGCAGCTCGGGTGCCAGGCTCGGGTCTCTGCCCCAGCAGCAGCAGCAGTGCCGTGTCCCCAGGCACCCCCCGGGGTGGCCCCTGCCTGTTCCTGCCTGCCGGAGCCTTCCTCTGCCAGAGTTTGGGGAAAAGGGAGGGAGGGGGGAACGGGACTGGTTCCCTGGCTGTTGCCATGCCAGTCAGTGTAATTTATATTGTGTATAAAAGCATTAAACGGTCAGTTTTGTTATCCGCTATTCTCCCTGGGGGCCTTGTTCTGCTTCAGGCCAGAGCAGCACGGCGGTGGTGAGGGGGTGCAGGGAGGGGAGGGACAGTGGGCACCCCTCCAACAGACAGCCCAGTACCAATCAGGATTCATTTTAATCATCATTGCAGTGTGTAAACATCAGTTACTGTCCATTAATGCTCTGGTCGGTCGGAGCAGCAGGAGAGAGGTGGTTACAAGCCTAGATTATGCTGGAGTCTATGAGCAGGTTAGAGAGGGGGGGGCTCTGCGCAGAGCCCCCAGCAGACAGTTTACTGCAGTCTGTCTCGGAGCAGGAACCTAAATGCTAATTTGGCATTATGGAGGCTCACGAGGGCCGCTCAGTGCCACCAGGCTGCGGCGGCCACCGCAGCCGCCCTCCTGGGTGCCGGACCCCATCCCTCCCAGCCGGGAAGGGGGCAGCTCTGCCCCCCCACACTGGGCCAGGCTCTGCCACGCTGCTGCGGGGCTGCTCCTGGGCACGCTGCTCAGGTCAGGCCGAGCCCTCTCCCAGCTGGAGCCAGCAGCAGGAGGGGTTCAGCTGCCCCTCCCCACCCCGAAAGGCAGCAGAGGGGCTGGGGATGAGGCCCCCCCAGCCCAGGGGAGCAGGGGAAGGTGGATGTAGCGGGTGAGAGGCACGTTGATTGCAACCTGTCTGCAGGTCGTACATTCCTCAGCGAAGGCCCTGGGGTGGGTGCTGTCCTAGGAAGGGGTTGGGGGAGCACTACAGATCTTCATCACCAATGCCCTCAAAGGCATAATTGCCATGGAAGTCGTTGGCACCCACATCGTTAGCAGAGGTGGAGTGGCTGATCCCTCGAAGGCTGACAGAGGTGAGCTTGCTCTGTGGGGAGAGGGAGACATTAGGGGGGACCCCTGCTCCCCCCGTGGGGGATGGTGACATTGTGCCCCCACCCAACTCACCGAGAGTTTGGCCATCGGCTCCCGGGAGGCATCAGGTGAGTCCTGCAGGGACAGCACGGTCAGACACAGTGGGATCCACCACCCACCACCCCCCTGCTCTCAGCCACCACTCCCCCTCCCAGGAATACGCCAGGCTACCATCCCTTCCCTGCCCCAGGGGGTCAGGCTCCCAGGGATGAGTCCAGGTCCCCTTCCTCTTCCCAGGGCTGTGGGAGTGAGGCACTGCAGCCCTGCCAAGGGGACAGTGGGCTGTGGTACCCGATGCACAGCGAATCCTGTGGTTGTGCTTGTCTCCCCCACCATGGCTGAGGGTCCCACTCACCAGCAGCGGGGGTGATTTCACAGCTTGCTGGCTGTCTGAGCGCCGCAGGGCCCCGTTCAGCCGCCGGCGAAACATCTGCAGGGGAGGAGCTGAGCTCAGGGGCAGGGTCCCCATGGGCAGCTCCAAAGGTTAGGGTGGCCCCTGGGTATTCTCCAGCCGGCCCCATCCCGAGGAGAGCGAGCAGGGAAGGGGTCCCACCCCAGGGACAATGTCCATCTCCTCACCTTGCGGATGCTGCCTCCAGCCTTTTTCACCATCAGCTCATCCACCATGGACTGCAGGCAGATGCTCAGCATGATGGCCTGCAAGGGAAGGGAGAGGCGCCATGAGGTTTCCATGCACCTCACAGCCACCCTGACACACCATGCTGAGCCCAGCATTGTCCCTCACAGACACCCCCTTGCTCCTTGTCCTTGCCCACCAACGGCCCAACATGCAGCCCACCCTACCTGTGGACTGGTGATGGTGACCCACTGCAGCCGGTCCTTGCTCATTAGATACTCGAAAGCCAACTCCAGCTTCACCTCCGACTTCCCCGGGCTGCTCCCCGAGGGACCGTTGCTCATCGGCACCTGCAAGGGCTGATGCTGAGGCCGGGAGCCTCCCCAGGAAAAGCAGCTGGCTCCCTGGGCCTCTGCACTGACGAGGGCAGCACCCAGCCAAGTGCTGGCCACCCTGCCCAGCTCCCACTGGACCTTTGCCACCGTCAGGTCCCCTCACTGCAGTGGCCCCCTTGAACATCCTCACACCAACGACCCCCTCGGCCCCAAAGCACCCCCCCAGGCCAGCTAGGCTGGAAGCAGGCAACAGCCAGAACCTTTACCTGGCCACAGCCTGGCAGAGGGGGGGTCCCACCAGACCCCTCAGAGCCTTCTCTGCTCACCAGGACCCCACTGACAAGTGGCACTCACCGAGGAGGTGACCCGCCAGCACCTCATCCGCGTGACCTTGAAGCTGCCTTCTTTGATCTGCTCATTCGGCAGCTGCACCTGGAAGTTGAGCTCGTTGTTGCCGGCGCTGACGACAACGTGACACCCCTTCTCCGGGAAGTCAGTGACACAGGGGTCGAACTTGAGATAACCGTAGTACTTGAGGGTCTGCGCCAGGCGGATGAACTGTGGGCAGAGCCAGGGATGCTCAGCGCCCTCCTGGGCCAGGAAGGGGCACCGAGCTCAGCACTGTGCCTTGGCACAGCAGCGGTGCCTGTCCAATGCCAGGACTGCCCGGGTCACAGCATCGTGCGCCCCCCTACCTCCTTCTTGGAGACTTTTTCCTGCAGGGACTTCAGCTGCCGGTGCTGTTCCTTGTTGACAAGGATCCATCCATGCTCGATGTCTGACACCGTCTACCAAGAAGCAGAGGCCAGTGAGCAGCTGGGCCCGGACAGCCCCCGAGAGCCGGCACAGCCATAGCCGAGAGGTGCAGGTGTCACCCCCCTCACCCGACCGGGCTGCTCCAACCCTCACCTGCGCATACAGCAAGTTCAGCCCCACGCGATGCTCCATGACATCGTCATCGTAGGAGGAGTCCCAGTAGCTAGAAAGGAACCACATGGGTCAGTCTATTCCCCAGCTCCTAATCACCATGGGGAAAACAACACACACCCCCAGCGCTGGGCTGGCTCTCTGGCCAGCTCTCCTGGTAGCCACCAATTACCACATCCCACTCCCTGTCTCAAGCAGCTGCCCAAGGGGCTGGGAAAGCAGAAACGGGGCACCCCGGTCCCGGTGTCATGTCAGGGGATGTCCAGGTGTGTTACAGGGGGTTGAAGCACCCCACAGGCAGTGATGGCAGGAAGGGAAGGGGTCCCTCTGCAGACCCCCTGGACACTGCCCCACTGCTCCAGCGGTCACTGCCCCCCTGGCCCTGCTGCTCACCTCTTGCGCAGGATGATCCTGAACTCGGGGTTGTGCAGGCTGGTGACGGACACGTATGGCAGCTCGAAATCCTGCAGCTTCCGCACGACTGTGGGGACACGGCAGCTCAGCAGTGGCTTGGGACAGTGGGAGCCCGACACACCCTTGCCAGCCAGGGCACCCCAGGGGAGGCCCCTGGATCCCCCCCACCCCAGGGGTCCAAGCACACAGCTCACTCCCGGCAAGGCACTGCCTTCTCTCTCCCAGCACAGACATCCCATCGTAGCCCCCACAGGGCCGTCCCCAGAGTGCTCCACTCACAGGAGAAAGCTCCGTCCTTGGTCTCTCTCACCAGGAAGAGGCTGAAGTAGCCAACCAGGTCATCTGGCAGATCCAGCTTGGAGGCCACAGCCTGAGAGCGAGAGCAGGAGGTCACCACTTCCCGCACAGAGGTGGCACTTCTACATCTTTGCCCTTCTACATCCAGTTCTGGGGATTCCCAGTGGCAGGAAGGCAGCGTCTCTGCTGTGCTAAGGACAGGGCAGGGGGGGCAAGGGGACAAATGTGGCCCAGGGTGGCTGTCTCACTGCCACCATGAAACAGCTGGGGACCTCCTGCCATCAATCTGGGCCCAGAGAGGGGCATGAGCACATCGGGACACCCTTTCCAGCTCCACTGCTCTTCACCCCCCCGCCCAAGACAACCCCACTCTGGGGTAGGGACAAGGCAGGGAACCCCTGGGAACCCCAGAACTCAGCGGGAGGGGCTGGTCCTGCCCAGCACAAGAGCTTTGGCACCTCAAGGACGTCCTCCGTCTGGTCTGAGGTGAGGATGGTGACCTTGACCTTCTGGCCATTGGAGAGCAGCACTTCCAGCACCACCTCCTCTGTGGGTATCTGCTGTGTTTCCTGGGGATAGAAACAGGGCGGGCACCGAACCGTCAGCCACCCTTAGACCGCCTGGCAGCCAGCACTTGCCCCCACAGCCCCCCACATCCCACTGCTCCTGCCCCCCACCTGCTGAGCCTTGCGCAGGAAGCTGTTGAAGGTCTCACTGCCTCCCAGAATCGGGTCCTGCCGCACTGTAGGGGAGTGAAAGACAAGGAAGGAGCCCAGTGTTAGGTGGGAAGGGGCAGGGACCCATGCCAATGCCCATCTGCTCTGTGGACCCTCAGTGTGCAGCCAGAGTAAGCATCCACATGGGTGGACTCCACACAGGTGAGACTTGCTGCCAGCACCAGGAAAGGGGGAGCCCAGCACAGGCTGGGACCGAGGAGCAGCCCCGGCAGCACCCCTTGGCAATGGCCAACGTCCATTAGACAAGGCCAACTAATACCACAGACCACTGGGGGTATCAAGATGGGCCAGAGCCTCCCCCAGGCATGGGGAAGAGGGAGTGGGAGGTGCCCCAGTGCCCAGAGTGGCCAAGCCATGGCATGAGGCAGACCCACTTACCAGCCTGCATGTATTTCTCCAGCTGCTCCCGTCGCTGCTCTACCTCTGCCGGGGTGAGCGTGAAGATCTTTTTTGGGGGAAAGGCTGGGACCACGTTAGCGCCATACTCTTTCCTTAACTGGGGAGAGAGCAGAGTGCTGTGGGAGCACCCAGGGATGCAGAGGCTGCTCTGACCTCCCACCCCAGCAGATTTCACCCATCCAACGGGGCAGAGAGCAGTTTGCAAGAACCCAGGGGGACATTACAGAGCAGGAGAGGATGCCTGTACCCCACAACAAGGAACAGAGAACGAGACTCTGGCCGACCCTGCAGCAGCACACAGTGTTTCCACAGAATCCCAGAATGGTTGGGGTTGGCAGGGACTTCTGGAGATCATCTCCTCTGACCCCCAGCCAGAGCAGGGTCACCCAGAGCAGGTTGGATGCATCCAAGTGGGTTTTGAATCTCTCCACAGAAGACCCCACACCCTCTCTGGGCAGCCTCTTCCAGGGCTCTGCCTCCCTCACAGCAAAGAAGTTCCTCCTCATGTTGAGATGGAATTTCCCGTGTCCCAGTTTGTGACCCTTGCCCCTTGTCCTGTCCCTGTCACCACTGAGAAGAGTCTGGCCCCATTCTCTTGCCTCCCACCCTTTAGCTCTTGGTCAGCATCAACGAGATCCCCTCTCAGTCTGCTCTTCTCCAGCTGAACAGCCCCAGGTCCCTCAGCTTTTCCTCAGCACAGAGATGCTCCAGGCCCTCATCATCCTTGTAGCTTCTGGTGTCCCCTCTCCAGCAGTTCCCTGTCCTTCTGCAACTGGGGAGCCCAGAACTGGTCCCAGTGCTCCAGAGGTGGCCTCCCCAGGGCAGAGCAGAAGGGGAGGATGACCTCCCTCCACCTGCTGGCCACGCTCTTCTTGATGCCCCTCAGGATGCCATTGGCCTCCTTGGCCACAAGGGCACATTGCTGGCTCCTGGGCAACTTGGGTGTCCACCAGGACTCCCAGGTCCCTCTCTGCAGAGCTGCCTTCCCACAGCACCTGCACAGCCCAGCTCCCTGCCCGCCCCAGGCTCCACAGTGTGTCCCCGCAGGGGGGACACATTGGCAGCAGCTCCCATGGGGGACAGAGGGGTCCCTACCTGCTCGTGCAGCCCCAGAAGCTGGCTGTAGCGCACGCGGCAGTGCAGCACCCCGTTCACGTGGATGTTGTAGGCCTGTGGGGAGAGAAGACAGTCAGATCCTGGCATCTGCCAGACAGAGGAGCCCCGGGGCCTGCCCAGCTCGGGGCACATGGGCCAGCCCAAGGATAAGCCCTGCCCAGGAAGAGGCAATGGATCTCACCGAGGGGCAGATGGGGCACCCCCAGCCCTCCCCTCCTGCCAGCAGAGCTCAGCCCTGCCCCAGGAAGTACCGGGACCCACCGGGCACTGCTGCGGGAGCTGGATTCCCCTGCAGGCATCGTCCCCAGGCCAGAGGCACCGATCCTGGCAGCCCCCACTGCCTGCACCCCCGAGTGCTGTCCCAGAGCACACAGCTCCCCAGCGCCTCCCTTGAGGGGCCGGGACCCTCTGCAGCCCCCAGGGGCAGCTTCCCCAGCAGCCTGGAGAGGAGCAGGGCTGCCCACAGAGGCCAACAGGCAACAAGCAGCCCCAGGGTGGCACAGCCACAACCCCCAGCATGGCCAGGATCAGGGGCTATTTGTCAGCAAGTGGGGATGCACCAAACACCCGGGACTTGCAGGGGTAAGTACAGTAATGGCACAGAAAGGTTTCTGTGTGCTGCTCCTCTGAAGATGCATCAGCATGGGTGCAGACCTGCAGCCTGGTGGGTACGGTCAGAACCACCCAGGAAGCACAAGTGCATCCAAGGGATGTGCCCAACAGACACCAGGAAGGGGTAACCCTGCAGCTGCCCAACCACAGACACTACAGAGCCATGTGGTGGACACGGGTGTCCCCAAGTCAGCAGGTGAGGACACCCCTCCTTGCAGCAGTGACACAGGCCCCAGGACACATTCGGAGGAACAAGCACAGTGACGCAGTGGCCAGCACAGCACTGTCCCCTCTGTGCCAAAGCAGGTCTTGCCATCTCCAGAATGGCATTTGGGAGGGTATGAGGACCACACTGTGGGGGCTGGAAACGTGCCTCCAGCCAGCAATGCCAGCCCAGGCAGGTATCTCCCACGGCTGTTTTGCTCAATGGGAGCCCCAAGTGTCCTCCTGCCCACAAAAGCTGGGGCTATCCAGGGTCAGTGGTGGCATCCATCCAGGCCACACTGGCCCTGCACGCGCTGGAGCACACAAGGGCTTTTCACTCTGTCTTCCAGCCCAAAGGCAACAGTCCCACAGAGGGCCCATGACACCACAATGGATGCTGGGTGGCCCTGGCAGCACTCAACACCTGCCCAACATCAGCATGGGGGCCAATGGTCTCCTGAGGTCACCAGCTCCTGCCCAGACCCTGGGCTGCAGATGAGCCCTCCTCTGACAGCAGGGACAAAGTCTTTCCCCACCCAAGGAGCCATCACGGCACCAGAGGGCAAAGTGCAGGGGTAGGTATGGGGCCAAACACACCTTGGCTTCTTGCTCCCCCAACCCTTGGGCAACCACAGCTGCCTGTGGGTCACCAGGTCCCTTCACAGTCCTTCCCGCAGCTCATGGCTGCCATCGGTGTCCCCAGCATACTGCCTCGGGCTGCTGAGCGGACTGGGGAGAGCCCCCAGAGAGGAACCTCAGCAATGGGGGCGGGTGAGGGGTCCCCACAGCAGCCAGCACGGAGGGACAGGATGCCCACAGGCACAGCCGAGGGGAGCCAAAGGGGCCACGGAGTGATGAGGGGCACGGGTCTGGACACAGTCCCCACAGCCACACCACCCCCTCCGTGCAGTGAGACCCTAGCCTGGACCCACCGGGAAGGGGGGGGGTCTCGATGGCTGGGAGCCGTGGGTCCAGGGCCCTCCAGCAGCGTCCCGGGGGCCCGATCCCGAGGAGCTGCCAAGCCGGAGGGCGTTCACGGCACGCCAAGCAAAACAGGAAGCCGGGACAGACGGACAGACAGGCTGTCG
>VXBJ01004946.1:199109-213668 GCA_013400055.1 Nycticryphes semicollaris
GTGTGTTTGTGTGGTGTGGGGTCATACTTACCTGGCAGGGGAGACACCATGATCAGGCAGGTGGTTTTCCCAGGGCGAGGCTCATCCCCTGCACTCCGGGTGTGCTGACCCCTGCGATTTCCCCAAATGCGGGAAACTCGACTGCATAATTTGTGGTAGTGGGGGACTGCGTTCGCGCTCTCCCCTGGCATCGTTGTTCAAAAGTCAGATCTCACAGTCCTTAAAACTTTATCATTTGCAGCTATTTCTAACCGTTACTGTCCCTGTCCATTACACCGTTGGGATTTCTTGCCGGGACACGTTTTAGTGACGTCCCCGCTGTCACCTTCCGTGTCGTGTTTTTCTCCCGTTTCTACCGCCATCCCCTCCCTTCAGTGCACCCGCGGCCCCGGCATCATCCCTAAATCCCCGGTCCCGCCTCCCCGTAATGACGTTTCCGGCGTGACGCCATCACCCCGCGCCTTTCTGCTTCCGCGGTGTCGGCGGCGCGGCCCGCAGCCGCCTCCGGGATGGCGTCTAACGCCGCCCGCGGGCCGCGCTGCCGGGAACGGAGCCGCCGCGGCCGTTCGGGACGGGGATCGGTGACCAGCGGCCGCAGCCGGGACGGGGAGTCCCCGGAGCTCCGTACGTACCGGGGGGCGTTGGATGCGGGACTCCACCCAGGGCTGCCGGGCGCGGGTGTCCCCACCCCGTGTCCCTGTGTCTCCCATGTGCCCGCACCCCGCGATCCCCCCGCGTGTCCATGCTCGCCCCCGAGTCCGTGTCTCCGTCTCCACGTCCATGTGTCCCCTTTCTCTGCATGTATGACGACCCCGTGTCTATGTTTCCCCCACTGCGTCCTTCTGTCCCCCTCTGTGTCCGTACGTCCTTCCATGCCGGTCCCCGAGCCCAGCTGTGACCTGGTGCCGCTCCGGGCTGGGCCAGTACCTGGCTGGGTGTTGGTAGCCCGGTGGGTGGCCACGGCCCGGGCTGGCAGAACCCTGACGTGTGTTTTGTGCTGACTCCGGTGTTTTCCCGCAGGGGAAGCGTCACCGCCGGGGGAGGTGGATGCTTTGGGCCCCTCTCAGGAGGGAGGTGAAGCCACCAAGTCCCAGAAAAAAAACGCCCGAAACCAAAAATCGAAAACTAGTTCCAGTGACCCCAACGTCTCGTCCCTTGCGGGGACCAGGGCTCACGGTGAGCCCTCGAGGACCTCGGAGAACGGGTCCGTGCCACCTCCAAAGGCACCCGGGAAGCGCGGTCGGAAGTCCAAGACGGAGATGCTGCTGCTGAAACTGTCACAGGACCTGGAGTGCCCGGCCCCGGAGCCCATCTGTGTGCAGAAGATGCTGGGGAGCAACGAGGCGGCGGAAGGTCTGGAGACCCCCCCCGGTGGGCGCCCCAAGAGGAAGGCAGCCAAAGTGTGAGCAGGGGCAAGGGATGGGGGAATCGGGGTTGTGGGGGGCGTGGGGTTGGAAGGACAGGCAGATGCCACTCTCAGCCTGGTTGCTCAGGGGTCTCTGCCTTGCCTTGAGGGGTCTTGGTGTCTTCCCCAAGGGGCTTTGTCCCCTGTCGGTGGGATAAACTGTTTCCCCCTGGAAGGGTCTTTTCAAGCTATAGGAGGATGTGTTTGGGTCTAGGAGCACGGGGGTGTGGGGCAGAGCAGGGGCTGTGGATGAGCTTACCTGTGGCCGGTGTTTGATGGCTGTGGGCCGGCTGCGGTGGGGAAGAGGTTCCCTTGGCTCCTGGCAAGGCTGGGAGGGTGCTTGCCTGGCGGGGGGGAGCAGAAGAAGCTCTGCGAGCCACGGACTGCTGCAGGGGCAGCCCTGGGGGGAGCCTGGCTGTGGGGCCTGTGAGGGCAGCTCGGGCAGTGGCCGGGCTCTCCAAGGGCCCGTGCGAGCCCTGGGTTTGCAGGAGCAGAGCTGAGGGGTTGCGGTGCCCTGGTCCCCTCACCCCACAGCGCAGAGGGAAGGTGCCCGGTGCGGGAACCCCCTTGGCTGACGGTGCTTGCGGGAAGATCTCTGCCTTTCCTGCTTTCTGGCTGGCAAAGGGCCACGCTCTGCTGCTGGATGCGATCCCCTGCCTGCTGCCGGGGACCCGAGGGGGCTGGCTGGCTGAGGGGCCGAGCTGGAGGCCGTCCATGCATCCAGATGGGCTCTGCCACAGCCTGGGCAGGAGCGAATTGCTCACCCAGACCCTGTCTGGTCCTGGAGGGGTTGCTGGCTGGTCCCTCTGTGCTCCCCCCACTCACCTCCGGGCGTTGCCTTTGGTGTCCCAGGGCTTTGCTGTACCTGCAGGAGCTGGCGGAGGAGCTGACGTCCGTGTACCAGCCCCCGGCTCCCACCCAGGGGGTGCAGGAGCCAGAGCTCGAGCGGGTCCAGAAGAAGCGTCAGAGCCGGAGGAGAAAGGAGGAGGAAGCAGATAGTGATGATCCGGCGCGAGATGCTGACTTTGTGCCCTCGAAGGAGGTGCTGCAGCAGGCGGAGGAGGAGGAGGAGGAGGCGAGCGACGCGCCACTCAGCGAAGCATCAGAGCCAGAGCTGGAGTCTCTCCGCGGGCACGGTGGGAAGACATCATCTGCAGGGGTAAGGGCAGGGTCTCTGCCTTGGCTACTTCTTACCTTTGTCCCCTCCATGAGCAACTGGGTTGTCATGTGGTGTCCCCATCTCTGGCTCTTTGGGGCAGGACAGTGTGTCAGCGCCTGGCAGCCGTGAAACCAGGCACAAACTCTGTGGGCTTAACAGCTCGGGGTGAGGGTGGATGGGGACAGGGTCCTGGAAGGTGTCCTGTAGTTCATGGGAGTCCCCAGCGTGGGTCTTTCTGTCCAGCCCAGCGTCGCTTGGTCTGTGTGACTGCTGCTGCCATGGCCCAAGCAGAGCTCTCTGCTGGTGGGCTGCATCGGTGCCATTTGGGACAGGCACATGTCCCCCGTAGGAACGTTTGGGCAGGTGGGGACAGCCCAGGCCAGGTCCTGCTCTCAGTCTGCTCTTGTCCCCAGAGATCCAAGCCCCAGTGCCGAGGCCTCGCTCCCAACGGCTTCCACAACTCCATCATGGCCCCGGTGGAGAAATGCTCCAGCCTGACGTGCAGCCTGTGAGTGGGGATATGGGACTGCTGGGGGGGGTCGGGGTGGGCTGTGGGGACCCTGGGTACTGTCGCTGTCATAGGCGTGAGCCGGGGGGAGCGTGTGCTGTGGGGAACATGGGGGTCCTGCTGTTTGATGGAGCCCTGTTGCCTGTGGGAGGCACTGGGGGTGACAGATGGGGCTGGGCCCAGTGGGGGGGTGAGGGCAGGGGCTGAGGTCCCGCGCCGTGGGGCTCCCCGTGCCGTGGGGCTGTCACTGAGATCCATCATCTCTGCTGCAGGCGGGATCAGAAGTACTCTCAGTGGGAGTTCCCCGACTGGATCCCTTTGGTGCACAAGTGGACGTGTCTCTCAGAAAGGTACCGTGGGGGCAGCACAGGGAGGGGGGGGACGTGTGGATCAGCCTGTGTCGTGGNCCCCGGTGGGCGCCCCAAGAGGAAGGCAGCCAAAGTGTGAGCAGGGGCAAGGGATGGGGGAATCGGGGTTGTGGGGGGCGTGGGGTTGGAAGGACAGGCAGATGCCACTCTCAGCCTGGTTGCTCAGGGGTCTCTGCCTTGCCTTGAGGGGTCTTGGTGTCTTCCCCAAGGGGCTTTGTCCCCTGTCGGTGGGATAAACTGTTTCCCCCTGGAAGGGTCTTTTCAAGCTATAGGAGGATGTGTTTGGGTCTAGGAGCACGGGGGTGTGGGGCAGAGCAGGGGCTGTGGATGAGCTTACCTGTGGCCGGTGTTTGATGGCTGTGGGCCGGCTGCGGTGGGGAAGAGGTTCCCTTGGCTCCTGGCAAGGCTGGGAGGGTGCTTGCCTGGCGGGGGGGAGCAGAAGAAGCTCTGCGAGCCACGGACTGCTGCAGGGGCAGCCCTGGGGGGAGCCTGGCTGTGAGGCCTGTGAGGGCAGCTCGGGCAGTGGCCGGGCTCTCCAAGGGCCCGTGCGAGCCCTGGGTTTGCAGGAGCAGAGCTGAGGGGTTGCGGTGCCCTGGTCCCCTCACCCCACAGCGCAGAGGGAAGGTGCCCGGTGCGGGAACCCCCTTGGCTGACGGTGCTTGCGGGAAGATCTCTGCCTTTCCTGCTTTCTGGCTGGCAAAGGGCCACGCTCTGCTGCTGGATGCGATCCCCTGCCTGCTGCCGGGGACCCGAGGGGGCTGGCTGGCTGAGGGGCCGAGCTGGAGGCCGTCCATGCATCCAGATGGGCTCTGCCACAGCCTGGGCAGGAGCGAATTGCTCACCCAGACCCTGTCTGGTCCTGGAGGGGTTGCTGGCTGGTCCCTCTGTGCTCCCCCCACTCACCTCCGGGCGTTGCCTTTGGTGTCCCAGGGCTTTGCTGTACCTGCAGGAGCTGGCGGAGGAGCTGACGTCCGTGTACCAGCCCCCGGCTCCCACCCAGGGGGTGCAGGAGCCAGAGCTCGAGCGGGTCCAGAAGAAGCGTCAGAGCCGGAGGAGAAAGGAGGAGGAAGCAGATAGTGATGATCCGGCGCGAGATGCTGACTTTGTGCCCTCGAAGGAGGTGCTGCAGCAGGCGGAGGAGGAGGAGGAGGAGGCGAGCGACGCGCCACTCAGCGAAGCATCAGAGCCAGAGCTGGAGTCTCTCCGCGGGCACGGTGGGAAGACATCATCTGCAGGGGTAAGGGCAGGGTCTCTGCCTTGGCTACTTCTTACCTTTGTCCCCTCCATGAGCAACTGGGTTGTCATGTGGTGTCCCCATCTCTGGCTCTTTGGGGCAGGACAGTGTGTCAGCGCCTGGCAGCCGTGAAACCAGGCACAAACTCTGTGGGCTTAACAGCTCGGGGTGAGGGTGGATGGGGACAGGGTCCTGGAAGGTGTCCTGTAGTTCATGGGAGTCCCCAGCGTGGGTCTTTCTGTCCAGCCCAGCGTCGCTTGGTCTGTGTGACTGCTGCTGCCATGGCCCAAGCAGAGCTCTCTGCTGGTGGGCTGCATCGGTGCCATTTGGGACAGGCACATGTCCCCCGTAGGAACGTTTGGGCAGGTGGGGACAGCCCAGGCCAGGTCCTGCTCTCAGTCTGCTCTTGTCCCCAGAGATCCAAGCCCCAGTGCCGAGGCCTCGCTCCCAACGGCTTCCACAACTCCATCATGGCCCCGGTGGAGAAATGCTCCAGCCTGACGTGCAGCCTGTGAGTGGGGATATGGGACTGCTGGGGGGGGTCGGGGTGGGCTGTGGGGACCCTGGGTACTGTCGCTGTCATAGGCGTGAGCCGGGGGGAGCGTGTGCTGTGGGGAACATGGGGGTCCTGCTGTTTGATGGAGCCCTGTTGCCTGTGGGAGGCACTGGGGGTGACAGATGGGGCTGGGCCCAGTGGGGGGGTGAGGGCAGGGGCTGNCAGCCATCAGGGACCAGGGCATGGTCAGTGCTGTACCCCCGTCCCCAGTCCCTCTGGTGGGATCAGGCCCCAGCAGGAGGGATGGGGCTTTCTTGGTAGGGGTTTTGGGGGTCTCAGTGGGTTTGGCTGTGGAGTCTTAGTAGCCTTGAGGGTGGGCAGCAGCGGGGTGTGTGGGGTGTGCGGAGGTTGGGTGGGTGCTGGGGCATGGTCCTGTGCTGGGGGAGGGGGGTTGGTCACTGAGTGAGGAGACATCCTCTCATCATCTTCTGCCCCCCCTCAGCGAAGCTGCCCCGTACCTGCCAGCAGAGGAGAAGTCTCCCCTCTTCTCCATCCAGCGGGAGGGCATCGACGATGACGGTGTCTTGTACAGGGTGAACAGGTCTGTGAGGGGTGGCTGGGGTGGTGGGTGTCATGCCTGGCACAGTCAGTAGCCCCCAGGGCTGCCATCCTGGCAGGTTGGGGGGACGATTGGCCACCCCAAGGCAGCAGGAGTGTCCTGGGGTCCCACCACCCCCCATGCCCTTACCCACATCCCTGCTGCAGGTTCAACTCCCTGCAGCCCCACCAGGAGCGCCGGGACATGTCCTTCTTTGTGGGTGGCCCCGTGTGGGCCATGGAGTGGTGTCCGTCCCCAGAGGGCTCGGCGGCTGCTCAGTACGTGGCCATCTACTGCCACGGCAGCATGGAGGAGACGCACAGCGTGGCCGGGCTCCGCGGGGGTCCCGCGCTCCTGCAGCTCTGGGGCCTGGGGACACTGCAGCCAGAGCAGGGGTGAGTGGCTGGCGGGGGCTGCCCGGCTCCAAGGGATGAGGGTGGGGGGGTCCATACCTCCCGTCCTTCCATGGCTGGTGAGGTTCGTCCTCTCCCGGAGCCACCAGCCCCCTCCTGACCCCCGGGCTGGTGGCCAGCTTGGCTGCTGGTCTGCCCTGGCCTTGCCAGGCACCGGGCACCGGCCACCATGTCCCTCACGGTTCAGCCCTGTCTGCAGCTCCGCTGACGTGGCCGGGCTGGCCTACGCCATCGCCACCGACCATGGCTGCGTCTGGGACATGAAGTTCTGCCCCAGTGGGGCCTGGGAGCTGCCCACCGCCCCCCGGGAGGTGGGTGCTGCCAGAGGGGCTGCCTCTGCTTTTCCCCCCTCTCCCCTTCTCTTCCCTGGGGGGTCCCTAAGACCATGCCCCTGGGGCTGATCTCCCCTGTCGTTCTGCAGCCCCCGCAGATGAGCCGGCTGGGGCTGCTGGCCGTGGCCTTTTCGGATGGGAAGGTGCTGGTGTACGCGCTGCCGCACCCCGGCGCCCTGCGCTGCGCCAAGGACACACAGGTAAAAGGTAGGAAGAGCCGCGCCACCGGGCAGGGGCACCGCCATCACCCCACCGTGCCAGCCCCGGGGACCCTGCTGTGCCAGGGTTGGGGGTGGGCTGTGGGGCAGGTGCCAGGGTTGAGGGACCCCGTGCCCTGCGGAGAGCCCCCAGGCTCACACCGTGCTGCTGGTGGGGGCAGGGGAGGTTTTTTGGTGTCAGAGGGTGCCAAAGCGCTGCCACCTCAGAGGTTTGGTCTCGGGGACGCTGCCGCAGCCCCAGGTCCCTGGAGGAGCGGGTACCTGGACTGGGCAAGACTGGGAGGGTGCTCTGGGCAGCGCTGCTGTCACTGGAGAGGGGCTGCAAAGGCGAGCTGCAGCCGCCATGGCGTGTTCCCGAGCCTTCCCCCACCTCCTCGCTGCCGGGAGCGTGTCCTGCCGAGGCAGAGCCGCTTATTCCAGCCCGGCTCGAGCTGTCTGTCGGAGCAGGGACGTGGGGGCTCCCGGCTCCCAGCTTAATGGTGCTTGTAATAGTCTCATCTGCCGGGCGCCCAGCGAGATTGATGACCTGTGCGTGCGCTCTCGTGGCTGCTCAGCCGTGGCCGACAGCCTGCGGATCCGGGGCTGACAATGGGAAATGGGTTCCCTGCACCCCAGCCTGGCCACAGCCCCCACCCACACCCCCCCCGGCACGTCGCTGCNGGTGGTTTGTGCTGGTGCCGCAGCCCCCACGTGGGGAGCTTGCGGTCCCGTCACGTCACCTCAGCCCAGCTGCGGCTGCTCCTGCTGTCCCTGTGCCTCCCGCCTGGGCTGGGAGTGCTGGTTGTCACTGCAGGATGGGTGCCAGGCTGCAGCTCAGTGTGGCTGTGACAGCTTTCCCTGGGGGCTCCGGGGACCCCCACTCTGTGTTCCCGTGCCCTGGCTGTCACGGAGGTGCCAGAGAAGACACATGGCTCCTGCGTATCTCGGCGCGGCACCGCCTCCGCCTGCGGCTGCCACGTTCTGGGCTGCAGACGTGCTTGTCTGGTGCTCACTGTGCCCTGCACTTGGGGACGGGGTAGGGGGTCCCTCTGGCCCAAGAGGTTGGGGAATGGGGGTCCCTGCAGTGCCGTGGGTCGCTGGTGGGGGAGATCCTCTGTGGACACAGCTGATGTGGGGGGGGGTCCTGCAGGCACAGGGGTCTCTGCATTGTCTGCCCTCCCCACACGGCTGCTCTTTCCTTCCCTGCAGCGGTCACAGTCTGGGCTGTCCCCTCTGTGCCACCATGTCCCCCTGGATTCAGTGACAGCATCATCCCTTGAGGCAGGCAGCTAGTGGTGGTGGGGTTGCAGCCTTTTGGGGAGTTGTGGCTCTTGGAGGTCCCACGGGTGCCTGCCCTTGGCTTTGCTGCCTCGTGGGCTCTGTTTTCTGCTGCTGGGGCTGCTCGGCTGCGGTGGGGACGCTGCTCCGGCCGGTGGCAGGATGGATGGGGAGCCCCTGGCCGGGGCTGTAGGGGACTCTGAGCCAGGCAGCCCTGGTCGGTGGGGGCTTCTAGGAGACCTGTGCCCCTCCTGACCTTACTCTGCTCTCTTCTAGATGGGTCCCTCCACAAGCACATTATCTGCAAGGTCAGTGTCCTCTTCTGTCACGGTCCCCAGTTGGGGCTGGCGCCCAGCGACCTCCTGGCTGGTGCAGGTGGGAGTGCTGGGGAGGGGGCCAGGACCCCTGCAAAGCTCGCCGGCCCCATGGTGCTGGGGTGGCGGAGCAGAGCCACGCTCCCAGCCCCAGGCGTCCCCGTCTCTTGGGACATGGATGCCACCGGCCTGGGGCCGTGGCCAATGCCTGTCCCTTGGCTGCAGGTGCAGTGTATTGCCACGCTCCAGGTGGGCTCTGTCCAGGCAGGGAGCGTCTCCGAGTGTGGCCAGTGCTTCAGCCTCTCCTGGATGCCCTCCAAACCCCACCATCACCTCGCTGCCGGGTTCTATGACGGTGAGTCCCCAGGCAGGGACTGGCACAGAGCTTTGGGCTCCCTCAGCCCGGGGCAGGGGACGAGGGGCTGAGGATGAGGTAATGGGGGTGGTAAGTGGCAGACACCGTGCAGGAACCTCTCTGCCCATCCCTGGGGCAGGGGAATGGCTTATGGCGACCTGGCTCTGGGAGCTATGGCTTAGCTCACGTCTATCTGACTTGCCTGGGTGCAGGTTTGTGTCTGGCTCCAGGTTGCCAGGACCTGCTGTGCCCAAGCCATCCTGTCCCTCTCTGCCCACAACCGTGGTGCAGCTCCTGAGGGGCAGGGATCTTGTCCCCCAGGTACGGTGGCTCTCTGGAACCTGCTGACCAAGTCCCTGCTGCAGTGTGTGCACCAGCCTGATGGCTCCCTCAAGCTCTACCCGTTCCGGTGCTTTCTAGCCCATGACCACGCTGTGCGGAGCATCGAGTGGTGCAAGGCCGACAGGTGAGGGGGGACACGGTGCTGGTGTGGGTGCTGCTGGGGGGAGTGGGGTGACAGAGCATCGCTCCTGCAGATAAGGATGCTTTGCCAGGGTGGGCTTATGAAGGACACGATGCTGATGTCCCTCTGAGGCACCAAAGGGGTTGGGTTGGGTTTTCTGGGGCGAGGGGGGGTTGTTGGGCTGCTGCCTGTGCTGTGGGACCAGGGACACCCACCCAGTTCCTGCAGCAGGGACAGGACACAGCCCGGCACGGGGGTCTCAGCGCTGCCTTTCTCCTGGTTCTCAGCAACTTCCTGGTCACGGCAGGGAGTGACCGTAAGATCAAGTTCTGGGACCTGCGGCGGCTCTACGAGCCCATCAACAGCATCAAGCGGTTCCTCAGCACCGAGGTGGCCTGGCTGCTGCCCTACAACGGTGTCACCGTGGCCCAGGACAACTGCTACGCCTCGTGAGTGCCGGGGACCACCCTGCTCCTGGGATCTGGTCCCACCTCCCAGGTGTCCCCACGGTCCCTTCTGCTCTGACTCTCCCTGGGAGCATCCAGCTGTGCCGTGTGGGATGTAGGGGGACCCTCGGGATGCTGTCCCCAGCACAGGGAAAGATGAGGGCCTTGGGTGGTACAGCTCCTGTGTGGCCCCAGGCAGGAGGGTTCTGGGGTCTTGGCATGTTCTCAACCTGCAGGAGCTGCTGTGTGATGTGACCTGCCACTAGAGCGAGGACAGTCCCTGCCTCCATCCCCCGGGGTCTCTGAGGGGGTGGGCTGCTGCCTGGCTCTCCAAGAGCTCTGTCCTCATCCCTTCCCTTCCCTTTGCAGTTACGGTCTCTGTGGGATCCACTACATCGATGCCGGGTACTTGGGCTTCAAGGCTTATTTTGTGGCCCCTCGCAAGGGCACCGTGTGGGTAAGAAGCTGGTGGGAGGCAGTTCTCTCCCAGGGGGCTGCGTTGGAGGGGTGGGTGCCTGCCCCAGACCTGCTGCTGGGGGTGACGCTGCCTGGCGGTGTGAGTCCCTGGGTCTTGGGGACACCCGCGGAGCAGGGTGGTGGGGAGCTGCTGGCTGGCTGGAGGTGGTGGGGAGCCCACCAGGACCCCTTGCCCCACAGCCCTCCATTCCTGCAGAGCATCTCGGGCTCGGACTGGCTGAACACGGTGGCCGCAGGAGACATCACGGGCGAGCTGTTGGCTGCGGTGCTGCCCGACCTGGCCATCAACCCCCTCAACGTCAAGCGCTCCTCCGACCGCAGATTTGTGAGAGGCCACTGTGCTCGGGGGGGCTGTTGGTGACGTACAGGGGTGGGCAGGGTGGGATCTGAGCTCCTGGGTCGCTGGAACAGTGTGCTGAGCTGGCCACGGGTGTCTGCTGCCCCCCCCACACACACGTGTGTCATGCGTATGTCATGTCACATGTTGTGCCCATGGGGTGCCCTTCCTGCCGGGGTAGGGGCTGCGTGGTGGGCAAGGGCGATGGCAGCAGCCTCAGCCCTGGAGTTGGGACCTTTGGGGTCAGGCTGGGCATGGGGCAACCCTGCCCCTCTGTCCTCTGCCCCTCTGTCCCCTGCCCCAGACCCACCATGCTGTGTGGCAAGGCAGGACTCCGGGGGTCTCAGTTGTGCTCGGCCCCTGGTGGTCCCTGCGGACCTGCCCTGAGCCCTGTGTCCCCCACAGCCGGTCTACAAAGCTGACCTACTGCCGGGGGCTGGGGAGACAGCACTGCCCAAGACCAGGCGCTACAGTGAGATGGTGACCAAGAGCTACATCCGATTCCGGGACACAGACCTGGTAGGAGGGCGGGTGGTGGGGCTGGGTGGTCCTGACCCCGGGGTGGGACCCATGGGAGCATGGCCTGGGTCTGAGGGTGGTTGTGACAGTGTCAGAGTGACTTTGTGGCAGCCCTTCACCTCCGGCAGAGCCTAGGCTGGCCTCTGCAGCACCCTCCCTGCAGCCTGGGCTGGGGTCCCCAGGGCAGGCACCCACAGTTGCCTGCTCACTGTGACTGTGGGGGCCATCTGGGGTGCCCAGCCTTGGGAAGGAGCCTGGGGGGGAGGTCAAAGCCTGCCTGGGACCCTCTCCCCTGTGTGCTGGGCCATGTTTTGGAGGGGTTGGCATGGGGTGAGTCTGGGTCACAGCTGCTGGAGAAGCACAGGGGTGGTGGGCTGGGGTCTGCCATGCTCCAGATGTCCTGCCCAGAGTATCTGGCTCCTGCTGCCCTTCGCTGTGGCTCGTTGGTGACCCGTGTCCCCTCCCCTGGCCAAGTGGTATGTGCCCCTGGTGCCGTCCTGGTGCCCCAGGGCCACCGTGGGCGCAGCTCATGGCGGTGCTGCCACCCCACAGCGCAGCTTCAAGAACTTCCCCAGCCGGGAGCCCATGCGCAGGATGCACTCGCAGGAGGCCAAGGCAGAGCTCAGCCTGGACCGCCTGCAGCTGGAGTCCCTGCACAAGGTGAGGGGGCCACCCATGTCCACCCCAGGGTGCTGGCACCTCGGACCCCTCCCTCCTTCCTGACCCTCTTCTCCCCCTCCCTCCAGGTGCGCTTCAGCCCCAACCTGGACTCGCACGGCTGGCTGGTGTCGGGAGGGCAGGCGGGCATCGTGCGGGCACACTGCCTGGCCGGGCTGGCCACCGCCGTCAGCCACCGGCTACTCCCCGAGCGCCGTGCCCGCTTCAGCTCCCTCTTCGGGGACAAGCCCAGCAGCCCCAACCCCAACGGGAGCCCCACGCTGCCCACAGAATAGCGCGGGGGACCCCTCGTGCTGCTGCCACACACGCTTGCCCCTGGCAGGAGCTTGGGCCAGGGTTGGGCTGCACTGGCCAGGGGCCAGGGGGGTTTCTGTGCCCCATCTTGGTGCTTATTGCCCCCGGGGCCCCGACTCTGCAGGAGGGATGGCTTCTCCTGGCCATCACCTGGGATGCTGGGGACACTTGTCCTCGTGCTCTGGGTCCGGAAGGATCCTTTTGCGCTGCCTGGTCTGAGCTGGTGCAGGGAGGGTGGTGGGATCCTGCCTGTCCCTTGGTTGAGCTGTGGGTCTTGGGGCCTGTTGCCGGGGAGGAGCATCCCTCCGGACCCCCATCTGTGTGGGGCTGTACTTGTTCTCACCTCCTCACTGGCTGAGCCCCCCACAGAGGGGACAGACCGGGCTGGCAGAGGTGCTGGGAGCTCTGAAGTCGCTCACATTGAGCCCGTGTTCGACTGTGCAGTAAACCTGGTTTGTTTTGTAAAGGCTGGTTGTGGTGCTGGGGGGGGTGGGTCATGGCAGTGCTCCCCTCTGCCCCTTGTTAAGGGGCCAAGGCTGTGTCCCCCCTCCCCCTCCTGGCTCCCTGTGCCACCCCTGTCCCCGCTGCTGCTGCTGCTCTCTGACACGTTTATTGGCAGCTGCGGGCTCTGCCGGGGCCCGCTGGACTCCTTGCACAAAGAGACAGACAGACGGACAGACGGACAGACAGACACTCCACGGGTGCGACAGACACGGGCTCACAGCGGTGGGAATGGTTTGGGCCCAGGTGTGGTGGGGAGCGAGGCCAGGGCAGTCAGTGAGGAGAGCAATGGCTGACCTGTCCCCCTCCTCCCTGCGGGAGCAGCAGCAGCCCCCCCTGGCAGCCCAGGGAGCCCATGGCCATGGGGGTGGCAGGGTAGCCCGTGGGGCCACAGACAAGCTGGTCTGGGCTCCCTAGCATCCCCCAGATGTCCCCTCCTTCCTCTGGGTGTTCCCTCCCTCCCCTGGGCCCTTCAGCGGCTCCCTCCTGTCCCCTCTTCTGTGGGGGACAGCAGGGCTCCTCCATGGTGGTCTGCATGGTGGGGCAGGGTCCCCCTCCTCTTCTGGGGCTGGTCCTAGCCGCTGGGATCCACGGCAGGCCTGGTCCTCTCCTGGGGTCCGGGGTTCCCTGGGGACCCCCTGTGCTCTGGGGGCCAGGCTGTGTGTCCCTCTGAGACCCTGCATGGTCAGGGGCAGCATCCCACCCCGGGGCTCTGCAGCAGCAGGGTGGGTGCAGCACAGGGACAGGGGCCCAAGCGCTGCACTCCCCTCTCCTGGGCGGGGGGGCCGGGGTCTCAGGCATGGGGGTCCTGGCAGTGCAGGCAGGCTGCCATCTCCTCCTGGTACCGTTCCACCTGCACCGTGCAGGAGGCGAAGCCGAATTTGCTCTGCAGCTGCCTGGTGGCTTCCCACAGCACTGTCTCGGGGTCGGTGCTGGCCTCTGGGGGATGACAAGCAGGACAGCACGGCTCAGCCCCAGTCGGTGCATGTCCCCTCTGCGCTGTGGACTGTGCACAGGGCACTCACCAATGGCCACGTGCACCGACACGGCGTGGTGGCTCAGCGTCAGGGCCCAGAGGTGCAGGTCGTGGGTGCCCTTCACCCCGCTCACCCCCAGCAGCACCTCCTTCACGGCCTCAAAGGCGATGCCCCGCGGTGCCCCTGCCAGTGACACCCTGTCACAGGGGGAGGCCACCCCCCCGACCCCTTACCAGGGTCAGGGGTCGTGGTAGAAGCAGCCGGACGTGGGGTCTTCCCCAGGCTGGGACCAGGGGATGGTGGCCATGGGCCTGAGAGGAGGGACAGGCTGGAGGGGCTCAGGGGGGCAAGGGAAGGACAGAGGAGTGGGGTGGGCTTGGGCGTGAGAGGCAAGAGGGGGTGAGCTGCCACCTGGGGAAGGGGCTGTGGCAGCTACAGCCCCCAGGAGCTCCTGCAGCCCCCTGCGCCTATGGTCCCCCACCCTCCTTGCCCGCTGCAAACCTTCCATGAGGACTCTGAAGACATCCTTGAGGATGGTGAAGGTGGAGCCGAGGACGAAGACCGAGAAGAAAAGGGTGCTGATGGGGTCTGCGATCTTGCACTGGGGCTGCAGAGAGCAGGGGCCGTGTGGGGCTGGGGGTGGCAGACCTGGGCACCAAGGTTTGGGGGTGCCAGAGTCCAGTGCCCACCCGCAGCCCCCTGCGTGGGGCTGAGGGGGTCGTTCCCTTGGGTGTCAGAAGGGGGTCCAGCCCTGGGCACCTTGAAGTAGATGATGGTGGCAGCCACGAGGACACCAACGCTCTGCAGGAGGTCACCCACCACGTGGATGAAGGCGGCGCGGACGCTGGTGCTGCCGGGCAGGGGGGCATGGCCGGGCAGGCACCCCCCACTGCTCTCCAGCTGCTCATAGCCCCCTGGGCCATGGCCATGGCCGGCAGGGGACTGGTGCAGGATGTAGGCCATGCTGGAGAGAGCACGGGGGACTCAGTGCTGTGCCGGGCAGGGGCCTCAGTGGCACCCCTGGACCCACATGTGGGCAAAGGGGGCATGGGCAAACCCAGGAGGTGTGGGGCAGAGTCCAAGTGTGGGGCAGGGCTGGAGGCACAGCGGGGATGGGGCAGTGGCAGCTCTGCAGGGAGGTGTGTGGGGCTGGGAGAGGGATTCGGGCTTGTGCCAGGGCTCAGGCTGGGCAAAGGGGCAGGGCTGAGGG
>VXBJ01004946.1:238771-249203 GCA_013400055.1 Nycticryphes semicollaris
CCGAGCGCCGCCCGCGCGGTGCCGCTGTCCGCGGTGCTGAAGGGCCGGTCCGGGCCGGGGAGCGCAGCCGGGGCACCGGGACAAGGGGGGAGACGCGCCGGGCCGGCGGAGAGGGCTGACCCGCGGCCCCTCGGCCTGGCACCCTCCCGGTGCGCCGGGCTCAGCGGCTGCGTCGAGCAGCGAAGTCCCGGGCAGGCAACGGGTGCGGCGGCGGGTGTGTGGAGAAGCCCCCGGCCACCGACACCCGCCGGCACAGGACGGGCGCGGGTTGGGGGACAGAGGGCCGGGAATGGCGGCACCGTGCCCCGGGCAGAGGTGTCGGTGGCGAGGTCAAACCGTGGCACGCGCGGCGGGCAGTCGCCGCAGACGGCAGCGAGGTACCACCGGCCAAATTCCGTGACTCATAGAGCCCAGGCACCGGAGCCGGCAGCGCTGTGCTGCATCAGGATGTTCCAGCCCGGGGCACCGGCCGCCGCTGCCAAGAGGTGAGGTAGCTGCTGCCGGTGCACCACGCTGCTGCCGGCAGACCCCCCGGCAGCCCCCCCGGCAGCGCTGTGGGTGCCTGTGGGCAGAGGGGGGGGTCCCAGCTGACACCCAGCGCTGGTGCTGGTGCCAAGAGGGGCCCGGAGCGGGCTCCTTCTGTGGGGCTGGAGTTAGGCAGAGCCTGTGGACAGAGGCTCGGCCTGGCTTGTCCCACAGCGTGTCCCACGCCGGCCTGCACAGGGGGCTGGGGCATGGCCCTGCCTGCGGCGAGGCAGCACACGGAGCCATGCACCCGTGACATGGATCTGGTGTGAAGGCTGGCACCCGGCGCCACTTCCCCACGGCTCTAGGGCAGAGCCCCCAGCAGGGGCTGAGCTCGACCCACCCCAGCCCTGGCAGCCCCCGTGCCATGGGGCTGGCTGCTGCCAGGGACAAGTGCCCAGCTCGTGCCACACTCGCAGCTTGCTCACTGCCGACACAGCAGGACCCCTGCAACCCCCGGGTGTAGCCTCCAGAGGCTCAGTGTGTTTGGGCTGCCAAGTCCTGCCATCCACAGCCTCCAACCACCCCGTGTCCTGGAGAGGACTTGGGATGAGCCCAGCAGTCATCCCCCCCCAGCTCCTCAAAGCCCATCCACACACAGCCCATCACACAGCCCCAACCCTCTGCTGCTCCGCCGTGCTGTGGGGTGGCTGCAGCTGCAGCCCCTTCCCGTTCCTTGAGGGCTGAGGGACAGCAGCCGGGTGAGCTCTGGGGCTCCATCCCCACAGGGCACATCGGGGTCCTGTGGAGGTTTCTGCTCCCCTGTGCTTTGTGTTGCACCCACAGCCGCAGCCAGAGCGGGGCCAGCCCCTGTGCCCGGGTGGGTGTGTGAGGGGAGAGAGTGCCCAGGATGGCATGGCCACCAGCTCCGTGCGGGCTGGAAGGAGGAAGGACAGTGCATCCCTCTCAGTGCCCAGCCTGGTGCTGGCAGTGCCTGGGGATGGCTCCTTCCAGCGCTGCTGAGGAGGCCAGGGCTCAGACCCCCAGGTGAGATTAGCCACTGTGGTGCCACCACCTCTGCCCTGGAGATCCTGGCCAGGCTGTGCCCCATGGGCAGGGTCCTGAACGAGCCAGCTCCTGCTCATGTAGGAGAGCCCAGACACGGGCTCCATGAGGCAGCAGCACTGTGGGACTCCTCGCGGGCAGGACCACTTGGACAAGGCACAGGTAGACGTGGCCCCAACACACCCCAACTCCAGTCCTCACCCAGCCCCATCCTGCATCCTTCCCTTTGATGCACAGCCCTGCATAAGCATCCCGTGAGCCCTGGGGGGGTCCTGCACCCAGTGCCCCTGTTCCCTGGGTGCAGCTCACCCTGTCCCATTGCCCAGGAGCAGTGGAGGCACCATCACACACCAAGAGGCAGACACAGGGGATGACCCCTAAACCAGACCAAGACAGCCAGGGTAGCCCACCCCCAGCACCCCAAGTCCCTCAGCACCACAGTGCCCCAGCCCCATGCATGATTCCAGCCCCATGGCTGCATACTCCACTCCTCGGGGAACAGGCAGAGAGCAGAGTCATCACCCTTCCTCTGCCCCAAGGCCCTGCCAATGGACTGGGAGAGCGGCGCTGGGTCCCCACCCCAGTGAGGGGACAGAAGGGCCACGAGCAGCTCAGCCAGTGCAGGAACAATCGGCCCAGAACACCCAACTCTGCACAGCTCCTGGCGTGGGGAGGAGGGCCATGAGCTCAAGTGTTGCAAGACTTAAAAGGGAAAAATGCCATTTATTGGGTGCTCCAACTGCCCACAGCAGAGACAGAGAGAAATCCATCTTGGGGGGCAGCGCATCCGAACCGGGGCAGGCAGTGGGGCAGGCAGTAGGGCAGGCAGCACTGACCCTGGCACCATCGGCATCTGCCACTCCGGCCCCTTGCCCTCCCAGGATCCACACTGGGGAAGGACAGAGTGACGCTGCAGCAGGGACACCACGTGTAAGGGCACAGGCTGAGGAGAGGAGTGAGCCTGGAGGGACAAGCGCCTCGAGGGGCAGAGCAGCCAGACCCAGAGCAGGCCCAAGCTCTGTCCTGCCCCAAGGTGCACCCATCACTGCCATCTGCCCTGTGTGTCCCTGGAGCAGTGACACCTGTAGCTGCAGGTGATGAGGTTCCCGAAGACAGAACGTGACAGGGACCCTGCGCATCCCATCCCTACCCAGAGACACAGGCACCGGTTCTAGGGGCTGTGGGGATGGGGCAGAGCTGGCCGGGGGTGACACGGCTTCCCCTCACATCCGATTTGCTTTCCAGGAGAGGTAGCAGTTCCAGACGATGGCGACGCACTGGACGACGGCCAGCCTGGGGACAGAGGGGACAGGGTCCACAGCAGTGGGCTCTGGGAGCCAGGAGGCAGGGGCCACGGCCGCGGGACTACCTGTGCTGCAGGGGCACCCAGTAGAAGTTTGCGATTTGTACTGGTGGCCAGATCTGGGTAGAGAAAGAGACGGCGGTGAAGGGGCCCTGCCAGCTCCCCCGTCCCCTGCCCACCTCTCCCCAGGCATTCAGGGCATCCAGCTGAGCCCAGGGCAGCGGGGAGCAGGGAGAGGGGCACACAGGAGCCCAGCTGGGGACATGGGACAGCCCGGGCAGCACTTACGCAGTAGTTGGTCAGCAGAGCATCCGTGTAGTCCTGGGGGAGAAGGGAGGCTGTGAGTGCCCAGAGCCACACACTCCCACCCAATTGCCAAGAGTGCCCACCCCTGCCACACAGCTGTCCCCAGGGAGGCCTTGGGTGCCACAGGCAGAGGCAGGGAGTGCCGAGGATCTGGCTCCAGCAGCAGGGCCCAGAGCTGGCATTGGCACTGGCTGGGAGCACACAGAGCCACTTGTCCCCTGCCATGATCCCTCCAACTCCATGCTTGCTCCAGCTGGGCACGGGGTCCCCACGCCCATCCCAGCACTGTGCCCACCTGGGACGAGCACAGGGTGGCAGGAAGAGGGTGGCCTCAACTGCTCTGTCCCTACTAGAAGCCCTTCCTGCTGCTGACGTGGCCCACGGTGCCATGGCCAGGCCACCACAGGCCCCTCTGCCCGGGAAGAGAGCTGGGGCAGGCACGGGGCAGGCAAAGGTGCTGGAAGGGCAGGACATGAGCCAGGGCATCTGCAGCAGCCTCGGGCTCCTCTCAGCATCCATCCAGCCCCACATTCCTCGAGCCCCCTCCTGGGTGCCGTGGGGCAGGGACGGAGAAGGCACCGAGCCAGGGCAGCCACCCTGGGCACCAGAGGCACTGCCCCGTCCTCGTGCCGCACCGGTGGCCGTGCCGCAGCCCAGCCCCACGACAGCAGGACAAGTCCCTCACCCAGCCGGGCTGTGACTCAGCCGGGAGCCCGGCCCCCTCCGGCACTGGCCGGCAGCCCAGGACGTGGCGAGCGGGCGCAGGGTGATGGATGCTCTGCTGACGCTTCCTCTGCGTGGGGAGAGGCGGATGCGCCCCAAGCCAGGGGTGAAGGTGGGGTGGCTGCCAGCCCCCACCCCAGCACCCCTTGGGACCCAGGGTTCACAGGAGTCATCACCCACCGCTAGAACCACCCCATGGCCACGCTCAGGCACCGATGGGTCTCCCTGGGGGAGGTAAAGCGAGACAGATGGCAGGACCTGGTTGAGATGCCACTGGTGTGGAAGGGAGCACTGGGGGTGCTGCCCGTGCCAAGGGCCAGCCTGTGTCCACCTCTGGGGTGTCTCAAAACACCTTGCACCCTGGCTGCTGCTCTCTCAAAGCCAGAAGGAAGACGAGGTAACCTGTTGTGTTCCCCCCCCTCTCAGGTTTTGCTTCCTGCACCCTACAGCAGGACAGGGGGCAGGAAAGGACTCTGATGGTGCATGCCCATAGCCCAGAGGGCCACTGGCCAATGCCTTGTGGGTGCACCCGTGCAGAGGAATCCAGTCTGGGTGATGGCACCCCAGGCAGAGCCCCAGCCTGGGGCAGGGGCTGATGGCTTGGATGGGACAACAGCCCCCATGGGCAGAGGGTCCAGTTGGGCTAGTGCCCTTCACACACAGCCCCGGTGGCTGTTGGCTTGTGAATGCCGGTGCTGTGCACCCCGAGGCAGCCATAGAGCCACCCCACTGTGCCTCACCGGCGGCGGGGGGTCACCCGCTCCCCGGTGACTCACCCTCTGGACACGCTGAGTCAGCTCTCGCGCTGGTTTCCAGCAATCGCCACTAATGGGAGCCATCTCGGTAATGGCTCTGGAGACGCAGCCAGGAGAGGGGCCGGAAGAAGGCGTGCAGGGAGCCCGATGGCACCCGGCGGGGAGCCACAGCTCGGGGAGCAGCCCCCTGCACCAGCGCCGGCAGGAAGGGCAGCACCAGCCTCCTGATGCCCCCTGGGCCCCAGCACCCAGTGCTGAGCCCGGCAGGACCGGCCCTGCGCACCCCCCGGCCAGGCAGAGCTGCCCCACACCCCACAGCAGTGGGGGGGAAATGCCTCCTCACCCCACTGTGGGGGACCCACAGAGCCAGCTCCGCGCTGGGGGTCCTGGGGCACAACGGAGCTGTGGACCAGGGTGAGGATGGGAGCATGATGGCAGAGCTGGGGGCACGCAGGGGACCAGGGGGAGGACAAGAGTGCAACGGCAGAGCTGTGGGCACACCACCGGTGCTGTGCCGGGGCACGGGAATGGGCACGACCACAGACAGCAGCACCGGAGCACCGGGAGGAGCCCCAGCTGCCGCCGTCCCCACGCCATCCCCAGGGAAGCAGCACATACCTGCTGGATCTTGGACCAGTTCTGCTCCACCGACAGACCGTTCATGGCCCCCGTGATGGCGAGGAAGCAGCCGAGGAAACACGGTGCGAAGCCTCCCTGTGAGAGACGGGTCGATGCAGGGCAGCCTGCGGCACCCGGGGCCGGCCCTCAGCATGGGGTGAGGGAGCTGCTGGCCCAGCTTGCCCAATGCCCTGTGGCTACTCAGTATGGTGCTCCCCAGCAGAGCCATTCAGAGGAACAGAGACCACCATGGGGCCTCTGGAAGGGCCAGGCCAAGGGTGGCCCCTGGGCAACCCCCTCTGCCCCAGCCCCCTGCCACGGCAGGGCTGGCCCTGGGCACAGGACGAGGGCAGGAGCCAGGGCAGCACTGGGGTCCCCATCCCCAAGGGGACACTGGGGACAGCACTGCAGGGAGATGGCAGCTCTCAACAGCCTTGGGTGAGCTGGAATGAGGGTAAAACATGGATCCCCATGGATCCCCTGCACGGCACAGCAGGCATGTCTGGCACAATGCACCAAGGCCAGGCTCTCAGAGCAGGATGGAAACTCCCACATGTGGCCGTGCTACTGCCCCGTCCTGTGGCACAAGCCCCCTCACCCACGTGGCACTGACCTGGTCCAGGATCATCTTCTTCACAGCCACCACTTTTGTAGCCCCTGGGACGAGCTGGTCCAGGATCTTGTACCAGCCACCCACAACAGGGCCCTGTGGGAGCCAGGTGGTGGGGGTCAGCATCTGTGGCAGGGGGACCCCTGCTCTGCCAGAGTCACCCAGTTCCCTCCCCACCCAGCACACAACACCCCCCACAGACACCCCAGGAGCTGATGGGTCAGGTTCCAGCTTCCCCACGCACAAGGAGCAAAGCAGACCCTCTGCCAAGTGACACCACCCTGGGGTCTGGTGCCAGCAGCAGGCATAGCCATGGGTGGCCAGGCTGCATGGACAGGGGCTGCCAACCCTGTCCCACCCTGAGGCTTTTTGCAGGGCACAGGGTGCTCCTCTGCAGGGGAACCCAGCTCTGCCCGTGGCTGCTGGAGGTGGCATCAGGATGGCTCAGCCCGTACACGGCTTTGCCCTGCTCAAACAGCCCCTCCACCTCAGCCCCCCATCCCATCCCATCCTCATCCCATCCCATCCCAGTCTGTGCTGCACTGTGGCACTCACCACAAAGCAGAAGCCGATGGCCATCATCTTCACGGTGCGGGAGCCCTGGTGCCCCTGCAGTCCCCGCTGCTCCACCAGCTGCTGGGCAATCACATCACCAGCTCCCATGAGGGTCCCTGTGGCCAGCACAGCCCACTCAGGTGGCCGTGGTGGAAGGGTAGATGCTGCAGCCCCCTGCTGACCCTTGAGTCCTCCTGCCCAAGCACAGCCTCTGCCCCCCACATCCTGCTGAGCTGGCCCTGGTTCCGCTGTGCCCGTCCCGGCACAGAGCTCACCCTACACCAAACCTGCCCACATCCTCCCACAGCGGGCAAGTGCCTTGGGACACCCCTGGGATGACACGGCTGTGCCCTCTCCCCAGGCCCCTGAGATGGGGCCGATCCCTTGCCCAGGGTGTCCGGGCAGAGCCCACCCAGCTGCTCCCCGTGCTCCCCACCACAGACTCTCCCAAGCCTCCTGCTTCCCGAAATCCCTCCCCGAGCACCGCACAAACTCTGCCACCGCCATCCCCATCCCCTTCCCCGTAAAGCCGTGCCAGGCAGCCAGCACGGGAGGGTGAGGGTTGCCGGGCTGCCCCCCCAGCTCCTCACCACGGGCCGGCGGCTGGCACGGCTCCTGGCCGTGTTGCCATATCAGTGCGAGGGACTGTCTGCTGTGCGTGTCCCCCGCCGGGGGCTGCTCAGCTGGGCCTTTGGCAGCTCCCGCTCTGTCCAACACCCCTGACCCCTCCGACGCAACTTGGCTGCCCTGGTGCTCCTTCCACCGGCTCCCCACTTGTCCCTCCTGCTCCCCTCGGGACAGGTCCCAGGCAGGTCCCCAGGCTCCGCTCTGTTCTGGGAAACCCTGAAGGCAGCCAGACCCCACCCAAGAAAGCTGCAGTCCCTGTGTCACCCTCTCCTCCTGCCAGCCCTGCCCAGCCCACCCCCACAAGTGGCTCCTCAAAGTGGCACACTGAGGACAGTCAGGCTGGCAGAGCCCCGGCTGCGTCCCCAGCAGCACCTGGCCCCTGCCACCCACTGCCTCCTCGGGCCTTCGGTCCCTCCACCACAGCCCCAGCAGTGCCGTGGGGAGCAGATCCCAGCCAAAGGGCCACTGACCCCAGACTGGGTCAGGGGAGCGTTCCTGTCACATCCTCAGTGTCCACAGCCCCCTCCAACTTGGCCTTGAACCCCTCCAGGGATGGGGCAGCCACAGCTTCTCGGGGCAACCTGGGCCAGGCTCTCACCACCCTCACCCCAAACAACTTCTTCCCCACAGCTCAGCTCCATCTCCCCTCTTGCAGGCTCCAACCCTTCCCCCTCCTCCTAGGGCTCCCCTCCCTCACCCACAGTCCCTCCCCAGCTTTCCTGGAGCCCCTGGAGGGACTGGAAGGGGCTCCAAGCTCTCCCCGGAGCCTTCTCTTCTCCAGGCTGAACCCCCCCAACTCTCTCAGCCTGTCCTCCCAGCAGAGGGGCTCCAGCCCTCCCAGCATCTCCGGGACCTTTGCTGGATCCTCTCCAACAGGTCTGTGTCCCTCCCATGCCAGAGCACGGCCCCAGGGAGCCCACAGGCAGGCAATGGCTGGCAGACCCTGGAGGTGACCCAGGAGGCCAGGTGGGAGTTGGGATCCCAGCCAAGACCAGTTGGGCTGGATGTGTCCCAGCAAGACTGGCCCAGTCTCTGCAGCCCCACGGAGCTGCTGCTTTCCTGGCAGCATCTCCTGCCACCACGTCACTGGCTCAATCTCCCACCCTGGACCGAGGCAGCCCCGAGGGGCCAAGGCTCTGCCCTAGGCCCCGAGAGACACCATTTCCCTCTGCAACAGTGGAGCAGCCACTGCCATCCCACAGGCTGGTGAGAGGGACCTCGGGCCAGCACAGCAGAAGGGCTATTTGCCTGCTGGCCACCTTCCCACCGGGCAGAGGCAGGCTCTCCCCGCGCCTCATTCATTGAGGAAGGTGCCAGAGTTACTCACTCCATGCCCAAGGCTCCAGGCACGGTGCCCGGTGGTGACCAAGCATCACCGGGGCTGCCAGTGGGTGACACAGGTCTGTCCCTGCACCCTTTCCTGGGCCAGGGAACGCAGCAGGATCAAGCCACTTGCAAAGGCTTCACTCCCCCAGATTGGCACTGGCATGGCCCTGAGGCAGCTCTGGCATGGGGCTGGAGCCCCTGTCTGTGCCCCACACCATGAACACAGGGACCAGCCCCCCGCTGACCCCACGGCTCTGACAGGCCCCATGGCCACCACCGTGTCCTGCCCTGAGCTGGATAGGGGCCAGGGCAGCGCTGGGGCAGCCGGAGAGAAGGGGGAGGGCTTGGGGCTGCCCGAGCAGTAGGGAGGTCAGTGCTGAGCGGTGGCATGGGCAGCCCCCAGGAGCCACAGGGAACATGGCCGACCCTGCAGGCTGCTGCTCCCGGGGCCGGAGGACTTTGAAACGGGCCCAAGCCTAATTAGGCCACATATATCCCCCGCAGGCCTCCCACCGCCACCACGGGAGAGCGGGGCTGCTCTCGGCAGGCAGGTCACCGCCACGGGCACGTGCCTCTGCCCGCTGTGCCCAATCCTTGTGGGCACACTGGCCTGGCGCCCAGGATGCGGGAGGCAGAGCTCTGCCCAAGCCCCAGCTTTCCCCACCAGGCAGGAGAGCAGTTTGGTGGGTGAGAGCGGTGGGACACGCTGGGCACAGCTAATGGCCAGCAAAGCTCCCTGGCCCAGTCCCAGCTGGCGGCTCCGCTCTGCCCAGGGCAAATGGCAGCACCGGCAGCAGGACCAGAGGCTGGGGTTTGCTCTGTGCAGGGCACAGGGAGCCTTCCCCCTCCCCACAGACCAGCGGGGGGCCCAGCCTGGCCTCAGGTGGGGTCATTACTGGCTGGAGCTGGAAGAGGAACAGGGCAGCTCGACCTCCAGCAGGGCTGTCCTCATCCCGGAGGAACAGACGTGCTGCCACCATCACCACCTCACCAGCCTGGGCAGCTGCTGCAGGCAGGGGGACATCCAGGCACGATGGCAGAGCCTCTTCCTATCTGCAGGGACTCCATCCAGTCCACACAGAGTGGGCACACACCCCCAGGGGCACAGCCCTGCTCCCAGGTGGTGCCAGGGCCCCAAGGAACTGGGGGGGCTCCAGGGCAAAGCAGCAACAGGCAGAGCTGGAGCCCGGAGCCATGGGCTGCACCGAAGCTGCTCCGGCAGCGGGCGAGGGCCAGTCCTTCCTGGGCACCCCTCCCGGCTCCATCTTGGCCTCCCTCCAGGAACCAGGGAGTGGATGCACATTCCAGCAGGTGCCAGGCAATAGAATCCATCAAATCAGATAAAAATAACAGCGGGAACAGTGAGGTGGCCTGGCAGGACCCCAGCAGCTCGGCAGGCAGGGGAACGTGCTGCACACCCCCCCCAGGGGCAGCAGGGAGGAGGGCCAGCGGCCACACGCCCAGCTGAGCCCTGGCCGGGCAGGGCACCCCCAGGGCTGTGCTCTTCCAGGGCCCGGGGCTGGTTATGTGTGAGCTGGGGGGGGCAGAGGGGAGGAATGAGGGACCCTGTTCCCAGCCAGCCCATACTGCACACAGCGCTCCCCCCTCTCCCCCCCCATGGCACGGGCAGGACAAGCTTTTCCTGCCAACCAGCTCCAGCCCCAGAACCAGGGGGTGGGCAGGCGGAGGCAGTGCTGCCTGGTGCTGGGAATACATCAGGGGTGCGGGGCTCCAAAAGCCTTCTTTGCACCTCACTCAAAACAGGCAGCCCACCTGGGGGGGCTCAGCCCCCATGCCCTTAAACCTGACANTTCCTGCTCCCAAACAGCTTCCACCCAGGGTTTTGGGCTCACTCCTTGAGCTGTGCCCCCTCCCAGCCTCCTGTTACCCCTCCCAGCTCCAGCACACGGCCCCGACGCAGATCTGAGCCCTTCACCCAGTGGGACGCGTGGCATGTCCCTGCTCTCCACTCAGTCTGGGGGACCAGCAGCACTGTCCCCGCCACAAGATAAGTCCCTCAGGCACCAGGAAACCCCCCCTGCAAGGCTCCTGCACTGCCTCCCACCGGGGTGACAGCAC
>VXBJ01004946.1:266003-289735 GCA_013400055.1 Nycticryphes semicollaris
AGCTCTGCCGTCCCGGTGGCACGGGTTAGCGGTCACGTTGTAGGGATGCTGAGCTCGTGGGAGGGATGCCGGGTCCACCGTGGGGCTGCTGGATCGTCGGGGGTGCTGGGCCCATCGGGGTACTCCCCCCGCGAGGCCGTGGGCACTGTTCCCGTAGAGCCCGGGGCCAGCACAGCGCTGCCGGGGGAGGGAGNGCGCCAAGAAACCCCCCGCCAACGATGCCACCACCAAACCGGGCAAATGCCGCTCGCTGGAGGAAGCCCTGAAAGCTGTGAGTGTGCCCCCCGGCCGAGACACCCCACAACCTCCCCCACTGTGGGTAGTGGCCCCGGGGTGGGGGGTGGGGGCGAGCAGGGTAGATGGTGGTCGTTCTGGTGCCTGGGAGGGAATTTCTGGTTCCTTTCCTTACCCCCTCACCATCTGTCACCCCGGAGAGTCCCTAGGGTTAGTGACATCTTTCTCTGTCACTATCTGAGCTCCCAGGGGGCCGTCCCCGCAGTCCCCGCTCCCCGTGGGTCTGGGGAACCCATTTGTCCCCCTCCAGCCCCTTCTGCTGCCTGCACAGGGGTGGGTTTGGGGAGGAAACCCCAAATTAGCTCTGCTGAGGTAACGGGCTGCCTGGCAGGGCTCTTCCCTCGCCCCGTGTCACGTCTCCCCCGTGCCCAGAGCTGCCCCCAATCCCTGCTGGGCACAGGGGGCCTTCCCACATGGGGACAGCCTGGGGCAGAATTCTGGGATATTTCTGCATGTGTCAGGGCAGATATTCCTCACGGAGCGAGATATTCCCATGAGCTCAGCAGGGTTCAGCAGTGAGAGGTGCCAATGTTTGCCCGTTGCTCCCCCCACAGCAGTGTTTTGGTTTTTGGTTTGTTTTTTTCTTTTAGATGCCAGCAGCTGTTTTCTTCTTTTTATTTTTTATCATTTTTTTTTTCTTTTACTTTATTCCCCTTTTCAAAACAGTGGCCAAACTGAATGTGCCACAAAAAGGTCCCCAGCTCAGGTTTAATAACGTGCTGTGGCTGGTAACCCCTGCGTGCAGAAACGTTAGACACCCCCCAAAACTCCGAGCAAGCCCCTCGTGGGTTGTTAAATCAGGTGGGGCTTGATGATCTTGGCTCTTTTCTCCTTGGAGGACTCTGGGTGCAGATAATGTGGGGCTTGATCCTCCCTGAGCTCTCTCCTGCCCCACGCGAGCCGATGCCACCATGCCCCTCAATGCCACCATGTCCCTCAGCACTTTGCCCCGGGACCAGCCCATCTGGGGCGCTGCTGGCCGGGGGGCACGAAGGTGGGGTGTGGAGCGAGGAAAACCTTACCAGGGTGGGGAAAATCTCATCCCTTTGGTTGTGCCGGCGCGGCCCGTCCTTCCCACGGCTCTGGGGCTCCCGCAGTCCCCTCGGGGATGGGGACGGGATGGGGGTTTGGTTGCTCCCCATTTCTTCACCAGTCTGCAGAAAATGTGTTTCTGGTACAAAACTAAAGGCTGTTTCCAGGCCAGGGCTCCCATTCACATCAGTTGGTGGTGGACTGGGGGCAGGGGGGGGTTTCCATGCGGGTTCTCAGGATGAAGGCAGGGAGTGTTGCCCCCCACCTCCACTCCCCTGCAACCACGGGAGCTGAATTTAACTTTTTTTCTTTCCTCCTGTGCTTTTTGACCGGTTCCACACACCCTCTGTCCCTTCCTCTGTCCCTTCCTCTGTCCCTTCCTCTGTCTCTTCCTCTGTCCCTTCCTCTGTCCCTTCCAGCTGGACCTGGCGGATCTGCAGAAGGAGCTGGATAAAAGCCAGAGCGTGTTCCCCGAGAACCCCTCCGTCTGGGTGAAGGACCTGGCCAGTTACCTCAACTACAAGCTGCAGGCCCCCCGCAGCGACCCCATGCTCAGCCAGCACCCCCACGGTCAGTGGCCCCCAACCCAGGGCTGGGGGAAAAGGGAGGGCCTCCAGGGTGTCCCTGTGTTATGGTGGGGGGAGCTGGGGGGCAGGCAACTCCCTGTGGCCGGGATGGCTGGGGGGCAGGTGACAGGGCACCTAGACATGGGGGGTGCCCCTCCCCCCCAGCAGCATTACGGGGCCATTTAGGGTGGAAAAGAGCCGTGGGATCCGGGAGTGGGACCGTCTGGGCCCCGGTGGTGGCTGGAAGGGGCTGGGTGCTGTGTGTGTCACCGGGTTTCAGAGCCCGGATGGAGAAGAGGCGGTTTTGAGAAACGCAGGAGCAGATGGGACTGAGACAGACACAGATGGGAAAGGGGTAAAGAAAAAAAAAAAAAAAAAGAAAAAAGAAAACCCCAAACCCTCCTGATTTCACAAATCAAGTCGAGCCTGTCCCACAGTCTGGGCTCGTTCCCTGCAGACCGAGCCCTTTGGGCGGTTCTTGGCTGCTTTCTTTTTTCTTTTTTTTTCCATCCAAACTTTCTTTTTTCTCTTCCCCGTGCCAAAACTGTCCCAGGAAACTCTGCAATAGAAAAGCCACTTTTTTGTTCTTTATTCAACAAATAAAATGGGGATTATTTACTTGATTCTGGATATCACCACAGTTGACTTTCCTTGACTGCACAACAGTAATATTGTCCTGGGCAGATGGCACGTTAGAGACTTTGTGTGGCCACCCCTTTTCCACAAGGATCCATGTGCCTAATCCTCTGGAATGCAGGACGAGCAGGTATCCCTGCTCCTCTTAAAGTGAGGTTCTGGCTGGATTTCCCTTTAAATGTGCTTTATTGGTCTGCACTTGCTGCTGGGGGCAGCGAAGGGTGAAAGAGCAGAAGAATCTTCCCAAGCCCCATGTACGTGGAGCGGTGTCAGCGTTTAGCAGAAAAGCGATGCTTTGTGGTGGAATTTGGTGCTTCTGATGTGGAATAACGGGGAGAACTCCCTGGCTGAGGGTGTGGAGTGTGAGGGTGAGGTGTCCCTCGCGCTGGGCCACCTTCTTCTCATGGCTAAAAGCCTTCCTCGCTGTGCTGGCCTCAGACTACCCCTACTGTCTGGTGGGCAAGGAGCTGAGGAGCATCATCCGTTCCCTGCTGGGACAGTCCTCGGGCGTGCTGGAGCTCTTCTTCGACCACTGCGTCTACACGATGCTGCAGGAGCTGGACAAGACCCCAGGTGAGAGGTGGGGGGCGTGGGTTGAGGGGCACCGTTCCCTTCCCATCAGTGTGTTGGCTCCACTGATGCGTGGTGAGGGGCTGCTCCTGCCCCACCTTGCCCCCAGCTACTTGGGGTGATGCCTAAAGGGGCTCCAGGAAAGCTGGGGAGGGACTGTGGGTGAGGGAGGGGAGCCCTAGGAGGAGGGGGAAGGGTTGGAGCCTGCAAGAGGGGAGATGGAGCTGAGCTGTGGGGAAGAAGTTGTTTGGGGTGAGGGTGGTGAGAGCCTGGCCCAGGTTGCCCCGAGAAGCTGTGGCTGCCCCATCCCTGGAGGGGTTGAAGGCCAGGTTGGATCCACACCTTCTGGGGATCCTGCAGGGGGCTGAGGGGGGCCATTGAAGTGGCCCATGGCTCAGTGTCCCTTCTGCGCTGTGTTTCAGGGGAGTCCCTGCACGGGTACAGGATCTGCATCCAGGCAGTGCTCCTGGACAGGCCCAAAATCGCCACCATGAACCTGGGCAAGGTGAGCTCCTCCCGGGGCTGCTGCTGCTGCTCCCCCTCCCACCCCGAGGGTCCCCTGTAGCCCCCAGCCTGGTCCCACAGATCAGAATTCCCGTGGGAGCTGCCAGGCTTGTCCCACACACTGAGCCCTCGTGCCTCCCCATGCTCATAGCCCACCAGTATCCCCAGTTCCTCCCCTGCTCCCCACAGGCACTGGAGATGCTGCAAGCACCAGTGTCCCACCATGGCTTTTCTCTAAAGACACTTTCCAAGGCTCCTGCTCCCTCTCCATCATCCTTGGAGGGATGGATGCCTCCAAGGCTGCCCTGGGGGGAGCAGTCACCCATGAGACCGGGATGAGGGTTTGGGGGTCCCACTCTTGGGAAGCAAGTGGCTGAGTTGGGTGATGGCTGTGGCTCTGGTGCTGGGGTTCGGGGGTCCTGGTGTGAGGTTCTCCTCCATTAACACCTCTCATCTCCCCCCCAGTACCTGGAGGTGCTGCGCTCCCACCAGAACCGGCCGGCAAAGTGCCTGACCGTGCTCTGGGCGCTGGGACAGGCCGGGTTCACGGACCTCCACGAGGGCCTGAAAGGTGAGAGCCAGAGGTCGACAGTCCCCACCAAGGGGGTGGCCCTTGCTCCTGCCCGTGGGTCCCCGCTCTCACCCGTGTCCCTGCTGGGGCGCGGGGTCTGCGTTGAAACACCCCATCCTGCTGCTGGAATGCTGGGGGGGTGGATTGTCCTGGGGGAAAATGGCTCGGTGGGGACACCTGGGGACATCCCGCTGAAGGGACATCTCTGCTCTGGGAGCACCTTCCCGTGGGTTGGGATGGGGAAACTGCTGCATCCCAGCAGCACCCCAGGAGGGTGCTGCCTGGAAAGAGGGGGGGGGGGATCATGGTGCTAGGCTGTCCCTCCACCAGCAGCCTGATCCCCCCCAGCCCTTTTGAGTGGGGAAAGAGGGGGGGGCTGGTCTTGGGATGCACCTGCGCTGCTGGCACATGAGCCCTCCTCTGCCTTTCTTCTGGGCCCCAGGGGTGCTCGGGATGATGGAAAGAGCGTGGCCGGGGAGTCCCCAGTGTCAGCTGGGACATGGTGGGGACATCAGCAGCCCCTCTGTGACACCACCCCCTCCCTCTCTCCACAGTGTGGCTCGGTGTCATGCTCCCGGTGCTGGGCATCAAGGCACTCTCCCCCTACGCCGTGTCCTACCTGGATCGTCTGCTGATGTGAGTCACACCCCGCTCTCGTTACTGCGGCTTCGTTAAGAGTCTGGGTGTCTGCAGTGCCCCCGCGGCTGCCGGTTCCGCTGTGGGAACGCTGGGTTTCTGCACAGCTTGTGTCTCTGCTGGTGCTTTGCCTAAAACGGGGTGTGATGGAGGGGGGCAGAGCCCTTCCCGGGGCTGCTGGGTGGCGGCATGAGGGGGCTCCAGTGCCATGGCAGCACTGGTGTCACCAGACTGGTGCTAGCATGGCCCGTCTCCTGTCCCCAGCACAGCGGGAGAGTGGCTCCCTGCCCTTCCAAAGGGCTCTGGGGATTTTAGCAAGCTTTTTTGATGTTTTGTTTTGGTTTGTTTTCTTTTCCCCCTGCTCTGCACTAACAAGAATGTTGTGTTTGGTTTTGCTGGAGGATTTTGTGGAGGTTCATTGAGCCAGAATTCACAGTTCCTCCTGGCTGCTCTGAACCTTTATTTAATTAGTTTTCTACAATCTGCTTTTTTTGGCTGTGTTTCATTTTCTGGCAGACCTTGGGTGTCTGCAGCCTCTTGGGGTGGATAAAAAAGCCCATTGAGCCCTTGTGTGTGACACCAGCTCCGGGTGTGAACGTCTCTGCTCACTCTGGCCCCAGGAAGGGGCTGCCACAAACCCCACATTTTTCCTCTGTGCCCTTTGGCAATGGGGCCAGAAACCAGCATGTACTGGAGCTGGTGTGTCCTGCCACAGGGAAACCTCCGGGGTGAGGGTGGCCCTTCCCTCCCGAGCTGCGTTTGGCCACCAGAACCTCTGTGGTGACTCCCGGATTTATATGTTCTTTTTCCCCACCACGCAGGATGCACCCAAACCTGACCAAAGGCTTTGGTATGATCGGACCCAAGGATTTCTTCCCCCTCCTGGACTTCGCCTTCATGCCCAACAACTCCCTGACCCCCAGGTACTCCCCAAACCNCGGCGGCTCTACCCTCGCCTGAAGGTGCTGGCGTTCGGCGCGCGGCCGGAGACGGCGCTGCACACCTACTTCCCCTCCTTCCTCTCCCGAGCGGCCCCCGCCTGCCCTCCCGCCATGAAAAAAGAGGTGAGCCCCCAGCAGGGTTGGGGGACGCGTGGCCACCAGGCACACAGGACCCCTGTGGTCCCGGCGTGGCTCAAGGTAGCCCTGGTGTGACGGCGAGGAAGGATGGACGAGAGGGTGCCGTCCTCCCTGCCCTTCCTGCTGTGCTGGGCGCAGGGCTCTGCCACTTGGATCCCCCTTGCTGGGGATGGGACGGGTGGCGGGAGCATGTCCCAGCACGAGGGGAGCGGGACCCCCCCTGGGAGGATGAGGGGTGGGGGGCTGCAGTTCCTGCTGTCCACTCCCAGGCTCTGGGAATGCCAGACCCCCCTGAGTTTGGAGCCCATGGGTTTGGGGGGGGGTGATCAGCTGCACCGGGGCATGGATGCATCAGAGGGAGTGACGTGTCTCGGGGAGCAAGGATGGGGTTTGACATCTCTCCCCCTGTGCTCTTTCCCCCCACCAGCTCCTGACCTCCATGAGCCAGTGCCTGAGCCTGGACCCCTTGAGCTTCAGCGTCTGGAGGCAGCTCTACACCAAGCACCTTGCTCAGTCCAGGTCTGTCCCTGCCCGTCCCCAGTGGGGCCAGCACCAGCCCTGTGGCCTTCAGGGAGGGTGGCAGGTGGTTTCTAGGTGCTCCTGCCTCAGCCCTGTCTCCTCTTCCCCCCACAGTTTGCTCCTCAACCATCTGCTGGAGTCCTGGGAGAGCAGCAGCAAGAAGGTGGGAGCTGGGGAAAGGAGGAATGGGAAGTGGGGGGGGACAGAAACATACCCGTGTAGCTGTGGGAGGTCCCTGGTGGCACCCGTGTGTGTGTGTCCAGCTATGTCTGCTAGTGGGGACACATCCCTGCCAGCCATGAGAGCCACCTCCGTGTCCCAGGAAGGGGTGACAAGCTGCCCCCAGCCCTTGTTCTCAGTGCAGGAGCCTTGGAGGTGTCCCCAAAGGTTCTGGGAGTCCCCACTGTGTCTATCTACCCCATCCCCACTCCCTGCCAGGGTCCCCAGTGGTGCCAGGGTCCCCAACGCAGCTCCCTCTTCCCCCAAGGTGCGTCAGTCGCTGCAGGAGACAGTTCGTTCCTTCAAGGTGACGAATGAGGAACTGGCAGCCCGAGGGCCCAACAGCCACCAGGATGTGGCCGCCTGTGATGCTGTCTGCAAGGTGAGCCCTGGGACAGGGATGCCCTGGTGTCATGGTGTCACAACTGGCCGTATCTCAGCTCCCTGCTGAGGCTGCCTTTGGCCGCTTCTGCTCCAGCACGTGCCAGGAGCGCCCCATGGCGCCCCATCTGCAGGACGGATGGTGCTGGCCCCTCTCGATCCTCCCAGCTGTGCTGCAGATGAGACTGGTTCCCACTGGGAGGATGGGGGCAGGCGGTGATGGGTCTCCTCCTGCCCAGGAGCTTCTGTGCAAGATGAAGGGACGGGGTTTCCCCTGGTCCAGGCTGCTGCTCGTTCTCCTGGTCTTCGCCGCCGGGTTCCTCCTGCACGACATTCGGACCCATGGGTCCTTCCAGGGTAAGGCCGTGGCTCTGCAGATCATCCCTGAGGATCCCTGACTTACCCGCTCTCCTCAGGGAATCACCCCCCCCTGCCCTGTGGCCCCAGTGGGGTCTCTCTGCATGGGGAGTACATGGGGTGGACGTTCTCGGCAGGTTGTGCAGGCAGACCCCCTGCCTGTCCCCTTTTGGGAGGGATTTTCCCCATACCCTGGTTTCCTCTCTGATGGGGAGTTCTTGGTCCCATCTCGGAGCATTTTCTGAGATGTTTTGTGGGGCAGCTTGAGCTGTGGACACAAACTGGGCCACAGGAAATTCCATCTCAACATGAGGAGGATCTTCTTTCCCATGAGGGAGGCAGAGCCTTGGAAGAGGCTGCCCAGAGGGGTGGTGGGGTCTCCTTCTCCAGAGAGATTCCAAACCCACCTGGATGCTTCCAGCCTGCTCTGGGTGACCCTGCTCTGGCCGGGGGTTAGACTGGAGGGTCTCCACAGTTCCCTGCCAGTCTGAGACTCTGTGTGTCCCTGTGGAGAGACCTCGGGGACAGACAGAGCGTGCAGCCCAGCTGAAGGTTTGCTGAAGGAAGGTTCTCTTGTCTCTTCCAGCCTCCTCCTCCGCTCGCATGCTCCGCTCCTCCGGCATCCTGCCCGTCTCGCAGGCAGCCTGGCAGAAGGTCTCCCAATGCTGCCTCCAAGGGTACAGGTGGGTGGCAGCCCCTTGGGGGAGCCTGTTGTGCTGTTCTCCAGCTCAGCTCTTGAGCTCTTCTTCTCCCTTGGCCAGTGGCAGCAGCCACAGGTAGCCCTGTGGCCCGTAGCTCTGCTGCCAGCGCTGCCCTCGCTGCTCTCTCCCTTCCAGGTGGCTGGAGAGGACGCTGCCGTCCTGTGGCTCCCAGGCTTTGGCCATCCTGCAGCCACAGCTGGAGCTGCTCTGGGCTACGAGCTGCGAGGTGGCCCTGGCCCTGGCCCAGCAGTGCTCCTCCCTGCTCTCCTGGGCCAGTAGCAACCTCCCCGGGCTGGCAGAGTGGGTAAGGATGCGGGAGGCCGGGAAAGACGAGGGATACCGGCGTGGCCACAGCCTATGGGGGCTCATGAGGCCGAGGAATGTGTTTTGGGGGGTCCTAACAGGGGTACAGGAGGTGGGGACAGAGTCCCATGGAGGAAGGCAATGTCTTTGTCACTGCTCCGGCTGTGGGCTGTGAGCCCCCCCTGGTGCTGGTGGGTCTGGGCAGAGGGACCACAGCAGGTCCCCAGTGCCATTCCCCTTGCCCCATGGCTGTGGGTACCCCAGCCCCTGACCCTGGGGGGCTCTGAAAGGGGGAGGGGGAGAACTCTAAGGCAACTCCCTGCTTTTTCTGAAAATCAGTGGTTTGGTGGGAGGGAGGTGCCTTCAGCATCGCAGCTGGTGATGTGCAGCGTGTGAACTTGGGGCCCAGGGCGGGAGCTCAGAGACACCGTAGCACTGGGAGGAGGAGGAGGAGGGTGACACTGGGCCCATTGTGGGATACCTGGGTGCAGCAGAGCCTTTGTGGTGGGGCCTCAGGACAAGGGGTCTCCTCGGGGTACCCAGAGGGGTCTCTCTCTTTCTGTCCCCTCAGCTCCAGACACGGCTGCCCGAGTGGCTGCTGCATGTGGCCGAGTGCCTGCGGGAGCTGCTGCTGTTCCTGCTGCGGAGCTGCCTGCTGCCACTGCTGGAGCACGCCGCCGCCGCCATGGAACGGGGATGGCAGCACTGGGTGGAATCCTGCAGGTGGGCATCATCCCTGTGTCCCCTCTGGGATGGCAGTGGCAGCTCCCTGTGTTTCAGCTTGAACAGGGGGGTGTCCTGGTTCTGCTCTGGCACCGGGGTTGGGATGGTGCTGGCCACCCCCTGCTCGTCCCCATCCCTGGCTCCTGCGGGGACACCCAGGGGTGTCCTGGCTGCATTGTCACCCTCCACTGCAGCTGCAGGGAGGAGGGCAGGAGCCTGACAGTGCTGGGGTGGGCACAACAAGTGCCTGATGTCATCCCACGACCAGCTCCATGCTCCTGGGCAGGGCCCCCCAAAGGGGATTTGGGACCTCTTAGGGCAGCGGATTTTGGGGTTCACAGGCAGATTTGGGAAGAAAGCAGGCACTTCTGCCTGCTCGAGCAGCTCGTGACACTGGGCCTGGGTCTGCTGGCCCCTTCCTTGCCCATAACCCCCCTCTCTTGGCTCTTCCAGCGGAGAAGTGTCGTGGGACTGCCTCAGGGACCACCTCACCAGCTTCACCTATTCCTCTTGGATTTACCTGCAAAACACAACCCTCGCTGTCAAAAACTGGGCCTTGGCTATGATTTCTGGACACTGACCCACTCTCTGGAGGAGCAGGGACACGGTGGCCTGGTCTCCTCGTGCTCCAGCCACCAAGGAGCGTCCTTAGTGCCCCCGGCGTGGGCCGGAGGATGGCGATGCCCAGGACGATGCACACGGGGACTTTGGGTTCAAATCAGGGCTTTTTTTNATTCCAGACGCTGGGAAGGGCCGGGTCCCCCCCGCGGGGGCGAGGGGGGGTGTAGGGGGTTCGCTGGCAGTGGAGGGAGCGTCAATGGGGTGGTGGCTCATCCTGTAGAGCCCCGGGCTGACACGGTGGAGGTGGCGGGTTCGATACCCGCGTTGGAGCGTTTTTTCTTTGCCGGGATATATATATATGTGTGTGTGTGTGTTTTTGTGGACACGCCTGTTGTGTGCGCTGCTGGGGGTCTGTGCACACACACGTACATGCCCGCACATACGTGTGCGTGTCCCTCTGGGGGCGTGGTCGGTGGGCGGGCTAGGCGCGGCGTTACGGCCCGTTGCCGAGGCGCCGTCCAATGGGCGCGCTTGGTTGCTAGGGGGCGGCGGGCCAATGGGCGTGCGCGTTGCTGTTGCCAGGCGGCGCGGCGGGCCGGGCCGGGGCGATGAGCGGGCCGCGGCGGCCCGGCAGCCATGGAGATCCGCTGTGGCGGGTTGCTCTTCAGCTCCCGCTTCGACTCGGGAAACCTGGCGCACGTCGAGCAAGTGGGGCCGCCCGGGGCCGGGGGGAGCCCCGCGGGCTGCGGCGCCGCCCTGCCCCCCGCCGACTACGAGTTCAACGTCTGGACGCGGCNCATGGGGTCTGTGTCCCCCCGGGCCTCTGGCAGGCTGCTGGCTCAGGGGGAGGGTACCTACAGGGCTGGGTGATGGGGTCAGGGGTCCTGGGAGGGCAGACTGAGGGTCGCAGGGGCTGAGCTGACTCTGCCGCCCCTCCCCAGGTCCTGGTTCTACTTCAGCGTGCGGGGGGGCGCCCCAGGGAAGCTGATCAAGCTGCACATCCTGAACATGAACAAGCAGAGCCGGCTGTACTCCCAGGGCATGTCCCCCTTCGTGCGCACCCTGCCCGTGCGGCCCCGCTGGGAGCGCATTCGTGAGCGACCCAGCTTCGAGGTACGAGGGTGGGGAGCAGCTCTGGGGACACAAATACCCATCACTCACTGTGCTGGGGTGATCTCCAGCCTCTCAGGCAGAGCTGGTTTGTACTCTGGCAGCCCTGACACTGAGCTGAGTGAGGCAGTGACAGGCCTGAGGACAGGACACCATCCAGAGGGGCCCGGACAGGCTGAAGAAGTGGGTCTGTGACCCTCATGAGGCCTAACGAGGCCAAGTGCAGGGTCCTGCACGTGAGTTGGAACGATCCCAAGCACAAATCCCAGCTGGGCAGAGAACGGATGGAGAGCAGCCCTGAGGAGAAAGACTTGGGGGGCCTGGGGGGTGAAAAACAGTGAGCTGGCAATGTGCACTGGCAGGTCATAAAGCCCCCTGCCCCCTGGGCTGCATCCCCAGGTGACCTTTAAAGGTCCATTTCCACCCAAAACCTCCTATGATTCTAAGGGAGAGGGTGGGGCGTTCAGGACAAAGCCCCTTCCCAGGGCTGAGCACTTGAGAGAGGAGGACCCAGCTTCTCTACTGGCCACCTTGAGCCAAGATGCAGGCTCTCGCTGGGTGATTTTCCTGTTGTGCTCCCTGGAGAACCACAGAACTGCTCTCAGAGCACGCCTGGGGCTTCCCTTCCCGTTGGGCAGTTGTCAGAGCAGCTGGTAAAAGGCTGTTTGTGGCGAGGCGCCCAAGGGGAGCAGCGTGGGAGAGCCCAGGGAACCATGCCAGCAGGAACAGCCCCAGCAGCGGGCTGCCTCTTGCAGCCCTGTTGAGCTGTTTGGGCCTAGAACAGGAGTTTGCTGCTCCTGGGATTTTTCTGTCTTCAGTCTGGTGGGAGCTGCCTGGGGAAGTCTCTTGTGGGCACTCTGGGCTGTCCTTGCTCTGTATGTGCTGCAGTGGGGAGGCAGCAGCCCCTCACAACAGGGGCTGGAGAGAATCTCCTATACTCTAGAACTCACTGTGGCCTGTGCCAGCCCCAGGGAGAGCTGTGACATACAGTTGAGCTCTGTAGCACTCGATACCTTTGGGAAGCGTGCCGAGATAGAGCGGTTATCATGCAGTCTCTGGGTGCTGGTGGGTGGTCACAAGGACCAGAGGGACCCCTCTGGGTTTCCCAGAGAGCTCTGCCCTAGAGCTGGGAATACAGCCAGGCTTTGGTGTCCATTTAGGGACCAGAGCACCAGGGATTTATAGGAAACAGCCTGGTGTGTCAGGGGTGTGAGTGGAGCAGGCTGGGATGTGCTGGGAGCGCAGCTTCCATTCCTGTGGGGTTAGAGAAGGGCCAGCCTGGTGCAGGGGGGAACTGCCACAGCGGTGCCGGAGGAGACCCACGGTGGCCCGTGCCTGGGAGGTGGCTCTGCATGGCCTGGGCTGGTTGCCCCTACTCAGCCTCTGCTTTGTGTCTGTCTCAGATGGTGGAGACGCAGTTTGTTCTGTCCTTCGTGCACCGCTTCCTGGAGCACCGCGGGGCCACCACCTACTTTGCCTTCTGCTACCCCTTCTCCTACACCGAGTGCCAGGAGATGCTGGCACAGCTGGACGGACGCTTCCAGGAGTGCAGGCACATGTCTCCCAGCAGGTGCGCCCCCCCCAGCCCCCCACTCCTGGCCCTCGCCCACCTGACTTTGCCCCCGCCCAGGACATGGTGTTGTCCAGCTCTGGCTGCAGAGGGGTGTCCCTGTGCCCCCCACAGCCCCCTGGTGTTTCTTCCTCTGGGCTCCAGCTCTGCACAAGCAGCTGCAGCAGCTTCCCCCACACGTGTGCTTCTGAGGGGCTTCCAGAGGGTCTGTTACTGCTTTGGCTGGATCACCCCAGTGAGTTCCTGACAGGTTGAAGAGGGGCTGTAACAGATCTGCAGCCCTGGGTTTATGGAGAAGGGGCCTCTTGGAGGCCAAGACCTCATTTTCTTTCCCCCTCCTGGCTGCAGGAAGGTCAGGGCATCTCTCTCCTGCCACTCCCTTCCTCTACAACTGCTGTCACAGAGGGAGATCTCATCAAGAGCCAGCCTTAGTGCTGGGCTCTGTGTGGATCGTGTGAGCAAGCCCCTCTGATCTCAAGATTTTCCTCTCAGAAGTCAGAGGAGAACTTAGTGCCTGGCTGAGGGGGGAAGGACAGAGCTGATGTTCAGGTGTCTGCAGATAACTCTGTCCTCCAGCCACTCCTAGCCCTAGGGCTTGGGTTGTAAATACCTTTTCTTGCACAAGAAGTGAGGGGTGGTTTATTGGAAGGCGTTTGTTCTTAATTTGTCGCTGTCAGAGTTCACACCCAGGCAGTCAGTAGGGAAGGGTCTGATGGCGATATCGTAGTCTCTGTGGGTCAAATCCACCGGCAGATGGATGGCCTCTGAGCCCCTCAGGCTGGTGGTGGGACTGATGGTTTTGACCAAACGCTTCCACAGGGGGACCTGGCTCCCTACCTGGGACCTCTACGCAGGCAGGTTGCCCTCCCCTCTGTGTGAGGGTTCCATTGAACCCCCAGACCCCCTGCAGCAGTACCCAGCGGGCTGTTGGGAGAGGCTCCTGAGGGACAGGGGCTGCTGCCTCTCCCTGCTCACCCCGGCTGACACCCTCGCAGGCCTGGGGGGTAGCCTGGGCCACTACTCTTTCCTCTAAAGGAGCCGCTGTTCAGGAGCACCGTGTTCCTGGGGGGCTCTGAGGGGAGCAGCAGTGCCCAGCCTGGCTGCAGGTGCCTGTAGGCAGCAGGAGAGGAGTTGGCAGCTCAGGCCAGGCCAGGGCTATCAAATTCTCAGGGAGTGCAGGGAGCAGGGACATGGTCCTGGATGGGCAGCTGGAAGCAGAGCTCAGCGCTTGGGGTGGCGACTGCCCAGTGGGACCCCCCCTTCCTCTCCTTTATGGCACCTCCAGCACCTGCCCAGGGTGAGACCCAGAGTCCTGCCCCTCGGTCACCAGCTCTGCCACCCCAGTCCAGCCACTTTCTTCCCTGGAGGGGAGCCTCTGCCTCCCCAGGGCAGGCTGGCTGAGTGTCTCTCTTTGCCCTGCAGCCCCCTGGACTCGGTCTATTACCACCGGGAGCTGCTGTGCCACTCCCTGGACAAGCTGCGGGTAGACCTGCTGACCGTCACCTCCTGCCACGGCATGCTGGAGAAGCGGGAGCCCCGCCTGGACAAGCTCTTCCCAGACACCAGCACTCCTCGGCCACACCGCTTCGCAGGGAAGAGGGTGAGCTGCTGCGACAGGGATGGCTCGGGGATGGCCAGCAAACTGTGCCACGGTGCCTGCCTCAGGCCCTTGCTGCCACCCTCTGCCTTGAAGGGTCCTGTGTGCTGGGGGGCTGGAGTGTGAGGAATCTGTGAGATCCCACGTCAAATTATGGGAAGTGGGAGCCTGCTGGGATCCTCCCAGTGCATCCCCATCACCAGGTAGCACAACATCTGTGTTCCTCAGGGCATAAACTAGGGTCTTAGGAAACAAGTTCTGCTCTGTCTTCCTTTTATCGCTGTTGCCTATTGAGCTGTGAAGAAGCTGAAGGAAGGGCTGTATTTGGGGTCTCAGCCCCTGCTTGCAGGGACGGGCAGGGATCTCCAGCTGCAGCTGCACGGAGCTGGGGCAGGGTCTGCATGTGTGTCTGCTGCTGAGCAGCTCCCACCCAGAGAAGGGCTTCAGGAGGGGCTCTATGTTGCCACTGCAGTCCAGCTCCTTCCCTGCTCTGTAGGGGCACTCAGGGGGCTTTTCCCACCCCCAAACAGCCTGAGGTGTTTTGTGGCTCTGCTGCTCCCCCACCCCTGCTCTGGTTTCTTTCAATAGAGGCTGCAGGGCATCTGTCCCACTGGTGTCACACTGGGGTAACCAGCCTTATTCCAGGAGGGACCTGGAGAGGCACTGGGCAAAGAAGCCACCGAAAGCTCATTTTACCACACCCAGTCATCTGCTTCACATGAAAGTCTTTGCTGCAGGGCTGGGGGGGAGCCCCAGGGAGCGTTTGTCCCCTCGGCCAAGCCATCGAAGCACCTCAGGGCAGACAAGAACCTGCCCATTGTCCCCATCTGTTTGTCCCCAGGTGTTCTTCCTCAGCAGCAGAGTCCACCCAGGAGAAACACCCTCCAGCTTTGTCTTCAATGGCTTCCTGGACTTCATCCTGCGGGAGGAGGACCCCCGGGCCCAGATGCTGCGGCGGATGTTTGTCTTTAAGCTCATCCCCATGCTGAACCCCGACGGGGTGGTGCGAGGCCACTATCGGTGAGTGAGCACAGGGCACTGCTGATCACAGAAACAGAGTGTGGTTTGGGTGGGAAGGGACCTTAAACAGTCCCCCCAGTGCCACCCCCTGCCATCCCCTGGGCAGGGACACCTCCCACCAGCCCAGGTGGCTCCAAGCCCCCTCCAACCTGGCCTTCAACCCCTCCAGGGATGGGGCAGCCACAGCTTCTCGGGGCAACCTGGGCCAGGCTCTCACCACCCTCACCCCAAACAACTTCTTCCCCACAGCTCAGCTCCATCTCCCCTCTTGCAGGCTCCAACCCTTCCCCCTCCTCCTAGGGCTCCCCTCCCTCACCCACAGTCCCTCCCCAGCTTTCCTGGAGCCCCTGCAGGGACTGGAAGGGGCTCCAAGCTCTCCCCGGAGCCTTCTCTTCTCCAGGCTGAACCCCCCAACTCTCTCAGCCTGTCCTCCCAGCAGAGGGGCTCCAGCCCCCCCAGCATCTCTGGGGCCTCCTCTGACCTCGCTCCAACAGCTCCATGTCCTTCCTTTGCTGAGGTTTCCAAAGAGGGGCTGGTTTGGCCACTTGTGCCCCAGCAATCAGGAGGGAAGGATGGTGCTGCACAGAGGACCTCACTTCTCTCTCTCTCTCTCTCTCTCTGCAGAACGGACTCCCGTGGGGTGAACCTGAACCGTCAGTACCTGAACCCCGACGCTGAGCTGCACCCGGCTGTGTACGGGGCCAAAGCCGTCCTCCTCTACCACCACGTGCACAGCCGTGTCCTGCCGGGCTCTCCCGACTGGAGGACCTACGTCTCCCCGCTGGGCACCAGCTCCCTAAGCACAAAATCTTCCAACCATTCCCTCCGTGGCAGCGCCCCAGCCCTGGAGCCAGCCCTTTCTGAGCTGGAGAAAGCCAATAACCTCCGCAACTCACCCGGCAGTTGGCAAACCAGCACCTTCCTCAGCCCTTCTCAGGAACCCTGGCTCCCCGGAGCCGCCGAGCCGGGCCGAAGGGACCCAGCCGTCTGGATCCTCCCGTCGAGCCATGGCACCAAGCACTGTGAGGAGGAGGAGGAGGAGGGCAGGAGGCCTTCCTCAGCACCTCCCCCCGAAACCATCCCTCCCCAGGACAGCGGGCTGGCCTACTACGTGGATCTCCACGGCCATGCCTCCAAGCGCGGCTGCTTCATGTACGGGAACAGTTTCCCTGATGAAAATGATCAGGTGAGGGCAGAGGGTAGGAGTTACAGGGGTGCTGGGACCCTCCTGCCATTCTGCCCCCTCCACAGGGTCCCCAACACTCCCCCTGCTTCCAGGAGGTCCCTGTCACACAACAAACGGAGGTCCTTGTGGGGACAGTGCTGGTGCCCCAGGAGAAGGGGCTGGGCTGGCGGCCCCCTGGCGCTCAGTGGGGTTTGTTCCCCCCCCCCTCTCTCTCTCCCCTGCGACCAGGGCAGTGGCAGCAGGTCTGGGCTTTCCCTGGGAGCTGGCATGGGCAGGACAGAGGAGCTGCCCCTTCTTCATAGAACCATAGAATTGTCCAGGTTGGAAGGGACCTTTCAGACCATTGATTGCAACCATCAACCCAACCCTGCCCAACCCACCCCTGACCCATGTCCCTCAGCACCACATCTGCCCGGCTTTGAAATCCCTCCAGGGATGGGGACTCCACCACTGCCCTGGGCAGCCTCTGCCAAGGCCAAACAACACTTGTGGTGAAGAAATTTTTCCCCTGTAATAATGAAACCTCCCCTGGTGCAACTTGAGGCTGTTTCCTCTTGTCCCATGGCCTGTTCCTTGGGAGAAGAGACCGACCCCCCCCTGGCTACACCCTCCTTTAAGGGAGTTGTAGAGAGTGAGAAGGTCTCCCCTCAGCCTCCTTTTCTCCAGGCTGAACACCCCCAGCTCCCTCAGCCACTCCTCAGAAATTCTCCAGACCCTTCTCCTTGGTCTCACAACTCCTCACCAGCTCCCTCTCCCTTTTCTGGACCCGCTCCAGCCTCTCAATGTCCTTTTTGTGGAAAGGGGCCCAAAAATGGACACAGCACTCAAGGAGGGGACGTCCCAGGGGAATGGTCCCTGCCCCAGTCGTGCTGACCACACTGTTCCTGACACAGGCCACGGTGGGCACTCTGCTGGCTCACTGCTGCTTCTCTCAAGGGATGGGAAAAAGCCCTGCCACGGGGGTCCCTCCTCTCCTTGGGAGAGCCCAGTTGCTGTCTCTCCCTGCAGGGGACAGGCAGGGCTGGGGTGAGTGAGACGCTGGGACCAGCCAATATGGTGGTGCATCCCAGAGCTCTGCACAGGTAGTGCTGGAGCAGGGCAAGCAGCCAAGGGCTCCCTCACCCCCCAGATTCACCCGTGTTCCCTTCTGCTGCAGGTGGAAAACATGCTGTTCCCCAAACTCATCTCCCTGAACTCACCTCACTTTGATTTCACGGGCTGTAACTTCTCGGAGAAGAACATGTACGCCAAAGACAAGCGGGACGGGCAGTCAAAGGAGGGCAGTGGGCGGGTGGCCATCTACAAAGCCTTGGGGATCATCCACAGGTAAGGAAACCTTCCTCCTCCTCCTTGCCAGCTCTCCTGGCCTGGTGTCCCTAGGGCTCGCTAGTGGGGCCGGGACTGGCCAAGGAGGGTGTCACACGCTGGGAGCAGGGACCCAGCGGTGTTCCTGACCTTCTGGCCTGGCTCCTCCTCCTCCTCCTCCTCCTCCTTCCCATCCCTCTGGAGCTGCTCTGGTCTCTCATCCTCGCTATTGCAGAGCTTCTTGTGCACAGCCTTCCAGAAGGAATTCTCCTCTTTCCCAGATGTTTATGTTTGTATTGAGCTGTAATTAAAACCTGTTGTAACAGGCTCAGCTTCCCCAGACCTCGCGTGTGAGATTCCAGCCTCGAGCAGTCTGTGATTTGGGAGCTGAGGGTGTTTGTGTGACCCGGGGCAGCCGCGTGCCTCTCTCCAGCATGGGCTGGGATATTTTTGTCCTGTTTCTGTTGTGGTTGCTGGGAACATAAAACATGCTGAATTAATGAAACCAACAGCCTGTTTTACCCTGTTTGGCCAGTGGTGGCCAGTTGCAGATGCCAAGGGATGAGTAGGAGAAGAGTAGTGTGTATTTGGTTCTTGAGGAGATGCTGCATTCCCCAGGCATCTGTGGTTTGAGGAGACATGGAAGTGGTGCCAGGCTCCCCCGCGCTCTACAGCTCCCGGGGCACACAGCCTCCAGCCCCACAGTTGCCAGCCCAGCTCTGCTGGCACAGTGTCATTGCAGCAGCAGTGCCCCAGTGGCTGTGGGTCCATTGGGTAACACAGGCTTTCCTTGTGCTCCACAGTTACACACTGGAATGCAACTACAACACGGGACGCTTGGTGAACCCCATCCCGGTGGCCTGTCACGACAATGGGCGGGCCAGTCCCCCGCCACCCCCTGCCTTCCCCTCTCGATACACCGTGGAGCTGTTTGAGCAGGTAAGGGGGTCCCCAGCTGGGGAGGGGGGGGTGGCTGTTTGAGCAGGTAAGGGAATCTCCAGCGGGGGGGTTGGGAGGGTGTTTGAGCAGGTAAGGAGGTCACTAGCAGCAAGTAAGGGGGTCACCAGCAGTGGGAAAGGGGGCATTTGAGCAAGTAAGGGGGTCCCAGCCACCTGGGGGTGCCCCCAGCCACCTGGGGGTGCCCCCACCCTGGCCCCAGAATGCTTTGCTCAGTGCCTGGGACTGGAGGCTTCTGCCCTTGGCCCCTGAGTCAGCCCAGGGTAATCCCTGCACATCTCACACCACTGCTGACACACGGGGACCCTGGTCAGGGGGTCTCACAGACCCAGTGACTCTTGGGGTGCTCAGCTGGTCCCCCAGGGAGAGGTGTTTTTTCCTGCCGCAATTCCCGAGCGCGTGGCTGCTGTCGGTCACCAACACCTCTCTCCCACAGGTGGGCCGGGCCGTGGCGGTGGCAGCGCTGGACATGGCAGAGTGCAACCCCTGGCCCCGCATCGTCCTCTCGGAGCACAGCTGCCTCAGCAACCTGCGGGCGTGGATGCTGCGGCATGTGCGTGGCATGAAGGGTGCCAGCGGGGGCCCACGCAGGAGAGGAGGTGCCAGGACCCCCCCCAGGACCTCCACGTAAGGGCCCGACGGGTTGAGTGTTGAGGAGCTGCAGGATAACGCCAATTAGAGATGATAAATGTGCTCCAAGTGAGTCACCCCGCAGGTTAACGAAGCCGAGGTCTATTTGCTCGCTCTGTCGGGGTCCCTGCTTGTCCCTGCGGAGCTGCTTTGTCAACTGCGGGTGTCCCCCAGCTCTGTGTCCTTTCCTTGTCACCTGTAGGTGACGCTGTTCAGGATTCACCCACCCTGGTCCCTGGGGAGAGACCCAGCGTCCCCCCAGCCCTGTCTGGTGCTGAGATGGGATGGATTTGGGACTGGGGGCGAGGGAGTGGGAGCTCTGAAATGCTGCTGCCGCCCCCAGGCTGTTGGGATGCACAGGGAGAGGGACTGGGGTCTGCTGCTGCTAAGGGACAACCCCAGTGACATTCCTGTCCCCAGCCACTCACCAGCCACCGGGCTCTGACAGAGCTGGTGTCCTGCAGCAGCAGAGCCTGGGCTGTGGGGCAGAGCTGGCTGTCAGGGTACACAGAGGGGACCTCCTCCCCGCAGAGACAGTTTGAGCCCCCCATTTCTCTTCCCCTTCCAGTGGGCTCCCCACTTCGGCCTCTGATAACGCCCTGTCCCGCACCAGGAGCTTCAGCAATGGCACCAGCGACAGCGGGGGCAGCAAGCAGGACTCGACACACGTCAAAGCCTCCCCCAGCTTCACCTTCAGCTGCAGCAGTGCCCCTGACCCCCCTGCTGCCACCCAGAGCCCCCAGAGGGGCAGCACCAGAGCCCCTGGCAGAGGTAAGCTGGGCTGGGGACCTCTCCTGCGCTTGGTCCCTTACCTGTCGAGCTGCTGCGCCAAGCCACAGCCCTGAGGAGAGCCCTATGCTGGCCTAACCCTCTGCTTTGATGTAAGAAAAGTAGATTTTTGTGTGGAAGAAGTGCATGTGAATGGCCACCCTGGCCCCTCAGGGGGTCCCAGACACCATGCTCTGTCCCCAGTGGAGTGGGGCTGGGACAGACACCCCATGGCGAGACCCAGGGCCTTTCCAGGGAGCCGAGGGGGCCCAGCCAAGCTCCTGCCCATCGGCCTGGCAGCCCCCGACTGGGCAGAGCCTGACCCAGGCTTCTCTTGCCCTGAGACCCAAGGGGCTTCATCCACTGTGGGCTGATGGGACAGTGGCTCTGGGGCAGGGCAGGGGACAAGGGCCTCTGACAGGATGGCACAGGAAACCTCCACTTGCCCTCCCGTGGCCTCAGCTGCTCCCAAAGCATTCCTGAGCCCTGTGGGGACACACCAAAGTGCCTTTTCCCTTCCCAGGCCATGGTGGCACATGGCTCTGGTCAGGCTGGCAGAGCTCAAATTAGGCATTGGGGGCTCTGAAAGCATGGTGGGGGCTGTCTGGGGACGACTGGCCAGCACCAAGCCACCTGCACAGCAGGGGTGAATGCCACAGCTTTGCCACCCTGCGAGCCTTGTGGCCACACTGTGCTCTGGCAGCCAAAACAATGCAAGGGGCTGGCTGTGCCCCAACACTGGCTTCCTCCCCACCAAGCAGGGGCCCAGTGCCACAGCTGGCTGGGTGACAGTGGAGAAGCCCTGGTGCTACTCTATGGGCTGATCCCACAGGCCCCCAGTGAAGGGAAGGGGGCTGGACTGGGAGCCCCAGTTTGCTGTGGGGCGCCAAGCCCCTGTGGGCACCTTGCTGTGGAGTGTCCCAGTGCCCCCCAAGGTTGGAGGAGCGTGAGTGAGGGTCTGCCGTAGGGGCTGTCTGCATGACTTGGGTGTGACTGTCCTTGTGTGGAGGCTGTGTGTGCTGCTCTGGGGGCAGGTGGTGGCGTGTCCCACCCTCAGCTGCTTCCTCCTGCTCCCCTTGTGTTCCTTGTCCCGCTTTGTCCTCCCCCTTTGCTTTCCAGTACCCTGTGGTGACCGTTTCTTGTGTGCCATGAGGAGGAGGTGGGGAGGAAATAAAAGGCTTGTGTTCTCATGGGCACGGTGTGGCGTCTGTTCCTTCTGCCGTGCATGCTCGGCCACCCCGGAGCCAGCGTGGGCAACCCCTGGCCCCATCCCCGCTGCTGGGGACTCGGTGACAGTCGGGCGCGCGAGCAGGAACAGACCTCGTGGGGCTGTGGAGGGACAGTGCCCGTCTCAGGTGGAGGGACCAGCACTGTTCTGCCCCCCTCTTGCTGGCCACCGTCCTACTGCCATCAGCACAGCCTTCTCCCGTGAGGGCAGCCATGCACAGCAGAGCCCCCCCTGCCTGGCTCCTGTTACTGGCTCTCCTGGCACTCAGGGCTCTTCCTTCCCTGCCCTGGCATCACCTGGCAGCTCCATGGTGCCCCCATCCCACCACAATGGCACAAGGAAAATGCCACCTGGGACTGTTCGGACCCCACGGCTTTGCCATACGAGTCCCACGCTGCTGCCCTCCTGCCAGCTGGTACCAGGGTGCCCTCATGGACCCTTCCTGCCCCAGGGGACATCGAGGCCCTGGCAGGACCACAACTGAGCCTTGGTTGTCCTGGCACACTGCTGTACCGCTGTCCTGCCTACCATGGCCATGCCTGTCCCCAGGGCCAGCCTTGCCCAATCCCCATTGCGGGCCCAAAGCCCATCCTCTGCCACGGTGTCATCCCATCACCATCCTCCCCAGTGATGCTTTGGCAGCTGCCAGCACAGCTCCTCCAGCTCTCTGGCACTGCATGGTGCTGGCACAGCAGCTCCCGGTGCTGGCGAGGGCTGCTGCTCCCTCCCTGGGTGTGTGGACTGGCATCGGGCAGTGATGGCAACCAGGGGCTGGTGTGGCTGCCAGGCTCCCCTTGCCAGAGCTGTGGCAGCTCGGCGGTGCTGCCAGCACGTGGGTATCCATGTGTCTGTCCCAGCCCCTCCTGTGTGGCTGAAGCACGGGCAGAGCAGTGACACTGCCACCCAGGCATGACCGGCAGCTGTGGCCTGCGCTGCCAGCCCGGTGAGGGCACAGCCGCAGCGCTGGGGCTGGGCCAGGCCTCGATCCGCACGGCGGCCACTCCGTGTGCCCAGGGGAGGCAGCCAGTGCCCTGCACTGCAGCCCCCCACGCCAACCCCGGCGTGGGCTGAGCTCTGTCTCCTTTGTCACACAGGGACATGTCCGGGGGCCACCCGGGGAGCACCGAGCACCACCCAGGGACTGCGGGAGGCCCAGCGTGGCACCGGAGAGCCGGCGGCTGCTCATGGCATGGCACCGCTGCAGGTACCGCTGGGAAACAAGGAGGGGACCCTGGGGGGACAGCAGGGCCCTGGGATGGGGCTGCCCCACAGTGTGGTTGTGGGGCTGGGGAATACCAGGGGGCAAACCATGCCGCTGTTGAGCCACCTGCGCCGTCCTGGCATTGTGGGGCACAGCCCACCGACTGCCCTGACTGGCCAGGGGGCTCCCCAAAGAGCTTGGAGCCTGTGTGTGTGTCCCCCCCCCATCTATGGGGATGACATCAGTCTGTGAGGCTGTCCCAAAAGTTTCTGTCCCCATATATTTTCCCCCTAAGGGGCCCTAGTGGTTGGGGGTCCAGCTCTGTAGGACCCCCAGCAGCCATGGGGGGCTTCCACAGGACCAGGGACAAACATACCTCCCTGGCACCAACCCCCCCTGCCCTCCCTGCAGGTACTCCCCAAGAAGCTGGAAGCCAGGAAAGCCCTGGAGCAGCCCGGGTAAGTGCCGGCACTGGCCCTGGTGTGGGGCCACCCCAGAGTCTGTGCTGGGGTGGGGGAGTCCCCAGCAAAGCCCCAGCCAGGCAGCAGGGCTGGGGGTGGTCTGGCCCCAGGAGCAGCTCATGGTTCTCTGTAGGCCGCTCCCTCCAGGACCCCTGTGCCAAAGGGGCTAGTGACACACCGACAGCACTGCAGCCACAGCACAGGGCTGGGGGTTTGCCCCCACCCCACATGGGGCCACAGCGTCTGTCCTGCACCCCCGAGCACCAGCTGGGTGACCCCAACCTGCTGCGGCAGGCAGAGAGGGCTGTGGGGGCACACCGGAGGGTGCCCATGCTGTGCTGCTAGTGACACTGGTCTCTGTCCCCTACAGGGCCCTGCCCAGAGCCCCCCAGGGGGGCGCAGAGCACCAACGGACTCCTCCTGCATGGGGGCAAAGGCCTGCACCCCCAGGTACGGCCCTGCGGCGCCGGGCGGCTGCAGCACAGGGACCCCAGCCCTGCCCTGCCCCCTACCAACAGCACCTGAGGGGGGGGCGTGGGGCTGGTGAGGGGGCTCTGCCTCCGCTCTCCCCCAGTGCAGCGCCCCCTCACCGGCCCCCCCTCGCTCCACTCCCCCCAGCACCGCCGCTCCTGCTGCGCTGAGGCCTGGTACGGCCCCCGGCACCGCGGGGCATGGCCCGACGGTAGCCACTGCCACCGAAGGGCAGGGCCCGACCACGGGCACCGGCAGGCAGGGCCGGGCCCCCCCAGACCAAAGCTGCTCCAGCGCAGATCCCGGGACACCGCACCGTTTGCTCCCGGTGCGGCCGCCCCCACAGCCCCCGTGCCCCGGCCATGGTAGCTCCCGCCANGGGGTCGCCGCCGTCTCTCACTCCTGCTTCTTGGGGTTGTTGACGGCCACGTAGTGGTAGAGGACAACGAGGAGAAAGAGCGACACGCCCAGCATGTTGGCGAAGATGGCGAGCTGCACGTCCGTGATCATCCTGGGGGGTTGGGAAAAGGAACGACACGGTTACACCCCCGGAAACCGTCCGGGTCGGGGCTCCCC
>VXBJ01004947.1:0-24389 GCA_013400055.1 Nycticryphes semicollaris
ATATAAAATATATATAATGTATAAATACATTTATTCCTTTATGAACTGCTACAGTTACAATCAAGTCAGGGTACAATGACCACCCGTCCAAATATTTTTCCTGTTAGTTTCTCTTATAAGCAGGCACAACAGGATTGCTTTAGCTTAGTGTTGGGGTTTTCTGTCTTGTCTGGTATGTGACTGACTTTGCACGGTTGCCATAGTATAAAAAAGTATCCAGATACATTGCTTATGCCTGTGGGGAAAAAAAAAAAAATTACGTTAGTTATGTAGAACAAGTATGCATAGATTTTCTGATTGAAAAGAATGTATGAACTATTTTAACTTGCTCTAAAGCGAAGTGTGAAAGATGTGGATGAAAACTCAGAAAGTGAGGGTTATATAAATAGTCTCCCAAATGCGCGAAAGGAGCGATATGTGCAGTAGTTTGTTGTAATGGGAGGCTATAAATGACCAGCACCAGAGGGTCAATATATATAGCTTGTTCAATGTTTCCTGTCTGCTACTTTTATGTAATGGGTACTTATTTCATAGCCAGAGGCACTGACAAATGACAATCTAGTAATTTCAAAGGAAAGAGGCAATATATAACAGCTTAAATGTCACGATTGAAAGGAAAATAGGACACTGAAGCACACATATTTATTCCAGTGTTGCTGAGTTAGACTAGGGGTGGTACTTTCAAGGTATGCATTCCATAGGAAATCAAATTGGAGTTTTCTACTTATTGAAGCACAGGAGTTAAAGGAGCTAATCTGGCTTATGCAAGGGTATGGATATTTCTGAAACAATCAGGAAAAGCTGAGAAATCCTAAAAGTGTAATAACTATCTGCTTTAAGAAAAATCAATTGTTTTAAAATATAGCAAAAAAAATGAAAAACTACATTCACATTGAGTTGGAATAAAATAACTTACTTATCTAAAAAAGTGGGGCTGATATTAAGGTAATTTCATCAGTATTACTGATGTCTTTGAAAACTTAAGAATACGCCATGCTTGAAGAAAATATGGGCATGTTGTTATTTTTAATATATTAGGAACTATTCTGTGAGCAGTTTGATTTGTGATAGCTGGAAAGAGATTGAACATGGAGGACACATTTTTTCTTATCATTGACATTGTTTGCTCAGTTACAGCTTTGTAAAGCAGGAGAAATATCAAAATGTAAATATCAGAAATTGCAAATGAAACCTTCATATCAAATCAGACCATAGTCCCAACTTAGTAGTATTATGTGTAGAGGTAAATGGAGGAGTTCTTTGATAGCGGTTTGTTTTTACATTTTGGTGCTGCATCAATATGCAAATTAATATATTTGAGTGAAATTTATGGAAATTCATATATTTGAGTAGCATACATATGTACTACAAAATAAGTGAGTAGGTTTGTGGACTTATGGTGCAATTTTGTGTATTTAACCTGAAGCATTATAGTTAGTATGCAGTAGCAATGGAGTTTTTTGCGGAAAAAAGTGTCTTTTCTTTCTCCCTGCAGTATTTCTAAATCAGTTCTAAAATTAAATTGAATTACTATACCAATAAGAAGTAACTGTGTAATTTGAGTTAGAAACACAAAATAGACCTCTGGTTGTGCACTTTACAGTTTAGTACTGAAATGACTTTCATCACAATTTCACGTCACATTAGGAAGGGACGTGAAATGCAAATTTAAAGGAATATGGCCCATTTTAACATCTCACTGAAAATAATGGGAAAGAGATGAGCTTTTTTTTTATTAATCCCCTGTTGAATATTTTTATAAAACTAGAAGGAGTTAGTTTGATTGCAAAGTGTCAGTATTTGAAGGCAATGTTTTTTTATTTAAATAATTTTTAATAAAATGACTAAATTGCCAAAGTCAAGTCTCATCTGAATCATATATATATATATATATATTTATATATATATATATTGTGGTTCCCTGCCTGCCCCCCACTCCCCTACCCCAGCCAATGATTTTAAGGCTCAGAGATTTCTTTGTAATTTTTTTGTCCAGGCAGGGTTAAAGGAAAGCAAAGACAAAACTGCAATGCACAGATTTTTTTTGGAACATCTTTGGGCAGGGGGAGGAGGCAGCTTTTAGAACAGCAGTTACTTAGTTGTTGCTTTCAGAAAGTTTTCAAGAGGCAATATCACATAATTCTAAACTCTTTAGGTTGGATCATTTGAGAATCAAAGAAATTGAGATAAAGTCGATTAATGTCTTCAAAATAGGTACATTGCAGTAGGTGTAACCTCTGTGAATTTAAAGGTATGAGAAATTTCCATTAGAGGAAGAGACATATTCAGGTTAACTTATTTATTTTTATTACAGAGAAGAGGGAACCAGACAAAGCTTTTGCTTGATCTTCTTATAAGCCAGACTGGCATCTTGGTGAAACTCATAGTTACTAGTCCTACCACGTGATATTTGCTCTCAAGGGCTAATTATAAAGGGAAATTCAGTTAAGTATTATTTGAATTGTAGAATCATATTAAGAAGAACTTGGAGTTATTTGGAGTTATACTTGATAGCAGCACAGGCAGCAGCATCAAGAACCTGGAATTTTCTTGTTTCTGAAAGGTGCAATCAAGGGATAAAGCCCAGAAGATATTAAAACTTAAAAAAAAATCTGGAAGTTTTTCTGATTAGAAGCTTTTAGCAGAATATGAGAAATTGTGTATCTCCATTTAATTTTTTAAAAATGTACTATTGTAGAGTTGCATTGTACCCACATTTCTTTGTGTACAGTAGCGGTCATAGACAGTCAGCTATGCATCTGGGGCAACACTGGACATTATGTTTTTCTAATTAAACAGCATCAAAATATACAAAATAATAATAATATATGTAGCAGGATGAAATTGTAGTTTCCTAAGTCTCTCCAACCAAGTGGTTTGCATATAAGCAAAATTTCGGTATTCTTTCTAAACTATTTATGTAAACTGTTGCTTACACCGCAAATAATTCTATTAACAATTTTAGTCAAATAAAGTGAGAATGAAATCTCATTATTATTTTACAGTATTTATTGTTTACTCAAAAAACAGGTCTAAGTTTTCTTTTTTTCTCATTTTCTTTTCCTTTGCTTTCTCATGTACAGTTGATGTACAAACCCAGTGCAACTGACAAAACACACCCAGTTCTGCCCAGACCCTACTACCAACTCTTTCAAATGCTGCTCTTTTCACAGAGTTGATAATAATATTCAAACCATAATAATTCCTGTAATTTATTCAAAGAAGAAAAAACTTTGCTTTAAATTATTCTCAACTCCTTAGGAAGCATTGCCTTCAATTTTTTTTACTGTTTTTCTGCATCTTCCATCTCTATCAGCTGTCCTGAGATTCCATAATTCATAATAATAGCACAATAACAAACAATGCACCCAATGCACATAATAATGAAAATTGCATAGCTGCTTATAACAAAACAGCTAGGAAACAACATATACGTTTTGTTGATTGTTTTAATCCTAACAATGTGCCAGTAACATGTCTCCAGATTAAATCATTGTGATTTAACTGCCTGGAAAATTAATTTCTTCCTTATTTCTAATAGAATCTTGAACAGGGGTACATACGCTTAATGGATAAATTCCTTCTGGTAACCAAATGCTAGCAAATTGTTTTGGGGATAGTTTTACGTCAAATGTTTTCACAGTTCTCTGATATATATTGGTGCATCTGGGTAGACACTCTTATGTTAGCCTTATGTTCTTATATATTTTAGGGCAGAAGAGAAATTTATGCAGATGGATGAAGAATGGCACATTAATGTCAAATTCAAGACTACAGATTTCTGCATAGAACCTTTACATGCTTTTAGACTCTGTAGCTTGCTTTAAATTAGCAAAGCCCAATACAATATATTTTATTCTTAAAACATTTTTTTGCCAGCTAGTGCCTCTGACAGAAATTAGAAGCTTGGGGGTTTTTTTATTTCTTGTTGCTACGGGGCTCTTCAATAACAATAAATTATTGTCGAGCAAGTTTGTCTACTATAATGAAAAGAGGAAAGTGCTGGTGAGATTGCTCATAGAATAGTTCCTGATTAAGTTTAACAGTGGAATATGATTTCATTCAATGAAAAAAGGAAATAACATTGCAGAAAGAGTTTCATGATGTACATATAAGTTAACAAAGAAAAAATAAAATAAAAGAAATTATGCCATTCTGCTACCCATTTAAGTAAGTGGGTGAGGACTCCGACAAATGTTTATTTTAAACAATACAGAAAAAGCAATCAAACTGCTTCACTTCATTATCTATTCAAATATTTTTATTCTTTACTCTTTTATTTAATATCAGGAATCTTTCTGAACCAATGATTTATCTTTTAGTCACATTGCCTGGTCAGCTGTCATTAGCATTGTGAAAAGCATGGGGGGTAAGGGGGAAGTGGTGACTAGGGATGTGATGGTGTATTTTATTCTGTTTGAAAGTAAGTGATAAATCAATTATACAAGTTATTTCTCTTTTCTACAAAAAGTTGAATCATCATTTCTCAGGAAAAAAAAACAATAATGCAAAGTATAACCAATTAATCATGATGTTTATGATGGTAGGTCAAATATGTAGTAGTATCATCACAAGGGAGATACTGAACTGATAGTGTCGCCATTTAAAGAAAGAAAGAAACAAACAAACAACAAAACTAAAATATACACCACAAACCCCACACTTCTGGTGATTCAGAAGAAAAAAATATGTTTAGAACTAAAGTACCATAACAACTAATATTGATGCAAAAACTTCTGAATGTTTGGATATACAACTGAAATGATGTTCTACGTATACTACATACTCTTGGGGGTGTGTGTTTTGAGTAATACAGGAAGTATCCACTATTTCTTTTCATTTTTACTTATTTCCTTTTTAAAATTTTATTAAAAAAATAATCATAAAGCATAATAGTGAACTAAGCCAGAGTTTTCAAGCTGATCATAAGCAGAGTCCCCTGCAATTGCAGAAACAGCCCTACTGATTTGGTGAGGTTTTCCCCCTGTGTTTATCCTATATTTCTATATGTTTCTATTCCCCTCAGAGCTTTTCTGAAAATGTGCATAATTTTTTATTTTAGGCAAATCTTGTAAAATAAAAAGCAATTAATTGAAGCAAAGAAGCAATGTAGGAATATCTCGGCAGTTTTAAGTTACCTCACTAAATTAGTTGAGGTCATTATCATAATGTAAAACCATCTGTGTGAGACTTAGAAATCATTTACTATACTGTTATTTTTAGTTGAATAGACTATTTAAGCCTTATTTTAATGATATGTAATTCCCTGGTTACTTATGCTTGGCAATCACAAGAAAGAAAAATTAAAGTGATGGGTATTTTTTAATTACCACCTGCTTGTCCTAGTAGCTAAAAATGCAACAAGGTGAAAACACAAAGTACATAGAATTATTTGCAGTCCACTCAAAATCGTGACTGGCTCTATATGTATGAATATGATGAGGTCTTGTCTTTTCTGAGTTCTTTTATTTCTAATATTATATAAACATCTCACTTTTAATTTTGTTTGCTTGCTCACTTTGTTCATAAAGTGATTAGAAACTGCATAATTGCAAGTATATGTACCTCAGATGGCCATCTGAGGAAGCTGGGAATCCAAAGGGCAACCTGCCCTTTTGCTTTACCATTTTTCTATAAAGGAGCAAAATGTCCAGTGAAACTACAAGAAGCAAATTCAATGTCAATATTCCTTCTCTAGCACCATAAACCGTAAGGCCATGGGAGGAAACCTCTTGCAGGCTCCCAGCACCTTGTCCTCATGCAGGTGTCTGGCAAGGGGAGTGAGGGAATAGGGAACTGTAGCTGTTGACAGGTTTTAAATACTGAATATAAGTTGTGAAAAGCATCTTTGTAGTTCATAGCTCTGGGATGAGCGTGTGAAAACATGACTTTCAGCAAAATAGTTAAAAACACTTTTGTCCACTTTATACAAAAGTACTTTTTAAAAGACCTAAATGTCTTCATGAGTTGGTGTGCTTTGTTGCAGTAGCCAGTATCAAGAATAATCTGCTTTTTCTTAGGCCATGGAATGCAGACAAACTTCATCAGCACATGTGTTTCAGTTTAGTCATGTGAAGAGTGTCAAATGCATGGAGCACTTGGAAAAAAAAAATATTTCAAATTAGGTTCTTTCTGGTTATCTGAAATCCAGATGGTCAGAAGCCTTCTGTCATGTTCTGGTGGAAGTTCACACTTCTCCTTCCTACGCATGCTCCACGAGGTTCCCATTTCAGCTTTAGGGATTGTAAGTTCAAAAACTGTCTCTTCCACTGGGCTAGCTATTTTCTTTTTATACATTATAAGTAAGTCATATTGCATAATATGCCACCGGATAATTGAGAAGATTCCCTTGGTTAATTTTGTGCCAGTTTAAATAAGTGTGGAAGTCATATAATAGTTGCTATATTACTTTTTCGTGTGTGTGCTAGGGGAGGGAGAGAAACTAATTTAAGATGCTGTGAATTTAGGAGAAGGGCTCAGTAAGAGTATTTAAAGAGGCTTTTAATTCACATTGTACTTTATAATAGTATAATGACTGGTGATTATTTCTGTTGTTTAGAAAAGCTGGTGTCAGGATAATCTCCGATTTCTACAAGTTTTAACTCTAAAAACTTTGGAGTTCGGAAAATAGAATTTCTCTTCTTTTTTCTCCTTGCTTTGATCTTCTATTGTAGATGAATGGTCCTGCTGCGTATAAGTAGAAGTTTTGTTCCGAGTTATCTTTTTTCCATAAGTTGTATGGATCTTAAGTTCATAAAGGTGCATGCAATAGCACAATTGTTTCAGGCGCCTCGCTGGAAATAAGACACTTACTGTGATGTATTTTTCCTTAGACTATACATCTCGTTCTTATGATTTATCTGTGTAATGCTCCCTACTGCATAATGCAAAGGCTCTAGTTCTAAAATCAATGTGAAATACAGTGAATGTGTACAAAAACTAGATATTCATTATAAGCTGGGCTTTACCAGAACGAAAGTGTGTCCTGGCAAGACCAATGGCTTTTCAGCTTCACAATAATATTTGCATTTAGGTCAGCTACCTGACCATAACTGCTATTTATTCCTAATAGTGAATAATGTACCCGAAAAAACAGCCAAAAGTCAGACCAGGTGTTGTATTAATGTGCATCATGGAAAGACAAGACAACCTGATACCTCAAAGTAAGAGGCTTCTATGAGTCTTTTCTGGGCCTTAGAAGATCTTGCGCTTTCTGCTACAATGCTTAAAATCTTACATGTTCCAAAGGTAAAGCAAAGGGTGCTGGGACACTTTGGGCCAGCAAGGTGCTTGATGCAATGAGTCTGGACTATTGTAGCTTGCTAGGATCTGCAGAAAAAGTGGTTTTATCCTATTAAAATATAATAAAAGAAAATGCAGATTACTGCACCATTACGGTCATCACAGCTACTCTTTGATTCTGAAAAGATGGAACATGACCATAGTTTGGAGGAAAAAAACCAAAACAGAATAATAGTTTTTACTGAGAGGTACCAAAGACAGGAATAGTTTTTGAGGAGTTCTCTTTTATAACAACAAAAGAAACTGCAAGCAAATCAAAGAGAAATTATAGGGAGAATAAGCTTAGTCTCACCAGTGCCAACTTCTGCCTCAGCTCCGGCTCCTGTCCAGGGCTGTGGGGCTAGCCACAGCGGCTAGCTGAATTTGACCTCTGTGCCCTAGGTGGTGCTCGTGTTGGGGTTCAAGCTGTCCATGTAAAATTTATGCAAAAGCTGGGGTGTGCAACAGTCTTTCGGCAGTTCAGTGCGTTAGTAAGTGGCAGCTGAGGTGTGCTCATGTTAAAATGAGTTAACTTGAAGCATGACTCTGTGAACTTTGAATCTTAATCTCATGCCTGAAGATCTAATGGACAAGATACATGAACAGATGCGTGAGTAGTAGCTATGTTCATCTTTTACATTCCTGAAAGCTGTATCTTGCCCGTTTTAACCAGTTCATGGAGCAATTAAATGTTTATACGCAGTTTTACTAACTTGCTGTGTAATTTACAATAAGTTTAGAAAGAGAAAACAAGCATATAATGTTGTTCCAGAGTACAATATGCTAAAATATTTGATTTCTTCCTGAGAAGTTAGACTCAGCACTTTACTTGAAAGCTCTAATATGTAGATCGGATTCAGACACAGTCCCTGAGACTGTGAAAACTATAAGTATGAATTAGGGAAGTTATTTCGGTTTCTGCTCATTTTAGCAGTAAACTGTTGAAAGTTATTTTACACTTCTCTGGTTGCACATTTTGAGCAATTCAAGGGAAAAATTACTCATGCTCTACTGATGATTAAAAATATGAAAAGATTTGTTACTGTATTTATAAATATGAACTTTCTTAAACAGGCATACAGTGTTAAAATCTAAACTACAGATTCAGAACTGTATTGTTTATGAACATGAGGTAAGGTATCTTGGGTGTGATAGTCTGATGATATAAGGTGTAGGAAATGTATCCTAATGTATTTAGTAGAACTTTGAAAATGGACCGTCTTGGTTGTCTTTTGGTAGTTTTGCATTTTGCTGTGTAAATAGAAACAATGCAGGTAATATTTTTCCTTGGTAGTGTAGTTTGTCCCCTCCCTCTGCCCCCCCAGCAACCCCTTGGGAAAAAAAAAAAAAAAAAAGGAGAAAGAAAGGGCACAAGGGAATGGATTATCAGGTGTCTCGCAACTGGAGGCTAAATGTGTTCTTTAATGGAATCAAGAGAAGTACTTCAAAGAGTCTTTGCTTTCTTGACATTGCTTATTTGCATTAAAAGCTAATAGGAACTCCAAAAACTCTGCACTTAAGCGTGGTTCATACCTTTGGGGGCATAGAAGTAATTTTGTTCACGAGTTTTTTTCTTATTAATTGATCTGCAGAATATTACTGTAATGATCTCTAGTAGACAAGAATGGAGGAGGGAAAAAAGGCTGTAGAAATGCACTGAAAGGTACTTGTTATAAAAACATGAGATATGTCTTTCTGTTTACTCGCCTTTGGATTTTTCATTTGGAATTCAGAGGAGAGCAAAAACTTTCACCTCTTTCCATCTGGCCAGTATGTGATAAAGCATTTTGTTTCATGCCTGACATTTTTATGAATACATGTATGTGGTGGGTATTTTACAGGAGCTTCAGGATGGCATTGGGAGACAGCAAACTCTTGTCAAAACACTGAACGTAACTGGTGAAGAGATTATTGAGCAGTCATCAACAGCAGATGCTAAGGTGCTGAAGGAACAACTGGAAAGTCTGAATACTCGGTGGCAGGAGATCTGCAGACAGCTGGTAGAGAAAAAAAAGAGGTAGGTTAAAAGAGAAAAAATATTGTGAAAATATTTTTCACTACTTTAGATTTGCTTCTTAGATGTTCAAAGGAGAACTCAACATTCTGGAGTTTTCATATTCATAATTATCAGATGATAAATTTCGTATCCACTATCATTTGTTTAATATTTCTTTTTACCTATTCTTGTCAGTGATCACCACTCCCTTCCATACTACAAATTTTTATAATTCCACTTCTAATTCTTAAAAGATTAGAGCTTTATTTATGGAATTTACAGTTGAATTTTTGTGTCTTTCTATTTGATATCTTGTCATTAAAATATATATCTGTTGTACTAATAATATTTTAGCTAACTGATGCAGATAATCCTAACCTAATTCACTTCTCATCATTAATATAATTATCACCTGCATTTCTTGGGTTGGGTAAAAAGAATGGATGAGTTAATGCTATTTAAAGTCACTTTCAGATCAGTTTTTCTCATGCAGTCACAGGAAGCTAGAGCAATTGAGCTACAGATAACACAAAAATGGTTTGACTTCTTTAAAAACAGAATTTCCAGTTGCAAAAAAAGCACATACACTTCTGCTTATACTAGGTTTTATAGTCTTACACAGTTTTACAGTCTGCTTTAAAATACAGTCGCTGGTAAAGTGGCTTCATGCGTATTTTTTAAAAACTCAGAATATTCCTTGTAGAGGTACATTAATGAGTGCTAGAGATACGCTAGGCGAGCTAGTGCTGTGCAAAAATGTTGTTACTCTGTTGTGTCATGTACCATTTTCTTAGTTTAGAGCCATGAGGGAGAAAGATCTGTGACAATGTTTGCTGGAGTGGTAGGAAAGTGTCCTGAAAAATTTTTGTTATTATTTTGCTATTATTTTGTTATTTTTGTTATGGGTAAGGTTTCACATGGAACATATTAAAAGACAGAGACACAAAAAGTAAGCTACAGCTGTCAGAACCTACAGTCATGCTTTAAATGTTTCTTCCTGCTGTGTTTCCAGGTGTTGATGGTAACCCTGCTTGTTACACAAGGGAGTCCTTGGCCTTTATTTATCATACTAAAAGCTGGGGATTTTTGTACAATGGAAATCCATCTGTGTTTTCAGGCCATAACTTGTTATGTAAGTGTTAACACTTACAGAACAATAACACATCATTTTAATAGCCCTGTAAGGTGCTGCGGCAGCACAGAAAAAATTGGTGGTTACGCTTTGTCTGAGAATATGAAGTATGTTCTGGTCCTGGTGAAGATTGATGGTGTACTCTACTTCATTTATGAATAAAAATGTGTATCTGAATGCTGTTTTGACTCAAGGTGGTATTAGAAATATATGGAATTTCTTGGCACATTCTATATTTTTAAGGAATCCTAGGATCTGTTAAATAGGAATAATGCAGTAATATGCCCAGGAAGAAGGATCTGAAATGCACACTTGTACAAATATTTCTCCTTTTGGTCTGTTTGGTGGTTTGACCGTTTGTTTTGTTTTCCTCTGGAATGATGGCTTTAGGAGCAAGGATTGCAGAGACCTCAGTTAGTGAACTCTACGTGAATAAATGCATTGCTCTATAAGGAATACAGATAATGTTGTGTTAAACAGATATAAATGCTTTTGATGTGCTGTAGTGAGATCCACGTGGATAGGGCAGAGGAGTTTCTACTGGTCTTCCTGGCTGCATCAGAGCTAGGGCATACATTTTGCTCCCAGATCTTGGAGAAGGATCCTATCTTCAGTGTAGCTGCCGCCCAGTACATGCTTTTTCTTTTTCCTTCATTTTTTTCAGTCTCACAGACTGGACTTTCAAATTAAAGAAGCCTAGATGATAAGAATATATGGTGTGTTCTAGCTAGGTCTCAATTATTGATGATCCTAAGCATGAAAAGAACGTAGGTCTATCTGCTGCACAGTTTTAATGTAGCCTTGATGTCACGGGTTTTTCATCTGTCTTACGCTTTGGCATCTTTTTTTTTTTTTCCTTAATGGCCCTAATTTAGTTTGGGGTACAGTCAGGTTCTCTCTTTTTAGGATGTGAAACCCACATCACACAAAGTGTCTTAATTTTCATTAAGAACAAAGCATGGAGCAAACAAGAAAATTTGAAGGAAGTGACCTCTAATTGTAGTCCAAAAGAACTAATATAGTCACAAGTTGTCCACTGCATGTGTTTGTACTATGACAAATTTACTTAAGTTGTACTATGACAAATTTACTTAAGTGTCTCAGTATAATAGAAATTACAATTGATCTGGGTGAATTAAAATATTTTGACTCCTGTTTATAAGAACAGCTTTAATAGCCTGTTTGATGAGCAAACTCCTAAGCCAGTGTGCTTGTATTTTGGATCACTTCAGTTTTAATAGTCCTTTAATATTTCTCTGCCTTTCCTAAAATTTAAAATGTTCATAGTTAAAAGAATTTTATAATTATGAAGGGGATTCTCAGATTTTTATTAGTCAATTTTGAGAACGAGAAAATGAACCACATTTAAAAACCGTAATGGAAGAAGGCAATGCTGAAGGGAGAGCAGACTGGGTAGAATACATTTTAATTTACTAATTTTAAAGAAAAATAAAAAACTGATTCTAATATTCTTAATAGATTTTGTGATTTATTTTGTGTAGTCAATACATTGTGCTCTGCTTTAAGAAGTGATGAACTGAAATTTTGTTTTCTGTTAAATTTTTTGGCTCAGCAGATTTCAAGATAAAGGAAGTGGGAAGAAATTAGCAATTGAATGGATTCCAGAAATGAAATCTGACAGTGATTTCAAATTCAAGTGTCATGTTACTAAGTGTTATTGAAATGGCAAGGAAATTTTTATATACTGTAAAGTTTATTTTGCTATTGCTTACCAAGATGGAAGAAATTGATTTTTATACATGGGGGATAGACATTCTATCGCTCCATTTGGACATACTTCTCAAGCCAAATTCAAACATGTTCATCATGGCCGGGGGGNTAGTAAGGTGCATGAATGTGAGAATTTAGTTGCAGACTGGAGGTGTATGGTGGTATTTCCGAGGGTGCCTGTGACATTAAGCTCTCGTAGGTAGTAAAATGCTGAGTTAATAGAGGGGAAACTCCAAAATTGAGCGGATGGGCAACAAGTGGCAGGTAGTCTTCATCACAGGCAAATATGAGGTAATGAATCTCTCAGAAAAACATTCTGTACCATGCTTCCATGATGCTGAGCTTGCAAATGGCAGTTACAACTCACCAAAATGATCCTGGCATTATCACTGACAGTGTTTGCAGGCTCAGTCTGGAGAGGCAGATAAAAAAAGCCGTTAACTTTTTAGGCAGCATCGGTAAGGGTATTGAGAACAAAGCAAAAAAATGCTGGTTTGCTGCCATCAAACCTTGTGGCATGCTCATGTTAAGTACTGGATGCAAGTCTGCTCTCTGCCTGTCAAAGGGTATGATGTGGAGGAAGGCAACTAAACTGAGCCAGAGTTTGGAGTGGCTGCATTGTGAGGAGAGACAAGGAAACTGGGAATCTTCAGTCTGGAGAGAAGTCTGAGAACGGATATGACCTGAGGCTTACAAAATCAAAGTGGTGGGCAAACTGAATGTGGAATGGCATGCTATTAAGTGAATTCTTCAATACCAGAAGTAAAGGGTACTTATTGAAACTCTAAGAGAGTAAAATCTATTTTAAAATCACCCTTTTTTTTTTTTTTTTTTTTACGTTATGATTTCTGAATATCTGAGAGTTGCTAGTAACAGGAGGTTGTGGAGGAAAATATTATGACTCAGCCCTACCTATAAAATCCTTAATGTAATGACTGGATTCTGAGGTAGTATGAGGTGAACAGATTAAAGAAAGTGGCCAGTCTTCTGTGCTCCCCTTAATGACTGTCTCCTGTTAGCAATGTTAATGGAAATCTGTTGGGCTACCTTTTCTTACACACTCAGGCATATTTCACATGCTGACACACTGATTATGTTGGGGGGAGTGAAAAGGGAGGGAGGGCAGAATTCTACAGAATTACTTTGCCAGTTTTCCTGACCATGCACTATTAGATTGTGGCCTACTATTTATTCTGTATGAGAACATAATGTTATCACTGCATTGATAATGAACACTGTAAATGAAAAATATTTCCTGTAGCCATCATGAACCCTGTGGTTGGTTGACTTGAAAATGGAAGATTGATACATTATATAATTCTGAGAATTTCAACATGTTGATGAAGTTTTCATAAATAATGTTGAATAAATATTGAGCTACATATTAAACTACCTGCATAATAAAAACTGTAAACCTGATCTAACCCATGATATTCTATAAGTAACTGAAAATTATCATAGGTTCACTGGACAGTAATATCAACTTAGTAGTAGTCTGGCAGATTTAATGAATTAGATTTATTTGGACCTTAAAAGAACAACTTAATTAAAAACAAACAAGCAAGTAAATGATATCTGAAGACAATCTGAGGAACCTGTACTGCTCTTCAGTAAAAAGAGGCTGGTTTTTTAAGTTTACAAGGTCAAATGCTGATTCCAGGCGAAGCACAGACTTAAAATTGGCTTTGAATCTCATTTCTTTAGTGCTGAAGATCAAGAGGTTATGCCTGAGTTATGTTTGTGTAGGATGTTATCTTTCATTTGCCTTTATCTAAGAGTTTTAAAGCTGTAGAACTTTGAATTCAGTGTTTAATGTTTCTGTATCTTGCAGTCTAATCCATCCGGTTAAGAGTTAGGTGGGAATGTAATTTTAGCACATCTAGTCATTTTATCTTACTGCAAACTTTGGAGTAGACTAGGCAGTTGAATAAAGCAAAACTTGATTGAAATTCTGATATGCTGATAGTTAGAAAACTGGGAATTTAATTGAGTTTTCATTAGCACTTCACTGCAAGCGGCATGTTTTGGAGAAGTTTGAGTTTGTACTGTGGAACAGTGTTACTCTCACTGAAAGGGGACTTGGGAGACTAGGGGAAGTTGCAGTGGTCCCTTGAATAGATGCTGCTAACACCAGACAAAAGAGAGGGGGAAAAAACTCCCTGTTTCTTCCTCTTCATACTCCACCAATCAATTTGAATACAAAGTCTCTTAAACTGCACCATCAGAAGACTTCTCCCTTTTTGTCCCCTGGGATGCATCAGGCCATATTGTGCTGTGCATCTTTGTGCTGAGTTATGCCACTGCGACACTCAAGTTTTGGATGACTTAAGGAGGCAGTGGCTTGCCATCAGGGCACTTGTGTGCACTCAAGAGCCTGGGTGGTGGAAAGCCCCAGGACTGCGGTTGCAGTGTGGTGTTGTGCCATCACTCCCACTGCAGGAACGTGTGAGCCAGGCAGAGCTTGTCAAGGGAGTATGTATGAGGAGGAGAAACAACAGCTCACATAGGAGCTTGATAAGGTGAAGGCTCATAAATGGGGTTGTCAACAGACTTGTAACAGTGGTGCTGGATAGTCTTTGTGTTTTCCATCTTTGTTAAACATTTCTTGTGTAATTTTTGCACAGATGCCCAGGAATTAGATTCCTTCACTGTTTCAGAAGTAATCAGTTTGGGAGTTTTTATTCATCACAATTTGACGGTTGTTGAAATTGGGTTGTGTTGAATGGAAGAGAATTTTTCATTATTTTAGCTGGAAATACATTTACACTTTTAATGAGCTTGAACCTGCAGACTGTCTGTTCAGATGTCTACTCAAGCGAGTTTGAAGTAATTATGGAAAGAATGACAGAACAAAGGCTGTTTACCAGAGTCCTTTCAAATACTTTTCTGATTATAAAGACCACAAGTTTCTGTTCTAAATAAAACATAAAAGTTATAAAATAAATGCACTTTTAAATATTTTTCCTACCTTATCTTCATTAAAGCATTGGGTTTCTTTGCCATAACACACTAAGTACCAGCGTGGTAGCTAGTTGGTTTCCTTCACCTGAACACTCAGATTGGCTGTAATTAGCTTATTGCAATTTCAAAGCTGGTTTAGGATGAAAAGATTTCATGACAGTTAAGTCAATAAATCTATTTTTTTCCTTTCCAGCACAAACTTTACTTACATATTGAATTTTCTGAATTTTCCTTTTTAGACTGGTCAGATTTCTTACAATAAAACACTAGAATATAATCATGCTGCTATAAATTTGCATTGTGTTTACAAGCAGTGTAGCTAACCTTCTTACTGTTTAGTATTTAGACTTTTCTAAAGTTCCTGTGATATTTTTAATTTCAACTACTTAAACTTCCTTGCCCAAATGAAGCATATTTGCAATTCTTTAGAGAAAGAAAGTTCATTCTCTCTTAGTAAATATTTTCTTTAAATTGTCAAGTTACTATTTTGCTGGCTTCTTAAATTCTCAGTAACAACTGTGAAATACAGTAATTCCTGATCTTAGAAATATAAATAAGTACCAAATCAACAGCTGAATGTTAAAAAAAAATAAAAAGGCACCAAAACATTATTGGAAGTGCAAGTGGGAATATGAGTCACAAGAACAGATCTGTCCTACTCCTGTGAGGGCATATTTTCTGTCTCTAGCTGACACCTCCCAAATAAGTCCAACATCACTTGTGTGCAGTTACAAACTATAAACATCTGATGTGTTTCACAAACTATTTACCAGTTGCTATGGTATTGGTATCATGTTGTTGACTATGGAGAAAATACATGAGCTGCAATATGCATTTCATAGGGTTTCTAGGAACTGTAAATGAAAATAGAAACTTACTTTAAATGAGATGTGAATTTTTATGTAATAGTTAACCATTATAATTAAGGATTAATAATAGTGAAAAAAAAAATTGTGGGCTATCGTAAGAATTTGTTATTACTTCAGTTTAATACTGTTAGGAAAACTAATCCCTAATCTATGAAGTACCATATATACAAAATGCCAGTAGAAAAAAGATTTTTAAATTAATTTAATAATTCATATTAAATACTGAATATTAATACATTTGTCTCCAGAAGTATAATGAACATACAATTCATGTAAACAGTGGTGCAGTCAGAATAGTTGACCAAGGGGCCTTATGACTTTAGAAATACAGACAGAATGCTGCCATGTTTTAATGTGGAAAACACAAAGTAATGTGCATGAGAATAGCAGTCACGTAGAAGACCAAAAGTAACTTATGAAATTCTGTACTTTGCAATAGTTTGAGAGTTTTCCATCAAACGAGATGGGTTACATTTCAGGGTTAATGTAATAAACCATTTGCGGCAGAGAAGCAGTTTAAAGGCTCTTTGGGAACATAGGCTGGGTTAAAAGGACAAGGCAGTAATATATAACCGACGTGCAGAAGCAAACTCCACAACCTGCGAAGTTGTAAAGTAGGTATGTTTATTCAGTGCTGGGCAGCACGGGGGGTAGTCCCACCAAAGTCATGTGCACCAGCTCGAAGCAAGGGTCTATATTTATGCTACTACTTCATACATATTCTGTTTATGTTGTAACAAGCTCATGCATATGCATCATCTGATCTCACTCCGTATGTTAATTAGTTCCCCGCCTTCATGAGTCTGCGCAGTATCTTCCTCTGGTGGTCGTCGGGGGTCGCAGTGATGAAGTAAGGAGGTTACTCTTCGTCACCGCTAGCAACCTTTGCTTGCTGTGACTGCTCAGACTGGTCTTGGAGCTTAGCCATACCGCAAGTCTGGTTTCACCTGGTTTTCGTAGCCTTAGTCTTTGTTCAAGATGTCTTATGTCCAGGGTTGGATTAGTTACCTGAGATAAGCAACAGACTGCAGCTTGTTATGAATACATTCTGCTCCTTAATACAAAGGCATACTATCACTACACAGATATCTGTTTAAACATTATTTAGTCTCCCTGCCATCATAACAGCATATAGATCTGTGCTGGAGATGAAGCTCCTTGCCCCCATAGGACCAGTCTCCAAAATGACAGCTTATTCCTCATTCACCTGTTTATCCAGCAAGATGTCCCAAATGATTTCTCAAGAGCTGCTCTGTCCGTGTCTGAGTCAAGTGGTGGTTAATCCTCCTTATTCCAGTTTGTTTAGGCTCAGATTTGGAACCCCATACTCCCTTAATAACATTTTACTGTTAATTTGCATTGCTGCCATGAATTTAAACACCTAGAATTTACATGTATCTGTTGTTCCAAATGTAATTACGGTGATAGAAATTGGCTTGTTCAAAGGGTGCAATCAGTCATCAAGTTAAACTTTCTATATTAGCTGAACCAGTTAATCAAATAAAGAGTGCTTTATTTTTGTGGCTTGCATAATACGATACTTGTCATGCAGGATGTTATTTATAATAGAAGTAATGTTCTAGGAGGCCAAGAACAAACTGTAAAGTAAGTTATGAAGCACACCTGCAGCTCCTGTTAATTACAATGGACCATTTAATTATAGTACTACATACTATTTCTGACTAGGACAAGGAAGTAGATCTATATGGAACATTTTTTTTTTTGTCTGAACTCTGCAATCCTTCTGTGCACATATATACGTATGTATATGAAGTAAACGTCTCTAAAAAATTCCTGGAAAGTCTTAGGTTGAAAACATCACACATTGCTCAGATTATAAAACTCAATCTTACTGATCAACATTTGAATTAGTCATCAAACTAAAAATCTTTCCTTCATGACTTCATGAAGTTTTAAATGTTTTAAGGGTTGCAGTTGAATTCATAAGGGTGATAAAACTGACAATGTACTTAAGGTAAAAAAGGAATCTTGCCAATTGCTGTCCCTGCTAGGAGACAAGAAGCCTTTGTGATTTCGCATTCAAAATACTATACAGCTCAACAATTTTACTCTCAGGTGCACTGAGTTGAATGCTGTGCCTTTTCTGTGCTGGAATTAACATATTTTTTCCTTCTCAGATTTATCCTTAGGGTACCATCACATAATGCCTCCGCTGAGCCATATGCTTCATGAAGGAAGAGAAGTGATAGAAAATGAAAACAGTTAAGCTGTTGCTGAGAACTTAGATTCTGGGGAATCTGGTCAGGCTGAGGAAAGAAGTTTTGTTGTGTGGCTCACAGCATAACACTGGGTGTCTGATTTCCAGGCTTACATGTCACAGGGACAGAGGAGGACAATGACTCAGATTTGGAGTTCTGCTCTTAAGGTTACTGGGAGCTAGCTGTGTTTCATTTTACAGTTGCAGTCCTGCAGATCACAGAATAGAGTAGCATCTGCCTCCATTTTACAAATATAAATGTTTTGATTAGCTGGTTTTAGATAACCTATTTTGGCCTGAGAAAAGCATTTGGCTGCTCAAGTACACATACACTTCTCAGTGAAGAACAGTCTAATAAATGTAGTGCTGTAAAGTTGGTCCTTCCCTGCATGTCCTATACAACAAAATGGGTAAGTCTCTATGCATCAGGAAGGTCCAGAATTTCTAGTGCCATAAGAGTAAGAATTTCATAAGAATTTCAGAGCTGTAATACCTGGGCACAGGAAATATTAGAGTCCCGAAGAATCAGGGCTTTTCATTGATGTCTTATGTTTCCAGAAATCTCAGACAAACAGCAGTTCCTGCAAACAGTCCAGCAGCTTTCCATAAGAAAATTTGAGATAAAACCAGGAATACAGGGATGTTAATTGGCTTCTTTTGCTATTTGTGGTGTTCACTTCTTAATGTATTTTTTTGGTATAAGTGTAAGTGTAGGTGTGTATATATATGTGTATACCTACATTTATGTTTCTTGCAATATATGGATGTACATACAAATATAAATACGTAAAAATTTTGGTAGGATTTTGTTATTTTCACAGTAAATATCTTCTCATTCTTTTTTTCTCTAAAGAACAATTTGGCACTAGTGGCTTGTGTTTGTTTAATCTCTAGGCAGTTACTGCAGAGTAGTTTGTTTATGAGCTTAAAAAAGAGCAGTAGTGGGCTCATATGTCTAGTAAATATTAGAATATACTGTGTTAGGAACAAAAGCAAATAAATCTGTTTGCTGATTCAGAATTCCATTCTGAATATAAAACAATACCTTGCTCTAGAACTTTGATTTAGAGCCTGTTTAGAGCAGCAGAAATTTGCCAAGCAAACAAAATGAATATATTAATTTATTTTTAAAAATGTATTTTCATGCTCTAGGTGTAGTTGTGAATATTGACTTTTATTTATTGAAGATATACTTTTTCTTTGGTAAATGGTGAGTCATTTTAGAAAGCTGTTATTGGACATCCAGTAGAGCAGTTGAGATGCTTTTTATTGATACCTATTTCATTGTAAAAAACACTTTGGGAGTCACTGTCATGTTCCTACTGCCTTTACCATCTACAGAAATCATCAATTATTACTCAATAATTGTCACTTATTACTTTCTGAAATCTCTTGAAACCTCTTGGACTTTTCCATTAGTTCAGCTTTATTTAGTCTTTTCATGCTTCCCTGTGATGTATTTCTGCATAAGGAGTGCTCCTGAACCTTGGAAATCTGGGCTCACAGTCACATGTTTGGTTATGAAAGTTTTACTTCTGGATTTCTTTGGGCTGTGTAGTACCATTTAATTCAGTTCCACTTGCAGTAGAATTATGAAATATAGATTGCTGAGTTAGTTTTTTGTGGAGTACAGTGTACGTGAATGAGAATCTTCCCAACCAGAGTGTGAAAGGTAGTTAATGAAAGAGTTAATGTGGCCCCTAGTGGTTAGCTGGCTTTCCAGTCAGGATTCAAAGCATGGGAGGGAGAGGGGAAAAGTATGTCATCTCCCAAACTCCCTTTCTTGACCTGTGAATTAAGATTGTTTTCCACTGCTGTGCTCATCATTGCTCTTGACCTGGGGTGAGCAGCTCCTGTGCTGGCAGGATCCGCAGCCAGATGCTCTGTTGCAGTGTTTTCTGAACCTCAGGGGTGCACAGTAGTGAGCATGCCTGTGGGAGGTGCACCAAGGGAGAGGAACTCCTCCACTTAGTGACAAAGCTCCAGGAGGAGGTCAGTAGGTTGAGGAATATCAAGGCACCTGAGAGATTATTGGAACTGCACACTGCTTCCCCGAGAAAGACCTGGCAGGCAAACAGGATGCATGATACAGAGTATTCCCTATCCTTGGCTGGGTGCAGTAACTTAGGGCTAGGGGGTAATGGCAACACGTTCCTGCACGGCACAGCAGGTGTGTCTCCTTAGTGACTCCTCCACCTTCCCAGGTGGCCTTGCATAATAAGTATGAGGCTCTGCAAGTGGAACCAAACAATGCTAATCATAATGGTTCATCTAGGTTGGAGGTGTTGCCAAGGTTAGTCAACCTACAACCTGCATTAAAACTGCTTCTATACAGATAAAAGGACAGGTCATTGTCATAGGAGACCCTCTTCTGAGGGGAACAGAAGGTGCAATATGCAGATGGGACCCATTTCTTACGGAAGTCTGTTGCTTCTCTAAGGCCCAGGATAAAGATGTAATGAGAAAACTTCTCACTCTGGTATAGCCCTCAAGTTATTTCCCATATTTGATTTTTCATGTAGACAGGGATGAGATTGCAATAAGAAGTTCAAGGGCAATCAAAAAAGGCTTCAGGCCCTTGGGACAACCATTTAAGGGATCAGAAGCACAAGTAGCATTCTCTATCCTTCCAGTTGCAGGGAATGATGAGTGAAGAAATATGAAGATGCAGGGATCAGTGCTGGCTCTGTGACTGCTGTCAGCAGTAGAAGTTCTTTGATCACAGATTGATCTACATGACACCAGGCCTGATGGCAATAGATGGGGTACACCTGTCTCAAAGAGGGGAAAGGATCTTTGTGCAGGAGTAAACAGGGCTCATTGAAAGAGCTTTGAACTGGATTCAAAGTGAAGGGAAAGGGATAAAACAAAACTCGCTAGAGGTAAGCCTGGCAGTGGCATGCTAATCTTTGAGAAACAGTGTCCTGGTGAGGTCCTTCAGTCTGCTTCACGGTGTGCTGTGCTACTGCTTTAAAAGACAATATAAAATATTTCTATAAATACACTAGCAACAAAAGGAGGGCAAAGGAGAATCTCCATCTTTTATTGGATGCAGGGGGAAGCATAGTGACAAAGGATGAGGAAAAGGCTAAGGTATTTAAGGCCTTCTTGGCTAACACTTTAATAATAGACCTGTTGTTCTGAGGGTACCCAGCCCCATGAGCTGGAACACGGGAAGCAGAATGAACCTTCCATAATCCAAGAAGAAACAGTTAGCAACCTGCTACACCACTTAGACATACACAAGTCTGTGGGAATGGATGGGATCCACTTAAAGGCAATGAAGGAGCTGGCAGAAGTGCAACAGCATCCTGGCTTGCATCAGAAGTAATGTGGCCAGACAGACTAGGGAAGTGATTGTCCTCCTGTACTCAGCACTGGTGAGGCCCCACCTCAAGTACTGTGTCTGGTTTTGAGCCCCTCACTACAAGAAAGGCACAGAGGTACTGCCACACCCAAAGAAGGGTAATGAACCTGGTGAAGGGTCTAGAGCACAAGTCTTACTTGCAGCTAAGGAAACTGAGGTTGTTTAGCCTAGAGAAAAGGAGGCTGAGAGGAGACCTTATCACTCTCTACAACTACCTGAGAGGAGGTTGTAGAGAGGTGGGTATTGGTCTCTTCTCCAAGTAACAAGCGATAGGAGAAGAGGAAATGTCCTTAAATTGCACTAGGGGAGGTTTAGATTGGATATTGGGAAAAATTTCTTCACTGAAAGGTTTATCATTGGAACAGGCTGCCCAGGGAAGTGGTTGATTCACCATCCCTGGATGTATTTGAAAGCTGTGTAGATGTGGTGCTTAGTGACATGGTTTAGCGGTGGACTTGGCAGTGTTAGGTTTATGGTTGGGCTTGATGATCTTATAGGTCTTTTCCAATCTGTGATTCTATGGTAGAGTAGAGTAGGGATCTCTCTCTTTTTTTTTTTTTTTTTATAACCATACTTCCTATACTTAGGTGCCAATAGAGTGTCTTCCTAGTTTCCTTAGTGTATTTCAGTTTTTCAGTTTCTCAAAAGAAATTGCAAAGCCCTATTTACTTGTATTGTTGTAGCCTTAGAGCATGTGACTCCCCACAATCTGGTTCTTGAACACTAGCTGACAAAAAATGGTTCTGTGTGACAGTATTTAAATTTAGTGCTTATGTAAAATTACAGCTACAATCCATCTGAAATGCTTGAGATAATAGCAATCTATAGATATATCAGCTGAGCTAGGAAAAAAGCATCCTTTATTTAAACCTGTGCTGCCTTTTGCTAATCTCCTTTACACTAATTTTGTATGTTTATGATGACTGAATGTATGATCTATTATTGGACATCATAATGCTTAATAATACACTCTGCACTTGCTTTTCCATATATATATATTTTCAGTCATAATCTCTGCAAATCCATTTCCTTAAAAAGTATTAAGAATATTTATAATTCACAACCAATATTTCAAAAAGAAAGTGCTTTTTTCTCCCCTTATCTAAATGCATTGAATTGACTCAGGAAATAAAATACCCACCACTTAATTGTAGATGGGGAGTTTTAAATATTCCATTCAGTATTATCAGTACTACATGCTTAAATAAATTCTACAAAAACATTAAACTTGAAGGTAAACAAAGAAATAATGCTTCAGATTTTAAAAATGAACAGGGAACATCTTTAAACTGTGCTTAAAGAAAAAAACCTTGAAGTGTGAGCTACTTATTCATAATTATTTGGAAACACCAATGCACTAACTAAACACTGTTTTATAAGGGTTTTTCTTATCCAAGATATTCACTGCATATATTGTCAAGTTGCTACTTTCTTTATGTTTTAACTACAAAAGAAAAGATGGATTTAGGGCAATAGTTGGAGGCACTTTCAAAAAATGTTTGTTTCTTTTAAAATGAATGGAAACACTTCTTTTTTTTTTTTTTTTTCAAGAATGCCTTTTTTGTGATGCCTTCTTGCCTGACTTTTGCCATCCAGGAAAGACTGTCACATGCATGGCAGTGATTGTATTTTTGAAGTCTCCTTAAGATGTGGCATGTTTAGCACAGCCAGACTGAGATGTAGCAGCTTGATAGTGAAGGGTGGTCAAAAGTGTTGTCTTTGGTACTTTACTCTGGTTTTAATGAGCTATTTTAGAGAGTGGTCTGTAGAGCCTATATATTGTTCATTCATCTAGTATAGCAATTCTCATCTTGCAAGGATGCCTTGTTAAGGAAATGCAGTAAACACCAATAAGATGGAAGGCAGGTAAAGCACTAGTAAAAGTTTTGCTAGTTTGCTGGTTGTGTAAAATAATAGTTGAATTTTATGCTTCTGTTTTTCTTTTATAATAGCATTTCAACAACATGACTCTTTCTTCCCAAAAAAATCTTAATCTAGAAAAATGTCTTGCTTATACCATGAAGTCAGGTGATTCTTTTACTGTGAAATGAAATTTAATTCAGCTCAAGTTATGCCCCTCTTCTCTACTAGAATTTTCACTGCTCACCAAACTAGACTTTTTCTATTTTACACTGTAACAAGAGTCATGTTTTTTAAAAGGAATTTTACAAATTTACAGGTTTTCTTTTATTTTCCCTTGAACCAAATGTTTTTACCTAAAATTTAAGAAAGTGGCTTTCTTTCCTTGTAAATAAATGTTTCAAATGTAGAGCACTTGAAGTCACTTGAATGCTTTCATTCTTTGGAAATTACAGTGAGGGGAAAAAAGTTCTATATGATTTTAATGACTTAAAGTTAGATTTCTTAATATAGGGTGAAATGTTTTGGAAGTTTGGATGTATATTTAAAGAGATATTGACTGCTGGAAATTTCTAAATCCTGTTTTGCTTGAATAAAAGATTCTAATATATAGTTTCTAAGTAGCTTTTCAGACTCCGTGTGAGTGTGAGTGTGCGTGTGTATACGCATGTGTCAAGAAACAATTGTTTTCAATAATTTTTTGTTAGGTGATATGAAGCTAATACTTTTTATAGATTTTCTTTTCCGTGGAGCTTATTCATGTAGCTTTGCTACAGGGACACTTTTGCTTGTTAGCCATCATAAAACATAGTTTCTGAAAAAAAGAAAAAAATAATTTTGTAACTAAATGATGACATGTTTTAAAATAGGTGTCATTCCATTTGACCTATCAGAGTTCTATGGGCACTGACTGGCATGGCAAGTACAGAAGGCCAGAGAAAGTTACAAACATTTTCATTCTGCTTTAATAAATT
>VXBJ01004947.1:24438-50402 GCA_013400055.1 Nycticryphes semicollaris
TGACATTGATTCTCCACTATAATGTTGAGTTATATTGTTAAAATCCTAATGCAATCTGTAATGGTGTGCGATAAATAAATAACCTTTCACATTCAGTTGGATTCNTATTTTTTCCATATATGTAGTGCTCAGTGTAACACCAGTTTTGTGAATAAGTTTGAAAAATCAGAAGAGATCCACTCATAACATTAATCCCAAATGGCTCATGTTCTGCCAATGCTCTTCCCTGCTACCTTTATCTGACTTTGGACACCTGCAACATTTATGTCTTAGTTATTTTGGTTTTCCTTCAATTAATAAAAGGAAACGTTTGTATGGTAGAATTAATCCCTTTCTGGTATAAACATCTAAGATGAATTCATGTATCACACCCTAGGAATGCCAATTGGCATTCAATGAAGAGTATCTGGATAAGGAAACCAACAGCTGAGTTGTAGACAAAGTAGACACCTAAAGTTACATGAGAAAAATCTTATGCTATTCCTTCTTATGGACTACAAACCTTACCTACTTTTTGTGGATCTTGATTGGAATGCTTTACATAAAGTATGTGGGACGATCACCAAAATATCTGTTTATACAGTATGTCCAAATGAGTTTAAGTGTTGCTTTTTACAGATTCAGTTTGGTAAAATTTGGTGCTATAATTCTCAGTTTCTTACACTGGGTTTCCTTGCTGTTAGGTCACACAAAAATATGGTCTGAGTTATTAGCAGGTCTACTGTCCTTGTTTGCTCCCTGCCATATGTAATCTGGAAGCTAAATTTAGTCCTGTTGCAAAATATGACTTGAGTTTTTCTTTTAAAATACATTAAATGCAATGTTAAAAATTTGATACAAAAAGATCCATGGCCCACTTTAAAAAATAATTAATATAAACCATAAGACTTAATTTTCCCTAGTCTTTCTTTTAGTATGGATAAGCAATTCAACACAATAACAAATGTATAGAACCATAAATTTCATGTTTTTGTTACAGGCTAGAGGAAGAAAAGAATATTTTATCAGAATTTCAAGAGGACTTGAACAAGTTGATTTTATGGTTAGAGGAAGCAGACAACATTATTGGTATTCCCCTTGAACCAGGGAATGAAGACCAGTTAAGAGACTGCCTTAGCAAAGTAAAGGTATCATGAATTTTATTCTCAATGTTTTCTTACTTTATCAATTCAACACTGAAGAAGATTAAATGGTATTTTCAGATAAGGCTTCTGCCACCAAACACAGTATTCATTTAGCTTTTTTGGATAAATCAAAGCAGTGAAATTTCAAAACCTGGGTACAAATACATACTGATCATACTGAAATCAGAAAAGTGATGGAAAATGTACTGAAATTAAAATACCTGTCCTGTCACTAGGTAATTAATCATTACCTTTTCCATCCACATTTCTTAATTCAGAACCTGTTTTATCTGTAAAACATTAATGTGTTGGTAATTTTTTATAATGTCTCATTTATGAAATTATATTCAGAATTTTACAAGAGTATCTAGAATTACATGCATAATTATAAATGTCAACTGATTGAAGTATCACTGCACCATATTCTAGACTAAACAACCAGGTGAATTTTTAAAAATGTTTTTAAAAAAACCTCAACAGAATATTAATTATTTGTTTTTTAAAGGCTGGAATATTTTAGTGATGATGTTAGTGTTGTTAGACTATGATACTGCTAATAAATATATCCAGAAGTTGTTCTGATTTGTTTCTGAAATGTGTCTAACAGAATGACTGTGTTTAATAACTTGCACAATAATAAATTAGACTGTAGCTGGAAAATGCATATTAATTATAGAATACGTATCTAAAGGTTTTCTGTCCTCTCTTAAGTATAAGGACTATTTATCCTTTATGTCAATCCAAGTAGAACCAATTCATCAACTGATGGAATAGAGCATTAAAGAATCTGAAGGAAACTTATCAGAGTTTCTGCTATGCTTCTTTCAATAAAATCTGGAAAAAAACCTAAAAGATTCCTCAGTTAAAATCTATCTTTGAGTTTCTTTAAAAAAAAAAAAAAACCAAACACAAAACCAAAAAAAGACACACCACAAGTAGAATATTTAGTACTGTATTCAAGGAAATGAAGATTTAATCATTTGCTGAGTTTGACTGTTTAGCATATGATGTCAGTGAGTTGGACAGAGGTTTTGTGAGACTTTCTCTCCGTTGTTGAGGCTATCAGAACAAAGGCAAAGAAATATTTATAAGGGGTGTTAGTTCCATCTTATAATTTGCAGGCATGATTACAGGCTTAGAGTCTAAATTGATTGTTTAGAAACATGTAGGCTCCCACTCCTCATTTATACACAAATATTTCCCAATTGTAGTATTCCAAAAGGATACACAATCCAAAATTAAAGCTTTTTAGCATTTCTTATTTGTATCTCATTTTTACAGTCCACCTTGTCCTTTGGAGCTGCACAAGAGAATGCATCCTAATGCAGCAAATAATACTGCATTGGCTTACAGTCCGGTTCATTTAATATTTACCTATCTATATTAAAAAACCCCAAAATCTTGAAGAATTCTGGTTTTTAGTTACATTATCCTTACTTGATATATCAAGTTACTTTGACAATGTAAGTTGTTAGTAACGGAATGTGTTGGAGAAGTGGTACATTTAGATGATACCTCGCATCCTTTGGTTTTACTTGGTGTATTTTATGAACATTCTAAATTATGAGGTTAGACTGTAGGGCTTTTCACCACACACCATCTGGATGACTGTGTTCACAGTATGAAACATGTTAAAACCCATCTTCAAAGTGCTTGCTTTTTACCATATTAAACTGTTATTAAAATTAGTATGCATGGCTATTTTGTGTCCAGAAGTCATGTAATAGTGATTAATATGATGACAAATGCCACATTTTGGCTTTTAGGACTCTTTTTAGGCTTGATCCACTAATACAGTCTCTTTTGGGCGGTTTTAGCCTTCTACATTCAGAAAGCAATAGTTATTTTGTCTCAATTGAGTTTATTCCTTCAGCTGATACAGAAATCGATAAGGGTGAAGATAAGAGAGCTGGAAATTCTACCACAGTTCATCTTAACTGCTGTATTTGTCTGTTCCAGTCAAGAGTTGAAGAGCTGCCGCCACACAAGGGAATACTGAAACGATTAAATGAAACCGGAGGAATAGCACTTGGAAGTGCATCACTGAACCCAGACAAAAAACACAAGCTTGAGAGTACACTGAAGGAGGCCAACCATCACTTGTTAAAGGTTAGACATATTAGTGATATAAATGTGGTATCAAATTTTAATCTGCAGCAAATATTTGCATTATGTATTTTTAGGCACGTATCACTTTTGTCTGTATGAAGAGATGTTTGTATGCATAATGCACGAGGAAGAAAAATGTGTACAGTACACTGCTTTTAGAAACAAAGACAGCAAAGCAGGACCATTAGTGCCTGAAGTGATGATGTTGCTCCCAAATATACTCCCTAAATTACAGGTCTGCTGCTTAAGAATGGAATGCAGAGCGTCGTTTTTGTAGCCTGGTTGTTTTGAGGGTACAGCAAATATTCCGGCTTGTGTGACTTAGGTGTGTGAAAGGCAGTAGCAAATGGCTAATTGCCTTTATGGAAACACTTCCCAGTTCTGTCCTCTCTCAAACACCAAGGTAGAATCTGCAACTGTGGCTTCACATCCCACCATGCTTCTTCCAACCTTGAGATTTGAGTTCTGGTTTCTGTGTAGCAAAGCACCTCTCATATTTCTTTCTGTTATCTCCATGCTCATGATGTGAGGGTGGATTTTGTTGTATTTTATTGTTGAAGTAGCATATTTTTGTGTTGAAAACTGGTGACAATAAACAGCAAATCTGGTGAAGAGAGATAGATAATTTGAGTGCTCTCATGTAAGCTTCTCTTTCTCATGAAGCAGCAGTGGTAGAAGATGCTGTCTAGAGGATGACTACCCACAGTATGGACTAGTCTGGTCTGAAAAGATGAATGTAGAATCCTCTGAAATATTTCTGTTGAGACTGAGGACAAAATCAGAATCTGGGAAATTAACCTGTGGTATCTATTTGTTAAAGTTACTGGGATGAGGGGAGGGCGAGGGGGGGTGAGGTGAGTGCTCTTCCTAACAGAAACAATCTGACGAGGTTCATGATATTAGTTAAAGGCTTGAGTATAAGTGGATGATAAATATTGATTACATTCACAAACTCCAAGTAAGGACACATAAATCATTATTTGGGTGCTTGGAGATATCTGTCTCTACAAATAGCTTTATGAAATCCATGTCTATGGGAGAATTCAGAACACTTTAAAATCGAAATAGTGTTATTTACTAGCTGAAGTAAGCATATATATAGCTGAATTTAGGCACCACAACTTGCACATCTCAGCAGTAGTATTAAAGAAAAAACATTATTTTTCAGGAAAAAAAATTACTTTTAGTAAAATCGCGCAAATACATTTTAATGAAATCTGTAATTTGTGTCTGAATGCAAGCTTTCACTGATTAGTCATATACCTAAAAAATTTGCATTTTCACTTTCTGCTTGCTAATGTAGAATAGTTCCAAGTTACTTGTCACAGTCAGAGCAACTATGAATGTTGCTGAAAATAGTTAGGTCAGGATGAATTATGGGGGACAAAGCTACTGTTAAATAAATCATCTCTTTACAGGTTTATGTCTCCTAGATCTAAGTAATATTTTTGGCAAGATATTTGGCTTGGAACTTACCACTTGAAAACTTCCATTTACTCCTAAAAGAGACTAAACCCAGAAAACTGAACTTCTGTTTGATGTCATTTCTTAACCACATTATTTTGATTTCAGTTATTTATTTCTGCAGATGCATAAAATTTAAAAGTTCTCACTGGCCTTTCACAGCTGAATCTAAAGAATCTGAAAGTGCAGGTGTGGGGTTTTATTTTATTTTATTTTATTTTATTTTTAATAAATGGAAACTGAGTTTAAAAATTACAACTCAAATCGATACATGTTCTCTGAAGGTTTTCTATTTCCTATATGATCTTGACAGAAGTAAAAAAAATAAAAAAAGGAAAAAATAGGTTTTTTTTGACTGCCTATTTTTTTCTTTTACTCACAATTTTTGTTGGAAGGTTTGATTCAATTCTTTTTACTTTCTCCTCTGAAACTCTAGGGCCTGTAATAAAATTAGAAATCATGGAAAGAAAGTCTGCAGGCCTGACAGAAGGAGATATGTTGTCTTCTATCAGCTATAGATCTGTNAATAGCTTTATGAAATCCATGTCTATGGGAGAATTCAGAACACTTTAAAATCGAAATAGTGTTATTTACTAGCTGAAGTAAGCATATATATAGCTGAATTTAGGCACCACAACTTGCACATCTCAGCAGTAGTATTAAAGAAAAAACATTATTTTTCAGGAAAAAAAATTACTTTTAGTAAAATCGCGCAAATACATTTTAATGAAATCTGTAATTTGTGTCTGAATGCAAGCTTTTACTGATTAGTCATATACCTAAAAAATTTGCATTTTCACTTTCTGCTTGCTAATGTAGAATAGTTCCAAGTTACTTGTCAGTCAGAGCAACTATGAATGTTGCTGAAAATAGTTAGGTCAGGATGAATTATGGGGGACAAAGCTACTGTTAAATAAATCATCTCTTTACAGGTTTATGTCTCCTAGATCTAAGTAATATTTTTGGCAAGATATTTGGCTTGGAACTTACCACTTGAAAACTTCCATTTACTCCTAAAAGAGACTAAACCCAGAAAACTGAACTTCTGTTTGATGTCATTTCTTAACCACATTATTTTGATTTCAGTTATTTACTTGTGCAGATGCATAAAATTTAAAAGTTCTCACTGGCCTTTCACAGCTGAATCTAAAGAATCTGAAAGTGCAGGTGTGGGGTTTTATTTTATTTTATTTTATTTTATTTTTAATAAATGGAAACTGAGTTAAAAAATTACAACTCAAATCGATACAGGTTCTCTGAAGGTTTTCTATTTCCTATATGATCTTGACAGAAGTAAAAAAAAAAAAAGGAAAAAATAGGTTTTTTTTGACTGCCTATTTTTTTCTTTTACTCACAATTTTTGTTGGAAGGTTTGATTCAATTCTTTTTACTTTCTCCTCTGAAACTCTAGGGCCTGTAATAAAATTAGAAATCATGGAAAGAAAGTCTGCAGGCCTGACAGAAGGAGATATGTTGTCTTCTATCAGCTATAGATCTGTAAGCTCCAAACACCCCCCTCTTCCCTCCTGATTTTTACTGTGAGCTAAAGCTCACAGCTCTGGAACTTTATATCAGGCAAACTTCTGTAGGTCACCTGAGGATGGTTCTGCAGTCAGTTGTTTTGATGAGGATATATTTTTTGTTTTCCTCAAAGCACAGTGGACAAACATCATCACACAGAGATTTCTCTGGGGCTTTTCTGTCTCTCCGTCCGCTTCTAAGCGTATCTTATATATATAATCCTTTGTTTCTAGCTGTTTGTTTTGTTTTCTGGCATCTCTGCTAGAAACGAACATGTAACAATCTACCATTTCTGATTATCTCATACTGCAGGATATTATTTTCAAAATATGAAACATACATGACAGTTACATAAAGTAAGGTAAATCCTCATCTGGTGTACACTAGAGTAATTCTCTTTACTTCAGAGAAGCTGTAACAATTTACACCAGCTGAGAATATAGCCAAATATTTCCTAAGGTCATAACATATTTTTGTTTTACATTTGTCATGGTTTAACCCCAGCCATCAACCAGGATCACACAGCTGCTCACTCACTCCCCCCAGTTGGGATAAGGAGAGAATTGGAGAAGAGTAAAAGTGAGAAAAAAACCAGCCTTGTGGGTTGAGATAAAGGCAGTATAACAGATAAAGCAAAAGCCATGAACACAAGCAAAACAAAACAAGTAAATCATTCACTACTTCTCATCAGCAGGCAAGTGTTCAGCCATCTCCAAAAAGTGGGACTCCAACATGCAAAATAGCTACTTGGGAAGATAAATGCTATAACTCCAAACTTACGTCTCCCACTTCCTTCTATGCAGTAGGGGTCAGCTGTCCTGGCTGTGTCTCCTCCCACCTTCTTGTGTGCTCCTGGCCTATTCACTGGCAGGGTGGTGTGAGGAGCAGGTAAGACCTTGACAGCTTAGCAACAACTGAAAATGTTAGTGTGCCACTAACACTATTCTCATTCCAAATACAAAACATGGCACTACATCAGATGCTAGCAAGAAAGTCAATCCCATCCCAGCCAAAACCATGACAACCTTGTTCTGCCAAGCAGTGGAATGGGAGACAAAACCTATGAGTCTTAATCTTCAAGGTGACATATTTGAAATAAGTTATGTTAAGTTAATAAGTTATGCTTTTAGGTGCTTACATCACGTACTGATGACCTTCAGAACAGATATGCAAAGAGTTTTCCTTCCTCTGGGTGGTAATAATTTTAAAATTACATTTCTTTAGACAATTTTATTGAACAGTGATCCTAATAGGCATAGTTTGACCAGAGAATGAAGATTAAAGCCCACATTTGGAAGCATGACTTTTAAATTTTAGTCGAGTTTTACTTATTATACACTCGCAAAAGCCAGTATTACTTGCAACAATTAAAATAACACTTTCTTTGTGAAGTCTTAATAGTATGAAAAATTAAGTGTTTTATAACTATTTTTATGCCTTCACATCAAGAATTTTTCGTTTATTTTCAAAACTCACAGTATCTTCTGCTATGATAGCCAAGTAAGCCAACCACCTAGTGCTTCAAAGCATACAAAAGGGGTACTAGGCACTGGAGTTTGTGATGAATTCAGTTCTTGTCATATGCCACCTGCCAGGGCATATAACAGATCTGTAATAGGTTTTTTACCTTTTACTGTGCAGTAAATGAATTGATAGATTAGGTCTGAGACCGGCGAACCATGGAATCAGAGGTTTGCTGGAAGGAGTTTATTACCCTTTAATATTATTCTTGGTCTGGTGTCAGCCAAGAGGGATGAGTTAGATTATCTGAAAGTAAGCTGGATGCCAAAATCAGCATTCTCCTCATTTATTCACCTTAGTCTTCATAACATCTACTGTAGGTATTATGAAGGTTATTATAAGTGCCTGATGGAGACATTTTGTTTTGATGCTTTTTAATTTGTCTGCTAGTATTAGAACTAATTACTAGACACTGAAGAGACTATTTCAGTATTTACTGCCACAGCAAATCAATTTGTTGTGCTATATGGACAAAAAAAATTTGGAGTGGAATGACATGGCTGTAATTTGTGAACACTTTCTGTACCACCAGGAAAAGTATAGGTCGTCTTAGCTTGGTTGATCAAGTGTAGAGAAAAACAGATGGGCCCAAAAAGTGCAGAAAGACAAAGTCATGACAAGGTTATAGTTCATGTATTATAACTTGCCTTGAGCAGTAATTATTTATAGATTCATAGATGATATTAAATTTCCAGCGTGTCAGTGCAACTTAGTTTGAGTTCACAGCTGAAACTACTACAATTGCTACTACTGTTATTTGTGGGGTTGAGGGGAAAAGATCTTAGAAAATGAACGCTAGTATTTACTTTCTGTGCTTTCAATTTGAAATTAGAATAGTATGCCCAGCATTTTGGAGATCAGAAAATTTGAATGAATTTGCTTTCAATTAATAGGTGACCATATTTCCTTAAATGTAATTAAGTATTGTGCTATGATAAATTACCTGTGACAGTTTGTCATAGATTGCTAGTTAGGAGTAGTCTACATTCATGTTAGAATCATAGAATGGTTAGAGTTGGAAGGGACCTTAAAGATCATCAAGCTCCAACTCCCCTGCCACAGGCACACACACACCTTCCACTAGAGCAGGTTGCTCAAAGCCCCATCCAGCCTGGCCTTGAACACCTCCAGGAATGGGGCTTCCACAACTACTTTGGGCAACCTATTCCAGTGCCTCAGCACCCTCACAGTAAAGAATTTCTTTCTAGTATCTAATGTTAATCTCCCCTCTTCTTATTTAAAGGCATTACCCCTTGTCCTATAACTACACTTCCTTGAACATGCCCAACTCTCTCAGCCTGTCTTCATAAGTGAGGTGCTCCAGCCCTCTCATCATTTTTGTGGTCCTCTGCTGTACCAGTTCCAACAAGTTCGTGTCCTTCTGAGGACTCCAGAGCTGGACACAGTACTCCAGGCCGGGTTAGCGGGTCTTTTTTCACTAGTTGTTAACTATGTAATGAGGAGGATTGTTCAACTAAACAATAACCGTACTAAAAACAAAACTGAAATTTCCATCAGTAACTCATGTAGTACTGACCTGAATGGAGTTACACACAGTCATCCCGTTGGGTATTTGCGTCTTATTTTCTGTTTCTAGTGGTTGGACATCCTGGGGTGTCCACCTTGCACTGAAGACAACTTAACATTCCTTCTGCCAGGGCACACTCCAGGATACTCTTCCTGTTCCAATCTACTAGGGAACAGAAACTTATTCTCAACAATTACCCACCTTAGTAATGTTTCTGTTTGGGAGAACATAAATTTTATTTCCCACTGAATCGTTAAATTGCTAAGAGGACAATGAAATCATCATTAGGTTCCAAGTCAGTAACTTTGTCCACATTATGGTAGGAGAGTTTCTGCTTCTAAGCACAGGTTGATGTAAGATTTTAGAAGTCTACCTCTTCTGTGCATGAGGATCCATAAGGTCATGATGCATTTTGTTTTCCAGCTTGCTATTCAAACAGGAAAAACAATCAAGTCCTTACACAAAGAAGTTGAATATTTACAGGGAGTGAATAGGGAAGAATTCAGGAAGCCATCCTGAAAGAGACTAAATATTTTTCTTTTCAATGCTTGTCTGTAGAAACCCTCCTTTTTTTTTTTTCTGAAGCTGAAAAAGTAGGAAATAGGGGTATATTCAAAAGCACGATTTCTTTTATATACAGTGTGGAACATTGGATAGAAAATCTGATTTGTTATTTGCTTAATCAACTAAAATCTGTGTTCTTAACTAATTAAATCTATTTAAACCTAGTTTAACTTAGCCACTTCCTACAAGTGGTATTGTATAATTCATAATCTGGTTTCCATTTGAAAATTTTTATCTTTGTTCTTAAAGACAGTGATGATAAGTCTAAAAAACATTATATATAAACGTTTTTATAACCTAAATCTGATATATGTTCTGCACACATATGCATATGTCTTTTAAATACAACTAGAAATCTTCAGTTGGATTGCATCTTGTGTCTTTTAATAAAATTGCTGTATACTGTTGTTTTCAGAAAAAAACACACTGGGCAAGGATGAGAAAACCTTGCATTCACTTAGTAAGAAATATAAGTACATTCACTAATTCACACTTTTTGCAGGTTATGAAAAGAGAAACTGAATGTGCATTTCAGCGAAGAGTTCTATAAATAAGTAGAAGTGGCTTTTTAAATTTGAATTTGGACTTTCCTCCCCGCCCCCAAGACCACAAGATTTTATTTTTTTTCCCTTAGAATAAAGTTGTCTTACAGGCTGTGAAAATAAGGTAAACAAGAAAGTATGGACTAAAGCATTTGTAGCCTGATATGAATGTCTGAGTTATTTTCACCTTCCAAGCAAGTAAAATAACCTCTTTGGGTTTTCTGCTATTTTTTTAGGCTACATGTATTGAAAGTTTTCTGTCTGTATTGATTTGAAGCTATTGAGATACTTAGATATTTTGAAGTTGTGTGTGTTAGAAGACAGAGCACAATGGGAATTGGGCCCTACAGCCTGCTCAGCGATCAGAGGCAATTTGCAATCATTTTAGCAGCTTCAGGCATTAGCTTTTGTTCCACTTTACATGCTATACTGTAAGTCATCCTAATGATTTTCATCAGAAAGAACTGGAAACTATTGTAAAACATGAGGAGACATCTGGGGTTTTTTGTTGTTTTTTTTTTTTTTTGTTAGACGATGTAATTTGAAAGGTGAATTATAATAGCTCCATGAATATCTATAATCAAGGCTAAGTATAGGTTTTCACAGTAGATTGAAGAAAATGAATTGGTTTAACTTACACTGAAAGATTTGGTTATTTCCTGTTTATAAAAAAAGAGATGGTAACAGGCTTAGACTAACAGATCACTTCTATTCTGCGTTAAGATTAAGATTTGGATGCAATGGTTTTTAAATCTGTAAAATTAGCGCTAAGAGACTTTAAAATCTTTTGCCATGTTTGAAAGGAACCTGAATATCTACACAGGCCTATGCTGATTCTGGTTTTAGTTTTAACCTCCAACACACAATNCTGTTTTATCACTCAAGTTATTTAGTGAAAGAAACACAGTCACTGCTTCTGCTAAAACTTTGAAGCAAAGGTAATTTACAAAATATTTTTTTCTGAAATAGAAGTGAAGATCGTCACATTGAAAAAACCCTAAATAGATCCCAACTTCACCTGCTTTCCTTTCCAGGACTTTGGACATGATCCACTTCATAGATGATAAACAAGCAAACAAAACCAGGAAAAAAAAAAAAAGCAACACAAAACCACAAACCAAACAACAAAGAGTGGATGAGAAAGAATATTCAGCTTTATTAAAAACAAATACTTTAATGTATTCAGAATGAAACAAATAGCAATGCAAATTCTTCCCTATATAAATCATACCAGAATGCAGTTTTTGTTTCAGAAAACAAGGATATTGGGCATGAATCCTCTGGGAAGCCTAATTATTATACAAAATTTTAATGTAAAAGCCAGATTAAATAGGAAGCCAGGCAGTGAAAACNACACAATCTGAAAATTAAATATACAGGGATTTGATATAATTGGCACTTTTTTCAGTTTAGTGCCTACTTAAAAGCCTATTATTTGGGATTCATCAGACCAAAATTAAAATCAAACCCATTAGGATTTGAAAAATATGGAATTTGTGCTGTATCTGGAATATCACCAATGGAAGCCTATAGCTCATCATTTGGCTTTAATCTTAAAGATAATTTTNAAACCAAACAACAAAGAGTGGATGAGAAAGAATATTCAGCTTTATTAAAAACAAATACTTTAATGTATTCAGAATGAAACAAATAGCAATGCAAATTCTTCCCTATATAAATCATACCAGAATGCAGTTTTTGTTTCAGAAAACAAGGATATTGGGCATGAATCCTCTGGGAAGCCTAATTATTATACAAAATTTTAATGTAAAAGCCAGATTAAATAGGAAGCCAGGCAGTGAAAACTACCAAGCAGAAAATCCATTAAAATATAATCATAATTTTCTTTGCTATTGGTCCAAATGATATAGATGATAATAGTGTTGTTCCAGTGTTATGGATTCCTTGAGGTATAGAATATATTGAAAGTCAATCATACTTTATTTTAGATTGAAGCAGGTTAGGAACAGCATATTTAATCTCACTTGCAAAATGCAGATCTGCATCTGTTTCTAGAGTAGTTTTGTGTGGATTTCTGGAGTCTTCTATACAAGCCAGTTTGCAGAATGCTGAGGTCAAAGAGATGAGCTATATTCAATAGTGCATTCAAAAGATAAAATTTAAAGGGTGTAGCCTCTTTATTTCATTTTGCATGAGAACATACTACTGGATGACTAGCGATTAAAAAAAAAAAGGCCTATATACCCTCTGACCATGTCCATTTAGCCATCTGATAATGCCTAAAATAGATGCCTAGAGAAGATCATATTAATGGAGAAAATATAAATGATCTCAAATGGTGTCTGGACAAATTAACAGAAGACTCTAGAAATTACTATTAAATATAAGAATTAAATATAAGAATTGTGCCAGAAATCATTTCAGTTCATGTAAATTTAAGCACAAAGCATCCTGTGTCAGGGAGTTGAATGAGGAAATTCTGCTATACTGAAGTACAGTTTCAAGCACTGAAGAGTGAGGGGTCATTCACTTCATAGGGACAAAAGAAATTCCCAGGCTTTAGTGAAAGTTAAAGAGTTGTCCTGCACTATAAAGGGATAGAAAAGAAATGCAGAGAGTTTTCAAATCCTTGAAATGAATTTTAATAAAGCCATAACAAAGTTTTATTTGTAAGAATATTAAAAAAAAAAAAAAAGCCCACAACAATCTGGCTGAATAAAATTATAATATGGTATTGTAACCACAGAGATGATGCTGGTCATCCCTATTGTTTAGGTAAGGTAGCTTACCAGACCAGTTCATCTGGCCTGCATTCAAACCAGTGAGTCTCGCCAACAATAAAGTGAATCAGGAAGGCTTGCCATTGTCTAGTTCCACTTTCTTTGAACATCAGGAACAAAGAGCTGATTGAGGAAAGAATTTTGCTTGCGGAATGATTCCATCAGTAAAAGTTGGATGCAAATTGATTTAACTTTAGTTATACTGGGTATATACACAATAGCTTTTTTGTGTTTCTCTTGTGGAGAGTGGCATGGTTGTGCTGCAGCATACCAGAGGGTACTGGTTCCCTCATTTCAGGGGCCTGACAATACCACACTGTAACTTCAGCCTGGCCCCAAGCCTAGCCTTCCTTCCCATGGAAATGAAGGGCACAACTTGTGCACATTTATATCTTATCACGGGGGAAGGCAGTATGTGGTCAAGGTATGAACTCACCTCTGGGCATTCAGACCTGCTTCTGCATCCAGGAGGTTAGACGTAGACTGAAACATTTCCTAAAGAAGCCTTTTTCCCTGAAACCTAAAAAGCCATCCTTTCAACTTTGGCTGTCAAACTAACATAGTATGATGATAACCAGCCCCTTCTCTGCTCACCCACAGGCGTGTGCTTTGCACAGATTATTGCATTGATCTGTTTTTTTACTTCAATGTGTATTTTTACATTTTTTTCATTTAAAAGTAAAAATGAAACAAAATGTTATCTGTCACCCTGATAAAGCATTATTAATAAATAGAGCCAGTGGCACAGAATCAGAAAAAAGAAGGTTTTAGTGCTGTAAATCCCTGATAGATGGTATATTTAGGTATGATACATTACAGAGACCATTCTGATTGTGTCAGTTCCCACAGACTGGAAATGCCAAAGAAGTTGCTTAATTTTCCAGCTGCTCTATTTACCTATGCACAGCTCATCATCCCATAGGAATATTGTAATATTAAATTACTTGGTGGTATTAAAAAATTATGAAGGTTTAAAGCATTGTAAAAGTTGTTGGTAACGCTGATTTACATTATTTCAGGAGTCCTGTAGAGAAATATATGATTGCTTTCTTTTTATTAATGATACCACCAATTCTCTGTGTCTGGTTAAGTATTAATGAATACTGTCCTCCTACAGTATATTGTTTGCTCTCACTTGAAAGGATTAGTCATTCTGTAGCCCCTTCAAGGAAAAAAGTTGCAATATTCAAAATGATTTTGCAGCAGTCAGGCAATAATTGCAAAATATCAAGGGCTCTTGTTGCATACTACTGAATATTTGTTTTTTTTTTTCCTTTTTTTAAAATTTTTGAGCATATTTAGAACAGTTAGCATTCTTTCTTCTTTATACATGTTAGAATCTAGCTTTATTTGTTTTGCCCTTAGTTTTTGTTTTCCAGGTGTGTTTTAGGCTTAACAATAAATGCCAGGAAGCATAATAAATTTAACAAAAGTGNAGTCAGGCAATAATTGCAAAATATCAAGGGCTCTTGTTGCATACTACTGAATATTTGTTTTTTTTTTTCCTTTGAGAGAAATTTTTGAGCATATTTAGAACAGTTAGCATTCTTTCTTCTTTATACATGTTAGAATCTAGCTTTATTTGTTTTGCCCTTAGTTTTTGTTTTCCAGGTGTGTTTTAGGCTTAACAATAAATGCCAGGAAGCATAATAAATTTAACAAAAGTGAAATGTACATAAATTGGTAATTCATCACAGAATTATTTGTGGTTTTCAGGTATATTGTTCATCAATATAGCAAAACTTACAGGAGAGGAACTGCTTACAAGAAAATTGTACAGATTTCCTTATGAGTTTCTTGCAGCCATACCTTGGTTGTCTGTTGATTTTCTTTCCTCCTCCTCTTTTCTTCCTCATAGTCACCCCAACAGCAACCTCTGTGACCCCTGTCATTCCTTTCATACTGCATTAGTTCTTACTGCATGATTTTCTCAGAAGATAAGAGGGCAGTTTGTATGACTACTTTGCCTTTGTAATCTCCCCACTTCCCATGAAAGTAGGGTAGCACAGTCTGCGAGGGTTTTGCAAAAAGTGGAGGAACATGAGGGACTTGCAACTTTTGACAAGACTGCTTTTGTATTTGGTGGGAAGGAGTGGAGAGGAATTGTTCTCTTATCTTTTGAAGTTTGCGTGATGTGTGTGGCTAATAACATCTTCCTGAATAATACTCTATGTACTACAGCATTGATCAAGTTTAAAGCCCAATGTACTTAAATAGCAGCTCTTAATCTAAAACAATAGTGAGGAGCAGAGTTTCATTTCCTTAAAAGTAAACCCACAAAGCGTCTATGAATTTAAGTTGGGATGTCTGTGGTGTTGTGATATTTCTAATTAGAGATGATAAAATCTAGCCATCTTGTACAAATCTTATCGTTCTAGATAGAAACATTTGTAACAGTCCTATTTAAAATACTTTTTTTTTTTTTTTAAACCTGATACAAACTCTGAATGGACATTTATTTCTGCTCTCCTAACAACATCTCACTACAAATGCTGAAATTATCTTGGGTAATCAAAATTAAACAGACTTCTACTGGTGAAAAAGAAAGAATTTGATTATTTCATAGAAGACTCTCCTGCATGTTATTAGTCTAAATATTAAATGTAAATATCTAGCTCTAAATTTGTCTTTCAAATCAGAAATCCTATAGATTTTACTCATCAAAAGAGAAAAAGCTGCCTTAACTTCCTCAGAAGAGGCAATAACTTCTATAGAGTTATGAATAAATGTCATGCTACTAGTCATGCAAATTCCCAATTAATTATTATTTTTTTAAGGCTATTAAAACTTAAAGGAGTTCATAAACAGTTTTATTCCTATCCACACATTGACACTAGTCATGGGCATGTAGAAAGAGTAAAATAAATGTAGGCTTTTTCCCAATTCAAAAGTTCTTTCTTTTCTCAGTTGTTTTGTACCACTGAAGGCACATCGCATTTAAGTTGGAGGTTGGATACGATATTGGAAAATTAATTTTCTACAGTTATTTCAAATGAATTGGAATTTCTATTCAGGCATTTGCATATTGGAATTTATCCCTCAAAGCCCCAACATGCTACCACTCTTAGTCTTGTTCTTCTCCGTTAAACAATTTCTAAACAAAAACTATCAATTCTGTCAAACAACTAGTGTGACTGACTCTTTCAAAAGGTTTGTTTAAAGAGAGCATCTTAAATATTCTGATTAAAATACACTCATGACTACTGGGCCTGAGAACCTACTAAGATGCTAGATACCTTTTTATCTCCCAAGAAGTTAGACTGTTGCTATATTACTCATCACTACTGTAGTATGTACTTTGGATATCAAAAGCGCTAATTGTCAAGACATACGTGCTAATAGATACATTAAGGTAATCCTGATTTAGTAAAATTAACAGATTTCAAATAAGGCATTTTAGGCAAATCCTTATATGTTTTTTCTACATTGCAACGACTATGTATCTGAGAGAGATTTCACATATAATGAACAATGTTTCACACAATGTCACACACCAATGAATGATGATGATTTGTGCTTTTTTACACTTCAGTTCCAAGACAGACACTGCCATTTTATGTCAGGTGTTTCATGCATTTCTAATGAGGAAGACTGTAGGGACCTACAAATCAGTGTTTTATGATTTGCTGTTTCCAAGATAAAGATTATATTTTAATTGTATAGGCTTGTCTGCATTGCAACTTACCTGTATAATAAAAAGTCTCACAAACAGAGTAGTGTGAAGTAACCTCCAAGTTAAACCTCTCCTTCCCCTTTCCCTTCCTCTTACCTTGCCTTTTTTTGGTCACTTTTCTCAGAATTTTAAAACCACCTTTTCAAAAATTCACCATCATCGTTACCCAGAGAACGGCCTGTTATGATTATACTGAATTTAACTGTACATTGAGCACTGTTAACTAAGGTAGCTCCTACACTGTCAACTTTTCTATTAGCCGCATGTTTCTTACAAATAAAAAGTTGTCACCTCTTGCAAAGTGCTAAACCAGGTAATTCTGGAAGAATAACCCCCCAAAAAGGCAAGTTCCTTGTTAGTTGCTTTTAGTCAGGTATGGCAGTCAAGATCACTCAGTAGAACTGGAATACCAACATTATTTTCTTTTCTATAAGTTTTAACAGAATAAATTATTTGTTGCTAGGAAATGCTATAAATATTCAACCATAGACAAAATTCCAACCCATTGTAATTTATCCATACTGTGCAAAAATAATATAAACAAATTCATTGTTCATTTACTGTGGAAATAATACAGTTTATCTAAGTGTTCATTGTCTAACTCACTGCACTATGTAGCTTGTAGCCAGAAATTGCTGTTTGATACTGATTTTATTTCTGTGCTAAAATCCTAGATCCAATTATATCCATTTCCTCTACCAAACAAAATGTTAAGGGTGGTTTAGTTATTTTTGGATTTTTTTTTGCCATTTCTGCAGAGAGATCCATAAGCAAACACAATAATCATGCTAAGTTTATATCTTGCATGTTAAGGTACCATGTTGTATAAATATTTGTCATTTGCTTCATTGCAATGCTTTTTGGCTTTGTTTTGCTTGTCAGCCATTCTGGCAGATGAAAGTCTTTAGAAGCTCCACAGCAGTTTTACGAATGCTTCTGGGAAGCTTCTCAGATGTAGACAGCAGCATGGAAGGGAAGTATCAATCTGTTCGGTTTTAGCTATAGAGTGATTGTCACTGTGAGCTGATTACTCATGGCAGTTGAGTTTTCGGTATTGGGCATGGTTCTGAAAGCAAAGGAATTGGATAATGCATGATCTTAAGAAAAAAGAGGGCTACAGAAAAGGATGGTGAGACAAAGCAACAGGTAGGAAGAACTCTGCTGCGTGTAAAGACCAAAGGTGGAGGTAGGACTACTATGGTTTGCCAAAACCTGAGAAGAGATTGCTCTTACATCCAACAAGGTTTATCATAACCCTGTAAAGTAACACTGTGTTTCCCTGGGACACAGAAACAGCATGTCCAGCTCTGGATTGAATAGTACTGTGGCCTGCCATTTCGTCTTCTCCTCCCAACATATATGTCAGGCTCTGCTTTCCATGTGGAAAAAACCTGTGACTGACAGGCAGAAGGTAAATGTTCAGACAGGCTACCAGAACTGTGGGGTGCTTGCTGAAGTTTACTTACCTCGTGCCCTGTAGGTAAACTGAGGGACAGATATGGTATTGCCTGTGGTAAACTGTAGGACATTGTACTCTCATTTAGAAATCACTTTCCTGTCAGAATATCCTTCATTGATAGTCACTGAAGGAACCATACTGTAAGCCCTCTGTGGCTGCTTTTGGATTTCTGGAACTCGGTAAGAAACAAGATAAGAAAAGCGTGGACTGGATTATTTAGCAGAGATTTGAGATGGAGGGTCTTGTGCTCAGAAAGTGCCCTTGAAAAAGGAGAATCGCTAGGACAGTAGAGAGCAGAAGGAATGACAATTAATTATAAATGTTAAATATAAAATACATACAGATATTCAGAAGACTGCGATATATACAATCATATTACTATGCAGGAATCGCAAAACAAATAATTGGGGTGGGGAATATATTTATTTGCTTTTTAAAAAGCTAGACAGACAGACGAAGCAGAAAATTGTTTGCTGCATTGCATTTGTGGACTGCTTAGTCTTCTGCATCAATGGAGAAAAAAAAAGTGATTTTTAACATAAAAATGAAACTTGAAAATATTACAAATATGCTCATAAGAAGTTAATAAAAAATTAAAAAAGGCCAAAAAAACACATGCCAAGGACAGGTCCTGAGAGGTTTGTAAGGAAACATGAAGCACTAGCTACATAGCAAATAAAAAACTTTGATACATATTTTTACTCGCATGCTTTCACCTTCCTTTAATAATACAGTCTTTACTCCAACTTCATCAGAGATACTATAGCTCATAAATATTCATCGTTTTAAAGAAATTACGTAGATTTTGTCTTAAAGTCAATATTGAGTTTGTTAATGAAAATGACTCAGTTAATTAACTAAATGGCATCCTAAAAAGAACTTACATGAAACTCTTTTTTACACTGATTGTTTTTCATGAAGAAATGATGCATAAAAATTAACTTTCTCCCCTTCCATTTTAAATCATTCTTTTTTATGTGCTCTAGGGATGGTGATTTTAAGCAGATAAAACTTTCTGAACGGTGGCTGTAAGAATTGCTGTTTTGTGCAATCATCTTACTAGTGAGATGGAACTGTCAACTGTGATTCATCAATAAGACTGGATTGAAGCTTGCATTTAGTAGTTTTTATGACTAGAGTTAGTTCTTTATTACCCAAGTCCTGCTTGGGACAACATAAAAACCTGCTTTCGGTACAGTTATGCTGTGGGCTGATTGCGGTGTAGTCACCTGTCTCTGGTTTTCTGAATATTTGTATTTTTGCAGAAATTTAATAGTAAAGCAGAAGCTGCTGCTTGTTTTACATTTAGTAAGGAAAGCAATTCATACAACAACCTATATATTCTTCATTTTTCTGTATGCAAGCAATTGTGAATTTTTTTTTCAAACCTGTCACTACCAGCTATCCTATATTAGAAGCCCCCTTTCGTAAAGTTATTTGTATATCAGAGGGACCCTTCCAAGACATGGATGTAAATAAAACATTGTTAACAGTCTTCACAGATATCCCACAACATACATTTGCTCCTGTTCATAGCAGTTTATTACAACTTATCATATTATGCATATCAAGAAAGCTAAATTTTAATCCACTGACAAATTCATCAAAATAAGATCCTTCTTTAAGAGATAGCCTTGAATTGGAATTGGAATTTCTTTTCTCTCCACTCACTATTAGGAAAATTGTCCGTATTCTTTTTTGACAAATGCCATGTTGGGAAATGCAGCTCCTCATCTGTATTCCCAAGCGGCTGGGCAATAACTGCATTATCCTCTCTTTCATCATTTCAGGTAAATAAGAAATGACCTTGACATTGACTTGTGAGAGAGAAGGGAAATATTCAAAATCAGGTCACTTGAAATGTAATGTATACAAGTAATTTCAGTGTCTTTCCTTAATTTTGTCATGTGGCAGTTGCTGATAATGGTAGTGATGCTTTACCAGCAATATAATTTATCAAGTTCATTCATTTGCAATAACATTTTTGACCTTTGCAAAACTATTCCCCATAGTTCGTTCTCTCTTATGTACTGTCTCTTCTTTTTAATTTTGAGCCTTGTTCCTGAGTTAAAGGATTGAATTGTAACTCCACAACTATTATTTTAATTGATACTACTTTAATTGAATTTGCTTTCTGGATATTCATAAGGAATTAAACAGAACAGGGATACAGAATGTGATTTTACATCAGGTGACATAATTTATACAACTTCTTCCTCCCTTTATACTTATTATTATCATACGAATTGGTATTTCTTTCCATCTGCTCAGTTCTAATTCATCCCATAGTGCATACACACAACTATGTGCATAGACTGAAAAATAACTATCTCTCTAAAGCTAAAAACAGGAAACAGTAGTGGAGAGCTGGAGGATGTGAAGTCAAGGAGATCTATACTGCCAAGCAGAATATATGTATTGTTTTGCATCAAAGTAATCAGATTTGTTGGGGGTGAGATTTTTGGGTGGAAAGAACGTAACAGTGTATCATTTAGCCTTGTTCTGAAGGAAGATGATCCAAAATACGAGGTTCAGATGAAATAGAAGCTATCAATGGAAGCAATTTAAGAATTCATAGGAAGAAGAAATGAAAATGTTTAGATAAATATCTAGACTTTGAAAATGTGTAATTAGTCAAATTTTGCAATATATTCTTATGTTTTGAGAGACCTTATCATTTCTATGCTCGTAATTTATTTGTGGGGTTTTAGTAGTTCAATGTGAAAAGAGCAAAACTGGGATATGTGGACTTAATTAAGTGGCATAGTTTATGATTAGAACACAACTAAGTGTTTTGAAGACCAGTGTCAGTTTGTAAAATTCATCCCTTCTAGTGTTTCCCAATTTTGAGCATAACTCTTTTCTATTATTCTGTTACTAAGCTTCCAATTAATCTAACTTAATTAACACTTGAACTAAAGTACAAAATTTTAGATGCATCACATGCTTTGAGATTGATGTTTTGACACATATCTTTGAAATTATATAGTCCTTTGATGTTGAAATCAGAATTTTTTCCTTGAAGGTATAATCCATACTTTTGTTGTCCTTTGCACTTGCAAATTTATTTCTTTTCCTTTGGTTGCAAACCAAGATATGTTTTCTATGCTGATCTGCTGCCAAATGAAGTGAAGTTGAAAATTAATTTCTACGGAAAGGGCTAAGTTAGGTTTTTAGAAAGATGTTCCAGTTGAAGTTATCTCTTTCTTCAAGCTTTTTTTTTGCACCCTGTCTTCTTTGCCAGCCTATTGCACTCTCTTATCACACCTGTGTTCAGTCTTAGGCAGATTTGGGGGAAAGCATTTAATTTGTTTGCCCTGCTTTTACTCGTCTGCAGGTGTTGCCTTATGGCCACTGTTCCTATAGGTCTTCCCCTTTTGAAAAGGACACCAGCAGTCCTCTGATAAAACCTAACAGTCTTTCCGAAATAGGAGGAAAAGAGATAAGATACTACAGGGGATGAAACTGAATAGACACAGGATGGTTGCCCTGAGACAACAAATGAATAAAAGCAGGCTGGGGGAAAAAGTAGACAAGAGAACTGGAGTGGGACGTTAGTCATTGCTTGCTCATCTTTGGTCACATACAAGAACTTGTAGTGAGAGCCCAGAGACAGCAGGGCAGTAAGATGGCTGTAGGTCCCACCAGCATCAGTATCCCACCTCAGGAGTGGAACTCCTCGAGCTGTGAATAACAAGCTTGAAAGACTTGTAGGGAAGATTCTGGAGGGCACCAGCCCCATATGTCCTCTTTTGCCACAGAAAGGCATAAATTTGGACACCCAGTCATCATGTCCATGTCCACTAGTTCATAGAGGTTTTCCCAAATTCTGCTTCTGGTGAGCAGCAGAATTAGCTCAGGAAACAAGCTATCCCCCAAGAGACAATCTGAAGCAGGAGCTTGGCTTGATAGGCAGATTTGTAATTACCTTAATCTCATCATAGTCTAATTTGATTAGCCAGCTTGACAGTTTGATGCCAGAGCTTAAAAAAAAAAAAAAAAAAAAATAAAAAAAAAAAGTGTGAGTAAATGAAATCCCTGAGATCCAGAACCTGAGAATCTGGAATCTGGTTCCCACACAGTGGCATGTAACACATTACCTGGATCTTGCAAGATATTGCCTTTTTAAATGCTCATCCATGCTTATCTGTAACCCTGACCTGAGTTTGAGGAAACTCCTTTATCTATTTATATCCTGTTGCTGTTTTGATCTCAGTGATAAAAGTAGATGACATTAAATTACTGTATATAAAGAGCTAATTTATATTGACCTATGTTTCTGTTTCTTTTTTTACTTTTGTATTAATAATGTTAAAATCCTTTGTGCTATAATTTTAGCAGAGGAGGCATCTTGTAAGAAAAGGATGCACTTACTTATATCACAATTTAGCTCTTGCCATAGATGGGATTTATTTTGCTTTCTTTTCTTGTTTGTTTATTATTGAAAACAGTAGATTCAAGTACAGTCAATCAGACTGTACAGTCTAACCTAATCTTAAATCTATTCTTACATTTTCTGCTTTTCTGGATTGAATACACCTTGGTAAATAATTGGTTACTTCCCCCTTACCCCCTTGAAAACTACAATTTTTTCTTTCTCTGTCTTGAGATAGACCCAATATCCTTGACCAGCTACCCCCAGGGTGTTGTACCTCCTGAACTGGAAGATAAGGATGGTGAACAGAATAAACTGCCCCTCCCCAGTCCCCCGCCTCCATAATCCAGGAGAAATTAGTTAACGGTCTGCTTCTGCACTTAGACATACATAAGTCTATAGGGCTGGATAAGATTCATCCAAGAGTACTCAGGGAGCTGGCAGGAGAGCTCACCCAGGCTCTCTCCATCTTCTATCAACAATTCTGGTCAACAGGGGAGGTACCAGATGACTGAAGGGTGGCTAATGTGATGCCTACCTAGAAGAAGGGACAGAAGGAGGATACAGGGAACTACCTGTCAGCCTGACCTTGGTACCAGGAAAGATCATGGAGAGAATCATCTTGAGTGAACTCTCATGGCAGGTGCAGGGCAGCCAAGGGATCAGGGCCAGCCAGCATGGGTTTATGAAGGGAGGTAACCAACCTGGTCTCTTTCTATGACCATGTGACCCACCTTCTGGATGGGGGGAAGGATGTGGACATTGTCTACCTGGACTTTGGTAAGGTCTTTGACACCATTGCCCACAGCATTCTCCTGGAGAAGCTGGCAAATCATGGCATAGACAAGCGTACTCTTCACTGGGTAAAAAATTGGCTGGATGGCCATGCCCAGAGAGTTGTGATTAAAGGGGTGAAATCTTGTTGGCAGCTGGTCACCAGTGGTGTCCCTCAGGACTCAGTTTTGGGGCCNATGTTCAGTTCTGGGCCCTTCACTACAAGAAGGACATTGAAGTGCTGGAGCATGTCCAGAGGAGAGCTACCAAGCTGGTGAGGGGTCTAGAGAACAAATCATCTGAGGAGATGCTGAGAGAACTCGGCATGTTTATTTTGGAGAAGCGGAGGCTGAGGGGAGACCTCATTGCCCTCTACATCTACATGAAAGGAGGTTTTAGATATATGGGTGTTGGGCTCTTCTCCGAAGTGAATAATGACATGACCAGAGGAAATGGTCTGAAATAGTGGCAGGGAAAGTTTAGACTGGGTATTAGGAAGAATTGCTTTACTGAAAGAGTGGTCAGGCACTGGAACAGCCTACCCAGGGAGGTGGTTGAATCACAATCCTTGGTGGTATTTAAGAAACATGTAGATGTTGCACTTCAGGGCTTCTCTAATGGCTGAGATTGTTGGGGTTTTTTGTGTGTTTATGATTGGACTCGATAATCTCAGAGGTCCTTTACAACCATAATGATTCTGTGATTAATGTTGACTGGAAGCAGATGAATTTTAATTTCTGCTATTCAGAAGTCATCTTTGATTTTTATCTGCCTACGTCTACCTATTTTAGTAGTATTTCTGTGGAACTTGTCTACATTAATATTAAAGCTACTAAACATTGGTGATTAACATTCAACAGTTGTAAGAAATATGAAATTAATCTCCTGTGAAATTAGGCCAAGGTCTGCACAGATATTGAGTTAACACATAAGGGAAAGGAATGCATTTTTAATTGTGTTCTTTCACATCTGGGCCCATTCTGGAAAAGCACAGTTTTGGTTATATTTATCAATATTAGGAAGATAGAAAAAGTAATTTGACTTATGCGTCATTTTTTATTAAATAGGATATTATGAGGTGGATATAGTTAACAACGGAGGTAATTTAATATATGGTAAATCAACTTATTGAATTACAAATATCAGTTAAATATAGTCTAATAAACCATATGCAGAGTATATGTAGAGAGGTTACTTTAGTACCAAGAAGTCAGTATTTTCAATCCAAATCTGTAAAGAAATTTACACGCCATGAGACAGTTGTGTTCTTTCCATTCTCTTAGCTGGTGGTTGTTTAGTTTTGTTTGTTTGGGGTTTTTTTTAGTGGTAGTTTGTTTTGTGGGGATTTTTTTTTTTTAATCTTCATTGTTTTGTTGTCTGTGATGGGTTTAGTTTTATTTGTTTTTGTAAAATACCATCATTAGAGATTAGAAGTTAGTACACAGCAGTAATACTTCTGCAGGCAGACAATAGCAATGCTTCCACTAGTGCTGTTTAACTTCACAGGGAACTTATATTTTATTGTGTGCATCAGAAACCTCATGTTCTGCAATTTTTAACAGGGTAACCTTAGTAAAAATGTGCTTAAAAGCTTGAAACATTGGAAAACCACATTTTTCTGGAGATGGAAAACTAACCATACTTCTTGATTGATCTTAATAATTAATTGCCACTGTTTCTTATCTCTACCCAGATCCTTTATTTCCTGCTGTGATTCTTGTTTTCTAAAGTACAGATGTTTTTCCCTCTGGTATATGTTTGCAAAGTTGCTCGTTGTGTAGAATGGTGACACCTCACCTCTCTAGCTATAGGAAACAATCTGGCAAGGACAGCATGGAGATTTGTGTTGGCTTATTTATTTCCAGCCTATTCCTATATTTACTCCAAGTGCTTGAGTGCTGTTGGATTTGAACTATGCAATTCACTAATTCTTAATTTCTAATATTGTTGGCACGGAAGAATATGCTTATGAAAAGTCAGATGGCTTTGAGTGCAAATCAGAAGACCAAGTGGCCTCATCAGTATTGATGATATCTTTCTTTATTATTTTTCTTCATTGTATGCATCTGCTCATGCATATTTCGACTCAGTTTGCAACTCTGAATACCTTGTAAGAAAACATTCTTATAAATACCCAGATTTAAGAGGTCAAGAAAGGTTAGATATTCCAATAATCAGTTCTGTATTTTCACTATTACTTTTCATATACTGAGATAACACATTTTTAATATACTATGAGTAAAATAGTGGAATAACTCAAAAAATGAGCAGACTGATGATGGGGTTTGTTGTTTTGGGGATTTTTTGTTGGTTTTTTTTGGTTGTTGGAGGGTTTTTTCTGAAGGTGAGGTAGGTGAAAGTGAGGGGTTGAGGGTTTTCTTCTGGTGTTTTGGGGTTGGTTGCAAGAAGTCTACCATAATAAATTGAGTAGTGGGTCTACTTTTTCCTTCCCTGCTTCCTACCAATGTATAAAACTGGTATTTTAACATTTTATGTAAGTTTATGTGTTAAATTGCTTTATGTTACTCTTTTCCGCCCAAAAAATGGCTTGTGGTGTTTTTTTTTTTTT
>VXBJ01004947.1:50411-103320 GCA_013400055.1 Nycticryphes semicollaris
TGTGGTGGTTTTTTTTTTTTTTTTTTTCAGGTTTCCAAAGATCTCCCAGAGAAACAAAAAGAAATAGAGATTCTGCTGAAAGATTTCATTGAACTTGATCAACAGCTAAATCAGGTGATATTGTGGGTAACACCTGTTAAGAAACAGCTGGAACTTTATAACAAAGTGGGTCAGCCAGGAGCTTTTGATATTAAGGTAAGTTTTCTTCCTTTTTAAAAAAAGAACTAGGATATTTAGTGGTCAAAAAGTCAGTTGCAGCATTAGCTTTATAGTCTGTATTAACAATTTAGCTTTGAGAAAGAAGTCAGCAATTATCCCAAGAAGTTCAAAGTTCTATGAATTAAGGAAAACTTTTATTCTTTTCCATTAAATGGTTTCTAGTGATAGGTCAGTTTACAACCAGTGGTTCCAAGGTGAAGTATAAATATAATCCATTATTTTTGACTTATCATATACATGCAACAATATCCCCAGAAGTTGATATATCAAATATTAATGCAAAGGGATCTAAAAATCAGAACCATTTACTATTTAAGCTATTTAAGTTAATATGATTACATGAAAATCAGAATTGTTAGGGCCATTTTGTGATTCTCATATTAAGAGGAAATATATCTAACTGCACAGGTAACATTCCAGTAATCAATGAAGCTGATTGTCTAGTAACTATGAGAAAATATTTGTAATCTGACCCTTGATATGTATTTTGGTATTTAAACCTGTATATGAGTTGAGTAATGTGAGAGAAATTAAGGATAAAAAGCACTGATTGGAATCAGCTAGCCTGCCGAGTGCGTACTTAGACCTTTTGGCCTTGCATTTCTCTGTGCACATATGAGCTTATTTTGACATAAACTGAGGAAATATTTAAAATAAAATAGCTTATTGAAATCCATGAAATTTCTTTGAATTATAGTAGCTGAGCATCTTGTTCACCTAGATAAAAATTAAACAGAAGACAATGAGTTTTTTATTGATTTTGATGATGCAATTTTCAGTGAAAAAAATCCCAACTGTAAATGTTTAAAAATGTCTTGCCTTGCATGAAGTGGAATAATAGCTGCTTCTGAAGATGTGTGGTTTTGCTGAGCTTGTTTATTAAATTCACTTTAACTTAGTTTCTTCTAAGGAACCATTTAAATGCCAAAACACTTTTTATGAGATACAATTGCATTATATAAAACAGTGAATCTCAAGTCCTGTCACAGTTTTGTAATTGACAGAATGAGTTCAGAGATGACATTCATTTTCTTTTAAAAAGATAAAATTAGTATAGGTCTTTGCAAATATCTGTATTTATATTCGATGAGTGATGGAATTTTGCTTTCAAGAAATTTATCCATCTTTATTTTCTGCATTTTAACAAAAATTCATCCTTTTTTTTTTTTTTTTTTATTTTTCCATTCTGTTTCCTATATTACGAGAATGTTTCCACCATTAAAATTTACATAGAATAAAAGCAGGGCTAAATTGCTGCAAAGTGTGAGTATTGCTTTTCATACTGCTTGTGAAAGCAATGTTCTGTTTGGTTCTTTCAGTGCTCTTATAGTGATGTGACTGGAACACTTCTGCAAAACTGTTGAAAAACTAGCAAAAATTGGAAAAAAAAATCTGTAGTCCTTGAAGTCATGGGATGAAATCATGTTTGTCTAGAGAGGTGGGGGAACAGCTCTACAGAAAGGCAAATAAACTTTCTCTCTGTGAAGGACCCTACCATATTTTTTTTATGAATAAATGTAGATTGCTCAAATTTAAAGCTTGACCGGTTTTGACTGTAGATGAAACATCCAGTTGTTTATGGTGTTGTAAGTGTATGAAACACATTAGCCTTTATCTCCATGTTATCTACCGGGATTGTCTTTAAACGATATAGGTGTAACGTCTTAAAATGTTGCTGACTGATGGTTTACCTAGACTGTAATTTTCTTCAAGGAGAAAGACTGTATATTAAATACCTCTGGAGGCAAATGTGATTTTAATAACTTTTTAAAGGTTAAAAATAAACATAGTAAGACATTTGAGACTGTTAATCATGACAAAAAATACAGCAAAAAAGAGTAGATATAATTCAAGAAAGCAACCTATTTGTGACAATATTCAATTTTATACTCAACTTTAAACCCATATTTCAGACCCATGGTGACATACTGTCCTACACTGGGTCAAGCAGGTGCATATACTTGCTCTTGAGTCATTGTTGGTGTGATTCTATTTATATGTATTTTTAAATTTCTACCCTGTATAGATAATACTACCTTTAAGAAAGGAAGGACATTTGCATGATTAACTATTGAAAGGATGTAATCAACAAAGTCTTTTGTTCTGGTGTTCCCAAATACTGTATAAATATTTAATATTTGTTCTACTACCATTGGAATTCCTTCACCTATTTCCAGAGAATCATGAAGTGTCTTCTATAGAATTTAGTAACTCCTTTTACATCAGTGACTCTGATGATCACTTAGTAGCATAAAAGGTTATTTTTAATATTCTTAGAAAGGAGATGGCATGAGAAATTTTAGAGAGAATTTTTTGGAAGTTATGAAGAAGAGGTTTAAAACTGTGAATATATCACTTGGGTCTAAAAGACCAGAATCGTGTAAGTTCTTAGGAAAAATTGGACTGTTTTTGTGATAGGGTTTATCATAATGGCTTACCAATTGAAAATTTGATTTCAGTTGGGACATTGCGTTTTATGAAATTTCATTTGTTCTTCATACTATTACTAAGCCTGCAAGGTAATGTTCTCCTCCTTATTCCTCAGCTGTTAAATCCTTTCCTATCTCTTTTGTTTTCAAAGTTATTTATTTGGGAAAAGAGTTCCAAAACCAATGAGAGTGGCAAAGATTTGGATATACACTTTAAGTACTGTAAAGATATTCACTTCTAAATGCCACAGAATATTGAGCGTTAGAAACTTTCTGGCCTCAGAAGCAGGTGGAAATCAATGATAAGAATGACAAGGGTAGGTAAGAGAGAAAGAAGATAGAAATATGTGTTTTGCTTAAATGAATGCATAGGGGGTCTTTAATGAGTTCCCAATCTTATATTAAAATAAAACACCTATCTTAAAGCAAATTTCTTGCATTTCTACTTACCTGCAGCAAATTTCAGTTGCAGAAATGTGTGGTGGCTGAAATTAAAACTTGATACACTAAATGAAATGTATCTGAAACACTAATTAGAATTATTCTGATAGAATTTTCCAAAATACAGTGATGAATTTCTCTTAAGACTATAGTAAACCTTACTTTTAGCATGTAGCTATAATCTAATAACTCACATCACACTTTCCTCCATAAAACTAGGGATATGATAAATGCATGTTCTTATCAGAGAATCTGATTTAACCTTTTAAATAATCTTGATCTGTATAATATATGTATAATAAAGGCATAAAGAAGAATTTAGGTGAATTTCATTTGCACAATTCCTACTGATAACTGGCAATTTCTGTGAATTAATACAAATTAAAGCTTGTACTATTTTTCCACTTGTGCAAAAGTCAACTACTAAAAATGGGTGAGAAGTCCTCTAAATTTACCCTTATCTAGAAGAAACATGAAGTAAAAGCACCATCAGTGTTAACCTTTAATCATGGCATAAAAGCTATTCTGTGACAGTAGTAAAAATGCAACAAAGGAGAAATTATTGCATATTCTTACAGATAGTGTCACAAAACAGTAAGACTTTTAAGACCCAAATACGTAATTGGGCTTGGTGACAGGTAGAAATTAAAATTCCTCCTATAATTCTTAAGACTACCTTTATAATGGACAATAAAAAGTGGTCACGGCCATTATTGGCCTACAGGTTGGCTAATGCAGTACAGCTTGCATCCTTCCAGCAAAACACTCGTACCCCCACAAGCAAGACAGCTGCATCCAAACTGCCTGTTGCTGTGTCTGTGGCTCGTGCTAATCCCTGACCGTGCCTGGGCACTGTTTCAGACAGTGCAGTTTCACCCATGCCAGCAGCAACGCTCCCAATTTAATGGTGTGGGCCGTTATGCTGCAGAGCTTGAGCATGTGCCCTCTCCCTGAAGGTTTAGTTTGTTACTCCTGGCATCGTATAAAAATTCAGGGAAAGGATGCACAATGGTTATATGAAAATGAGAGGTTTATTGTCACTGGCATTGTTCATTTTCTGTGCTGTTTGAATTTGTCATGCAGTCCTTTTCTGCTTTCAGATCATAGCTCTATGGATCTGTATGATCTTGGTCCAGAGCACTGGCTATGTGCTTCATGTTCCATGAAGTTATGGACATGATAGCACTCACTCTTGGTGTAGTAGGACTGCTCATAAAGCTAAAAACTTTAATTTAGCAGTCTTTCAGTTCCATAAGAGTGATATTTTATGCCTCTGCCCTTGTACATATCCTTGGAGTGCCGAACCCGGACTGGTGCCACCATTGACTGTGATTGTGTCCAACCAATGCTTTTCACCTACATCCTGGATTTCAAAATCCTAAGTGTTGCCTTTGCATTTGCACAGGACGACATAGCCCATGTTCTTGCCGAACGTGACATAATCACTTATTTAAGAAAAGGTTGTCTGACTGTTCCCTCACTGTTGCTAACCTTTTGTTAGAGAGGCGTTTGCAGGTGAATTACATAACATCATATCAGCTTCCTTCACTCCAGCCCTAGAAAATGTTTTCAGATCTAATACCAGCTTTTTTCTAGACTTGTAACCAGAGTTTAGTACAAAAGTAAATAGTGGAACAGGCTCCTTTCTATATCACTGTAATGCAATTAGGAGATAAGAGATTAAAAGAAGCAGACATAAAAAGATGGGGCAAGTCCAACATGTTCCTGGGTCACCCTTGTGGAATAGGACCCTGTGGTGACCCAGGAACATGCTAGGACACCTCGAGGTCCTATGATCTCTGGAACACTTTGTGTTAGTTGCGGCTTTGGGCAACATCTTAGCATCTAAATTATATACATATTTCAGTTTAAAAAGAAGCAAAAACATTAAGAAAAATGTAAACACTATGGAATTATTGAAGCAAAACCTTTTAAAGTTATTCAGTCCCAAGAAATACATTGTAATTTATAACAGAATTTACCATAAATACATTCCCTGCTGAATCAAAAATTTGGTTTTCTTTCCTCATGTTCTGCTATTACAGCTCTATGATTACTTTAAAGAATTACAGCATTGCTACGGAAACACTAAGGTGTCTCTAGATCCTGACCCAAACAGCACTAGCTCCACTTCTTGGCGCAACTCCTGTTTCGTTCAAGTGTTTGTGGCCGTTTCATAGTATTTTGAGCTATACTTCCCATGATATTTTGGCAGTTCTTTGGGCTAGAAATGTATGGGGAGGCAGATATCCATCTAACACAGCAGATACTAGACTAACAGCAGACCAAGGTGTGTAGCAGTTACTGAGGTGTGGGCGTGCACAGACTTCTAATAGGATGGTCTTCACTTTTCTCTATAACCTACATGTAATTGAAAAACATTCTGCCAGATATTCTTTTAGTCATAAATATTAATATAAGCAAGAGGCGCTAAACCAAGCCCTCATATACTGTTGGAATATTAAAATTTTATATGAAAGACCTGTTATACAGAAACAGTTCTAGCTATCCCATGATATATGGCAGCCCTGCAGATAGATGACTTTGAACAGACAACCGGCTGTCTTCTATCAGAAATGTGCATAGAATTAGTACAGCTGATTCGATATCGGGTCGGAAGATACTGTTCTGATCATCCAGTTAGACCTGCCCTATAAAGTAATCTTTTCCATTTTCTGAATTATTTCATGCCTGACTTGCAGCACACCTTTCTCAAAAGCAAACCAACCAAAACAGGATTGGTTTCTAATTTCCAGGTATGGACAGTCATCGACATCTTGTGATAAAATACTTCAATGGCTATGTTAAAAACCTGCACATTTTTCCTCAGCTGAGCTTGTTTAGCCTGGTCTTTCAGTCAGTGCTTTGTTTGCCAAACTAGAGAGGTCTCCAGTATTGCATTAATAGACAGTTATCGAGTTTTCTCTTAAACTCTGTTTGTTAACCATCAGTGCTGTTGTTCTAATTCAGACAAGAAGGCAAATATAGTGTATCTAATTAGTATTAGTTCAAAAAGCAATTATTGTTGTGGTCAAAGCAATTATTTTTGTGGTCCTGATAATAGTGTACTTATCTTTAATCACAAGCTTATTTTATCTAAGTCATCTAATCAGAGTCTAAGTAGGTGGCAAATGTTGCTATAATGGAAGGTGTAGAATCTTCTACATTGTTCCCTTAATGAAAAATGTAAGGGGTTATATGAGCACTATGAAATGTATTTATTGTGATCCAGCCATCCAAATTTAATATACTTAAACCTTTTAGAGATACTTTATTCTAAACATGTGGATACAGACCTATACTTTACACTTTGAAACAGCTTTGCCTACGGCATCAACAATCTGTGCAGCTCCTGGATTATGGCTAAAGAAAGTTGTGCAAGCACTGACCTTTATTTCCTGCTACTGACTGTTCTGCTGAGATTTGTTTGCTTCATCTGCAAGAAAAAGGGGAATCCTGGAAGGGAGGGTAATGAGTAATGCTCCACTAGTTACTTCCCAGCTTAAGAAAATATCTTCAGAAAGTCTAACCAACTTTTTCTCTTGATTTCTCTCAACTTTGTTTTCCCCTAAATATTCATTTCCTCATAGCCCTGTTAAATCCCAATTGTATATATGATACGATTTTCAAGTCATTGAGAATTTTGATTAAATAATCTCAGAACTTTTGCTTACGGGAAGAACCCCAGAAAGCTGTAAAGAACTTTTAGATTCAAAAGTCAGATCTAGATTTATAGAGAGTTCTTAAACATGTACAAATCAAAATGATGGGATAAGACAAAAGAGAAGTATAACCTTTCATATCACAACCTACCACAACTGTGACTAAAATAAAATTTACATTCTGCAATCTGTTACAGTTTGATTGTACTTTTTAAATGTAGTCCATGTAATATTTGTGGATTACTAAGGCTTTAGAAAAATACTTCAGGTTGGAGTTAAAGGGTTTTTACAGTAAAAAAAAAGAACCACTTGTATCCAATATATACATGTATGTATATACATATAGTTAGTAAGTTTTATTGTGTTGTGACATAGTCAACAACAAATCATTAGCTAAAATAATTTTTACAACCCCAAATATGTAAAGAATGGAAAGTATATTGTTTAGTAAGGAAGAGATAAGAAAAGCTTGCAAATAGGCTACTGTTAATTAGGGAATATTTGCCTTGGTATTTAACGTTTGAAATCTATGGGTCAGTATTTTTATGAAGTCAAGCATCTAAGTCTTCTGAAAAATATAAGTTTACAGATATCTTCAGTTCTGCTTGATTAGCGTAATAAAACATGCTGATTCTTTTTTCTTCTTTTCTGTTCAAAAATGCAGTCCAGAGGAAACGACCTTAGTTAACCAAGAACCTATCCTAACTACCCTATCCTACACCTTCCAGAACTGTCTGCTGTCTCTCCTTAACAATTCGGGAGACCTGAGGATGTGCACGGTGGAAGGAAAGACACGGAGAGGGCACAGGGATGAGGGGAAGAGGTAGTAGTCCCTGCTTCTCCACCTCCTACTTCCTAAAAGCCTTAGAATTCAGCATACCTCCTCCAGCCACAGGAGGAAGTCAAAGCTGCATTTCCTGGAAATTTCTCCAGATCTTTGTCCCAGTGTTGCCATTTCCCCTGGAAAACAGTATTCCAGGGAGATTGTGACCAATGTAGGTAACTCTATACATAACAAAGACACAGTGGTGGTGAACAGAAATGCATGTCCCTGCATTTTAAGGAATGGACAGAGAAATGACAGTCCGCACAGGAGTTGACAAGATGTAGAAATTCCCATTCCTACTTCCAGCTTACTGAAATCCTGCTGATCTTTGCAAATCTTCTCCAGACAACATTAGAAGAACTTTATGCTTTCTAGCCACCTTGCCTCCCAATCCTCTTGCAATCTCACTGGTCCTTTCTCCCTGCTTACTCAGTTTCCCAATCTTTTCCCTTTGCTTCTTTGTTACCTTCTGGGTTGTCACTCGCCACTCCTGTACTCCTCTATACTTGAGTCCTCTTTTCCAACCCAAGGTATACACAACCTTGCTTTTTGCCTATGTTGCTGAAGAAACTTCAAATTGTCTCTGAGTGTAGTATTTATACCTGTTCAGCACCTTAGTGATTACTTGCCATATATTTAAAATAACACATTGTGTTCATTTTTGGCAGATAAAAATAGGCCGTCCTTAAAAAATTAAATAACTTTATCCTTAAAAATAACTTTTATTTGTATTTTGTCCTTGATAAACTTTGAATGACAATAGGAAAGCTGTCAACTCTTGTCAATCATGTCATTAAATACTCAACAGCCTCTAGTTAGTACATAAGAAAATAGCATGGCTGAGGAGTAACGACCTAGTTGTAGACAAATAAAAGCAAATTCACCCACATGAGAGAATGAAAGAGCTGATTGGACTTTGCTGTATTTTTCCTTTCATCAACCTTCATTTGTCAGTGTATGCTTGACAAGCTAGGCCAGATAATTCAGGTTTTAACTCTGTATTGATTATTTTACCTTTTTATTTTACTAATATCCTTTTAAATTAGTAGTTTTTACATACAATAAGAAGTAGTATGTTCGTCCACAAGAGCACATAAAGAATATGTACCCCAGAAATTTAACTCGCTGTATTCTGACGTGTGTCTGAATTGGCAAAAGGTTAAACTGAAAATTTCTGAGGATTAAATATTGTTTATTTAAACTACTTCTATTTTTAATGAATTATTAAGATCTACAATAAATGTCAATTTAATCATCTCAAAGAACGTAGAGCTTGAAATTCCATGCATAAGTCAATTACCAGAAATCTTTTTATGGGACTTAAAGGAGCAACCTGCTCAATGTTTCCTTTGTGAGCTTTGAGCACTTAGATTTTAAACAGTTGGTATCCAAAGCTCTGTTCCAAGTGCAAGAATATTACATTATATTAGCTGCAAATGGATTGTGAAAATGTGGAAAAAAATTCTCAATGCATAATCATTGTAAATTGTTTAATTTCTAATAGACTTTGCAGCCTTAAGAATGAATTGCAAAACATATCTGTGCCTCGGGGAAGGAAAGGTTTTTTGAAAGGTGATCAAGTATTTTATGTGGCAGTATTTTTCTAAAAATATTATGGATGACTAGTAAATCAAGGTCTGATTTTGTTCTTGAAAACATAAGCTGTGGGGTGGATTGCTTGGAAGTTAGTGAGCTTGTACCTCAGCTTTGTCTTTTGGTTTCCTCTTTATACTATTAATAACAGCTCAGGTACTGTTCAGAGTCCTGAAGAAAAGTGTAACTAATGTAAATGAGTAAATAAATATAGGAGGGAACTTACAGAGCAATTTACCAAGGCTTTAGCAAAGTCGATACCAAAACTATAGCTTGCTTCAGTGTAGTTAGGCTTTCAGAAATAGCATATTTACTCTCTTATTCAGAAAATACAGTTTTCTAACATTCTCACTGTTTGAGTGCCACCACCCAGAGTGTAGATATAACTTAGCCATTCACAGTTGCAAACCTGGAAAGGAGTAAGTTGCATATTTTCCAAACTATAAGGACATAAATTTCATTTATTGAAATCTACCCCTGCTTCTTCTGCTGAAACAACATACTGGGAGCAGTCTTCACATTTTCTTCCTGTAATATATATGCCACTGTATCTATTGGAAGACAAACTGCAGAAACATATCCTCATGAACATTCCTTTTAAATGATTTATTAAAGACTAATACCAGAAGGTGGGCATATGTTAGGTGAGAAGGTGAGAATATGTTACAATGAACGAAACAAAGTTGGAACAGTAATAGCGTTTGATTTTTTCTAATTTCCTTTTGTAGCCAGAAACTCCTCTGAAAATAATTCTTTATTTACTAAACTTGAAAAGAGTAGGAAAGTTTGTACGTAAGCCCTGACCTAAGAGAGTAAAAAGAAGCATCAACCAAGACTTAGATGGGAAAAAAATAATGCCTTCCTCCTAAGTTAAATGATTTTTAATTTGGTTTATTAAATATAACTATCAGTATTTGTTTATGAGAGAGAAGAAATTCTTATTTCATTCTTTACCACTTAGAATTAAAATGAAAAGTGTTTATGATTTGTTACTTTTATAATTATCACCAAATTTCACTTGCTAACCAAGATGTTTATGGTGATAAATCTATACCTGCTACTGTGTCAATCTAAGTACCTTTTCTTCCTCTTAAACTGCCATCCTTCAGCATCTAAAAGAGCACATAACTAAGAGAGAGGTTTTATAATAATTGAGATTTCCCTTATTTTCTCAGAAGAATTTCTCATTATGTTTTTTCTGCCAAGTTTCCTCCTTCTGTGTCAGTTCTCCTGGGTTTGTTATTATCCCTTCTGTATTATGTGCGGGAACTAAGGCAGGATTTGCAGCCTAGGTGGAACAGGAGCAGCTGTTTCATCCTGTGTCTTGTCCAGCCTCAAAATAAAATATTCTGATTCTAATCTTAAAGAATTCTTACTGGGCCTTTTCACAGTCCAACTTGGTGATTAAATGTGCTTTATCAGTATATGACCACCATAGCAAAATTCTTTTCATATGCTGTATCTGCAGGTCATGTCTTTACAGCTAATAATTTCATCTGTCTTCAGTACCTCCAGGAAATTTCCTTTTCAGGACTGACAGCTGCACTGGATAGATACTGATATTTCTCTGCGTGGGAAAAAGATTACTATATTTTGTCTACTCTAGATGTAAAAAGGAAGCTCACAAATTTCTGATAGCCAACAGGAAAATATGCTGTGGAAAAAAATTCATTTCACTTTGCAAAATGGTGGGGATTGCTATTTCAGGCATTATATTTGCATGGCTTAAGCTTTGGAACCTTCTTAGTTCAATTTCATTATGGAGGATTTCCTTTTTCTTTTTCCCCTTCCCTCTTCCAATACAAGAGATATTGAAGGGAGCAGACAGATGGAAGATACCACCAGGTCTTAATAGACACGGTGTCTGCATATTTTATTAACTGTACAAAGGCTGCACTCATAGGTTTAGTAAGTAGTTATGAACTTACTTACTGAATTGTTGCACTTGTAGAAGGAAGAGGTCCTTCCTGTAGTGCTCTTTACCATAAAATAATTATTTCTTCTCTAAAGACTCTCAAAATTTTTTCACATAGGTCAAGAACTATAGTTATATCAATTTTCCAGTCTCTCATTAAAATCAGATGACTGTCTTTTGCACACTTTACTTTAAAAAACTGAATTAATCTCACAATATTATTTTCCTCATTTTGATAGCTTATAACACTGCTTTGGGATCATACTTTGGGTCTCACGTGTTAAAAAGAAGAGTGATTTAATATAATGGAGGAAACAATGGTTATTTTATTTACTCATTGAAAAGGCACTTTTAGAGGCAGGTGCATGAAATTGCTTGTCCATTAGTTACAGAATATTTTTTTAGCTATAAAGCAGTTTTACACTAAACTTCTACTTATGCCACCAATGGAATGGTCTTTACATTGAATTACTTGTATTTTTTTTTTCCATAAAAATGTAAGACAGGAAGGAGAAGCTAAATTCTGTAACTTAGATGTTCACAGAGCATTTTCTTTCTATATAGAGAGAAATAAAATATTCAGGAAGTTATCAAACCTTTTCATCTGTTACATAAAAAAGAACAGAGGTACAAGTTTGTCTCCGAATTTTATCAAGATTGATTAAGATATTTATTCAGGAAGCTTATATACTGGGAACTGCATTTTTTCCCCCCCAGTGGATTAGGTCCCACCTCAATATGGCCACAGAACTGTTAATAGTATGTCTTGGATATATTCTTATAATATTATATATATTTATAAAGTGAATACTGAGGATACCATTGGCTGTACTGTCTGACCTGCCTTCATGAGCTGATGCTTACAGTGGTGTAGCTGAACTTTGATGTGCATTAATTAAGTTTCCTCTGACCATTATTCTTTGTGGTGGTTCAGCTTGTTCATCACCTCCATGAATGGGAATATGCAAAGCTGAGTCAAAAGTAAAAAACAAGTCCCTTATTTAGAACAAGAATTCTTGAAGATGAGAATATGTTAGTTTTTCTATGCACTTCCCTTTCTTTACCTGTGAGGAAAAAATGAGCCACTTGAAGCCCCACCATTTATTTATAGCTTTTTTTCCCCTAACATACCTGGAATAGTAACCTGAATGATAGGTCTGAATATTTCAGTGAGCCTTGGTGGAGCTTCTCACATGTATGAATAAAAAAATCCACCTCAGAGAATTACAAGTTACACTCTCCCTCATCTAAATGATGAGAAAAACAATAATTAAATGTAATTTTATGCTATCAAGTTAAATATATATGGGGATTTATGTCAGATTATTTTCAAAAAACACTTTTTTGAAATTAAAAGCCTCCAAATTATTACAGATTTCAAATTTAGTGTATGTGCTTGTTAATTTCACTGCTTTGTCTTGATCAGTGAAGTGAAGGGAAATTGCTTACTGCTATTTTGCTGTGAATAAATTATCTTCTTTAATCTTCATTTAATGTACCATCTTGGTAAAAAGTAGTCATGAATTCTAAAACAACTCACATATTAATTTCAAAGTTATATTTTTTTTCATTTGAAGGTTGTGATTAACTTTCCATTTTTGCTTTGCACTTCACCACGAAAACACAGGTTTAATCACCCTGAGCTTCCCCTACTCTCCCTGCAGAAAAAGTCCCATGTAGATAATCTCATTGGGAAATTTATCCCAAAAGTTTTACCAGCATTACCAGAGAAGATTACTGTGCTTATGATTCTTAACATAGAGAAAAACACAATCTGAAATGCTGCAGGTCGTTTTATAGATAGTTTTCTGGGCCTTCTAGTATATGTGCAGCATATGTCAAACAACCTCTCTGTGTCTGCTAGGAGAGTTGCTGTCTCTTGAAATAACGTATGCCAAGCCATCAAACTTTCTCTTCCATTGGCATACACACCAGAGGTTTAGTCAATATATTGGTTTCAGCTAGGGAGTATGAATTTTCTAAGTTCTAAGCTATATCAACAGACTTTCCTAGTCCAGATGGGGCTGTACACAAGTCCCTGCCACTTTTGCAGCCTGTAAATTTGCTCAGCAGGGTGAACTGACATGTTACTGGAAACGCAGAAGCCAATGCATCTTAGTCAGCAGTGTGCTTTCATCAGTTCGGATGCACCATTTTAACACCACTGAAAATTCATAGATGGTATGTCATGGAAAAAAGGTGGCCTCCTTGATTCTTGCTGTTTATGCATATTTGAGAAACAGCAGCTTCCAATGATGATGTATTTTAATTTGACATATGTGTGAAAAGTTTAATTAGCATATTCATCACTCAGCTCAGAAAGTAGCATTACGATTCCTTTCACAGGCAGTTCATAAGTTGTGCAATTCCAGTAGTCGGTTCTGTCTCCCAGGCACACTGCTGCAGCCACCCTACAGGCATCCTCCCACAGCAAGCAAAACGCGTGTGGCAGAGGAGTCTATGATCTTCAGTCAGGACTTCTGAAAAATTATGGCTTTGGCATTCTCTAAAAACTGTTGGATGCGAGCATGGATGACTCCTGTTAGCTTTAGTACTGGCCTGTGTGATCAAGAGCAGATGTCAGGCCTTGCTCCGGGGGTATGCTATTCTCCTAGATGTTGCACAAGCTAGATAATAACTGCAGTCTCTTTGTTGCAAGCGCACCATCGGAGGCCATGTTACGGTCATTACCCTTTCGTTCTCTTTGGGAACTGAGTGATGGAGCAGTATCCTGAAACTACTCTCTTGCCTGTCGACCCGTATTAATAAGGTGTCACCTAGCAAATAGACTTGAAATTGCTGGAAACTTGCTCACTGGGCAGAATTCGTCAAGGGGCTATCCCATCAGGCAGAGAACTGGGAAAAGAACTCCCTCAAAGTTACTGCAACAATTTAATGTCAGGTGTGCACTTATTTAAAATCATTTTGTGATGTTTCTAGGTGATGGTGGAAGTAACATACAACAATCTAAAAGGAGTTGCTGCGCTAACAAATAAGATACCTGTTAGTTTCAGCAGTGTCCAAATGAATAACAAGATATTGTGAACCTCTTTTTCCTGTGGACTCTTATCTCTATTCTTACTTCCACATAAATCTCAAATGAAGCGTCACGCTATATTAGATAGACTTGCACAAAGCATTTCTGTTTAGGTCAAGGCCATTGATTTTGAAAGATTGGACAACACAAGATTAGTTCATGTAACTCCAGAGAATTGCAGAGTAGAAGGAATCGGTGATTTAACAGCTAAATACATTATGTTTCTGTTACCTGGCTATGGAAAATTACACCTGTATTGTATCCATAAAGAACAAATACCTTATGAATTCATAAAGAGTAATGATTATATCATTTGTAGAAATGGGATATCTTAGTTTTTGTGTTTTGTATACAAGTACTAGCATAGTGACAACGAAAACGATCGTTAGATGTTTTCTTCTTTTCTGTAGACTGTGGAGTCACATGATACCATTAGTCATTCATCTGCTTTTTTTCTTTTTTCTTTTTCTCTGAATCCTAAAAGGGAAATTAGCCTTTTTATATGTGTGTATATGGTAAATCATGATTCAAATTTCAATGTAGAACGTAGATTACAAATAAATACTAAGCAGCCAAGTTTTTATAGCTACACGAGTAGTATCTGAGTAATAGCTCCTGTTATGGATAGTCCTTTTAATTGGTCTGGATTGCCTTCCCTAGCCAGGTTCTTCTGGGTTTCAATTTTCACTTCCTGGTGGTGGAACTTGACTGTTAATGGCTGTTGCTACAAACCTAGTCAGATTGAAATACATGACAGAGCTTACGAGAGCCTATTGAAAGAGCCTCTGCTTTTCCTCAAGTCCAGAAAATGTGAAGGAGAAGGGGTGAAGGTGACAGGAGGGCTTGAATTCTCTTTGTTCTTGTTACAGCTGCTGGGGCCCTGCAGGGCCGCCTCCCTGTGGACCGTGGCCATTGGGGGGTTCCCCTCAGGGGTCTTCAGGGCAGAGACTGGTAGCTTGGGCTCATCCTGCTGCCCAGCCAGGAGCAGGGCAGCTGGGTCCATCGTGACAGCCCTGGGCATCAGGCACCTCCCTGGGGATAGGATGTGGGCCCATCTTGGCGGTGGCCATGGCCAGGCACCGCTGTGGGGAGCTGGAGACCAGCCCTCCTGTAGAGTTGGTGAGACAGGTGCTGATGACGCCATGGGGGCTGATGTGGGGAGGTCAAGTGGAGCCTCTGGGGGCTGGGCAGGGGAAAGCAGGGTTGGGGAATGCCCTCAAGGCTTGGGACTGTGTTAGGTGCTCTCCTAAATAGCACCTTTCATGCTGGTTACAGCCAGAAAAAAACCAACCAGTTTGTGTACTCCCAGCCCAGTACACAATGGAAACCAAAGCCCAGTGGTGTGGACAGATACGAGATCCACATCCATGCTGCAGGCTAAAACCCTCAGTTAGAGGTGCACCAGTAGTGATCTTGATATGTAATGAGTTTTTCCTTCTACAGAATATTTAATGATATTTGGTGCTGTTATAAGTGTTTTGAGATGGGCAGAGTAACATGACACAAAATATTGCAGATGGCTTAGTTTAAAAAAAAAAACAAACTAAACAAAAAAATGCTTATTTTTCACCAAGATAGGCAGAAAATTACCTTCTTCATTAACATTCCTTGATGATTATTTTTTCTTTATATGGTGAGAAGGGAACTAGAAAACTAACCTAGTATTGAAACAGAAAGGAAATAGGACTCTAATGAGGTTTGGATCAAACTCCTACTCCTCAGTATACCAATCTGGCTGTACATTGCTTTTCAGTGCTCTTTCTCTATGAATCCTAACAGTGATATCTTGTTAATAATGAAATGTGCAATAAAAAGCAATTAAATGCAAACACTTTAAATATCATTGCAAGAAATCAGACAAGCTTTAATTCACTTGATTTGATTTTGATAAATAATATTGAAAAAGAAAAATGGGAGATGATAGTGAATTTATCAACATTTTTTATTTTTACTATTTGTCCATAAAGTTTTGCAAGTAAAATTACAGGCAGCAAGGCAGCAGTGTAGACATGATTTTCTATGTTGAGCTGAAACAGGGGAGCAAAGTGTCCCCTCTCTGAGACTGTTTAATTACACAGATTTCAACATGTTTATTGCAGAGCAAAGAATAGCAGTTTTCTGCCAATGAAATGATGTGTTGGATCAAATAGTGACAAGCCTGGCACACTTGTCTTGTCTGCTGTCACATTAATGATAATTGTGGACAGAAAATCAAGTTGGAGAGTCAGTGGATAGTCTGCAATATTGGTTAGGACCAAGATATTCAAGCCATAAAATAGGTGGGAGAAGAGTGGAGAGAGGAAAACAAAACCAAACCAAACAGTTAATTTTAATAGCTCAGATAACTCTGGGATTTTTTGTTTTGTTTTGTTTTGGTTTTAGGTTTTGTGGTGGTTTTTTTTGCTTATATTACTTGAAAACTGAAAACAATATGAATTGTGGAACTCCAGGTGTAGTTTATAAATTCTTTTACAGTTTTCAGTGATCCCTTCCCCTTCCCCCTTCCCTTTCCCTTTCCACCTCTCCTTCCCTTCCTCTTCCTTTTTCCCTTTTCCATTTTCTTTCACGCTTTTAATTATCTGTATGTAATGCTTCACCCATTTATTCGGCCAGTGCCTAATGAAATGAAGCTGCTATATTTGGGGAGGATTTCTTGGAGTTGCCTTATGCTAGCACATGAATGACACCGTTTCAGATTAAAAAAGAAAATTGCTAGAGAATATGCTCTTGCTAATTCAGTAGGGTGTCATTGTGAATGGTAGGTGCCTCCCCCTACCTTTAGGGACCTTATCACTGATACCTGTCTTTTGTTTTTAATTCATTAGTGTAAATGCTTTACTAGGCAAGTACTAATTTACTAGTAGTAATAGCAGTTTTCTATTAATATATATCTTCCTAAATTCAATATTATTGTTGTTTCTCATGATAAGTTTTTAATGCCGTGTACTGTAGGAGCAAAATGTGTAGCAGTGCACTTTTAATCTGCTGGTAATGTAAAAGAGACAAAAGGACAGAGCTGCTTAAATGAGATTCCTCATGCCTGTCTTTCCTATTATGTATTTGTGTTAGTTTTGTAATCATTTTATTGAAACCTTCAGGATGAAGTGACCTACTGCTGGTTATTTTGCTAGCATTACTCTCTTCCATCCCTCTTTGCTTTTGTTTTCTCTGGTGACCCTCTTTGTCCTCAGCTGGTACTACCCGTAAGTTTTCCCAGAAAGCAAATCCTGAGCAGAAACTAATCTACTGGTGGTTTACAGCCTCCAGTGGAGCTTTAGGACTTTTCAGTCTTATTGCTTATGCTACAGTTAATCTACAGTGCACGTATTTCTATTTTTCAGGAAACAGAAGCAGCAGTACAGGCTAAGCAGCCGAATGTGGAAGAGGTTTTGTCTAAAGGGTGTCATTTATATAAGGAAAAACCAGCCACTCATCCAGTAAAGGTAATGAAGCAACCTTTAGCAATATCCATTACTGTGTAATGGGTTATGCTTCCCCTGTTGTACACTTGTCCTTGATGTGCTCTGTTTAAAATCAATGAAAGAACTTGGCAAATGGCATTTGTTCTGTTCTGTGATGGCATAGCCAAGAAGAATGTAATGTTCCCAGCTAGAAAACTTTTACACGTTGTGATGGGAATATTGTTTTTGACAATTAAGGTTGTTCTACCTATTCAAGAGTAATCCATGTTGAAAGCAAATGTAATTTTTGGTGCCTGATTAGTGGCATCACAACATGGTTTTAAATTCCGTTATTTTGAATTTTGCTTTCAAAAATTTTGTCCATTTAAAAAAAAAATGAACATGTTTTCTAGAAAGGGTAAGAGTCAAATCTCAAAGAGGCCCTTTGCCTTACAATTTTTCCATTGTAAAGGAAAGAAGAGATGGCAATATAGAACTTACCCATTCAGTTTCTGTGCCAAAGTGAATGTAGAATCACACAGAATCACAAGAATGACTGACCTGATTTTGTTTTGGAGCAGAGAATACATTGTTAAGAAGGCTAATGCCTCCCAATACTTCTTAAAAAATATGCTATAGAATCCTGAAATCAGTTTGAAAGGGATAATTTTCACTCAGTTTCCTAAAGACTATGTAGACCTTCATTGAGACTAGAGTGTTATTTACTATCCTGTAGAATCTTGAAGCAGAAAATCACCAGCAAGCAGCCTCCCATAAGTGGTTCAGCTGCTATTGGAGTGGGAGACCCAACTAGTAAGGTCAGTACCATATCAACCAGAGCTTGATATGGCTTCTGGTTTATAACTGCTAATGAAGTGTGTGTGAACGTGATGATAGAGAGTTCCCAGAAATTGTAATAGTGGCATATTGATTAGACTATCTGTTGCAGTTGTTTCTGACTGGGCAGAGATAGTGATCTTTGTATTTAGAGCTTTTCCAAACCTACAGCACTCAATATTTTAATTTTACAGAAAAAAATTTTAGGATGTCTATAGGTGACCTCTACAGTGAATTTCTTGTTTTTTCCATCTCTACTTAGTCACTATACTTGGAGTACTGTTTGTTCTCCAAAATTTCTTCTAAATTACATATAAATCCCACAAGCAAATCTCCATTGACAGGAGATTGCACAAACGCACTTATCTCCACTTTAGAAATAAATACTTATTTAAGAATAATTTGGTTTCTTCTCGTGTTTCCTGAACAGAAATCCTTAACAGTTATTTCCCCCTTTGGTATATATGCTTTTTTGGTACTGATCAGTTAGTTATAAAACACTAAAAGAGCTGAACTCAGGATGACTTGAAAGTAGCATACTAATGAGAGTAGGCGGAAACAAAGCTTTGACTCTGTGTTGGACATTTTTCTTAGCTAATACAGCACTATTCTTGGTGGGAACTGATACATGTCATCTGCACTCTGAATGGATGATTGACCCAAAATCACTCTACAGTAACCACATTTACTCATTTCATATGACTTCAGCTGCAGTCTTAAGGGTTCTTACTCTGTATTTTAACAAGAAAAGCACTTGAAACAAGAAAAAAATAGAGGTTTTGTCTTTCTTAATTTTTGTAGTTGCATATAAACAATTGCAGAATGAATGCTGGCATTTTCAAGAAGAAATAGTACTTGTTTTACATACCAGTGATAGAAGTATAAATGATATGAAACGATTCTCTTTAGACCAAACTTCTGACATACAAAATAATGTGTCTGTTTCCTTTAAATATTCACATCAAAGACATTAAAACTGCCAATTTCTTCCAGATTTACTGGAACAAGATTACGCTTTAAATAAAGATTATGACTTTCCTTGAGCTGTAGTTTCGACAATGATATTATAAAATTTGTCTGTGAGGAAATCAGTAGCTACTTGTGCAGTAGTAGTATTTAATTTCTTGTCCCTCTTTAATTGCAATTTACTTTTTCTAATTACATTCTGTAGTTCAGTTAATTGAATGACCTGTGCAGTTAATTTGTCGTTCACTGTCTTGTACACTAAGTTGTAAAAGTGAATATATACTGTCAGGACTGTTGAATTGCTTTCATTGATGATGTAGGTTTCCTTAAGTTTGCACCCATTTATACTGAGTTGGTATCCTGTCATCATTCTTTGTGAGCAACTTCCAGCACTGTCTGCTATTTATATGTTCCAATATAGAATTTTCAGCTAAATGTTAAAATTATTTTCCACACAAAAGGTATTTTGTGGAAGCAGAAATAATTTGTACTCGATTAAGGTGTTTTTGAAAAAAAAAAAAATTAGAAAGGCTGGAAAGTTAAGTACTCAAAATTTTAGAAAATTAGAATTAAAGCTGCTCTGGTGGCCTTTGTTTAGCTTGAAGCCTGCCTAATTCAGTACGGGATCTGGATAGCACTCACACTGCAAGCAGCAATTCAATACTAGACTCATACTCCTTAGTTTGTGGCAAAGAAAAAAAAAAAAGATAAAATTACATGGCTTCTTTAAAAGCGTTAATTACTTGCATAGTCTTGCCTAAGGACTTTGCAGATGGTTTAGTTCTCTGAGGCACCTTTGTCTTGGCTTTCGTTTTTTCTCTCAGAGTTCCTAAATTCACCACAAATCTTCCCATTCTTTTCAATAAATGAAGTAGAAGTAGAAGTCCTATAGACTCATTTACACAGCAAGCCTTTCCTGTACTGGAAAGCAGTATGTGTAAGCTCTTGGTGCAGTTCTGTGTTCTGTATCTGTTAATGTTCATAGTTGTCATTATTCTGGCATTTTCTAACATTTAGCTGTTTATCTTTGCAACCTTTACAATATATTCTCATTATAGTGTCACTGAAATAAGTATATTTTCACACCTTTGCTAAGCATGCTAAAAGTGCTGATATTGGAATTTTGCAATGCAGCACTGTAAAAACATTTTTGTTGGCAAATGAAATCCTAGTATATGCTGATTCAAGAGTCATGAATGGGATGAGACGTGATCCTTTAAGCGCTAGCACTTTAATAATCAGACCTATTCACTTTTATAAAATGGATTTCATGCTTTTGAAATGCATTTCCATAAAGCTTTTGCAGGTGGGGGAGGGAAAGGTTACTGCTGGTGACAGTGGCAATGGAAAGAACGTAAGCCCCAATCTCATGATTAACAGCGCTTAAACAGAACAGCTTATTCAGGCAGAGATTGCTGTGGCAGTGGAAGAGCTGCAGTTCCCTTGCCATAGCACTCCATTTCTTTTTCCCCATGTCAGGTGGGAAAATAAGTAGTGAGGAACTGGTTTTCATTGTCCTCAGTCTTGCATTTAAAAGACTACATTTATCTCTAAATACTCCTATCTAGTTTTAGTGCTGTCAATGAGATTAGTTAATGTATAAATGTTAACCTCACTTAAATTGCACCGGTGCTGACATTTAAAGGAAATCAATAAATCAATAAAAGCGTTCCTCAATGCAACATATTTTGATGTTCCTACTTGTCACCAAAGCTCTAGAGCTGCAATTACAGCAAAATTGTTGTGCTCAAAGAAGTTAACATTTTAATGCACGCATGCTAATTTATGGCAGATGCAAGACTGGATCAAGCTGTAATTCTGACAGAAGAGTCTGGAACTAGCTACTCTCTTATTACTGGTGTAGATGTTGCCTCAGACAACCCTCTCTCTCGGTGATGAGCGTGTTTTATATTTTGTCATTTCTGGAAAGAAATTCCTGGCTCACATCCACATGAATGATTAAGGAGCTACTCATAGTGAGGAGCAATATTATATTTATAACATCCGGATCTCCTTCCTCAGTTACTGTGACTGTAATGTAAAATGAAGCCAAACTTTGGTAGTGCAATCTCTCCAGCTTTTGTTTTTAAGGGCTCTCTGCGCTCCCTGGTACTAATGTATTAATAGATATTGGAGCAGCCTTTTCCCTTTTAAGCTCTGGAAGTAGATTCTTGGGTTAAAACAACAAAGGGAAGAAAAAAAAAGGAAACTTAAAAATCTGCCATAAAATGTGTCCATAATCTTATGTGTTATAATCTATGTGTCATAACTTCTGTGTGTCCATAATCCACACAGAAATAAAATGTACGTATGATTGTGAATTATTATATGTCAAGTTGCATTTATCATTTATATCTGACTGTGTTTTCTTGCTGCCTCCTCATAGTCTATTATCAAGGAGAATGTTTGATATTCCTGACTTTTGATTTTATTTTTAATGCAGTTTTTAAGCTGCTCATAAAGATAACCAGTTGGTTTATTCCTGGATGCAGAGTTGTATCCTCTCTTTCCTGCCCTGTCAGAAAGCAATTACACAAAAAACTGTCCAGAGTTTACATTGGGTAATATTCTGGCCTCTGTTGGTGACAGATACAAAAGAACTTTGCAAGTTTAGAGTACTTATGGCAAAGCTTAAGGCAAATTTTAGCAATGCTCCCCTGATACATCAGAATATAACATTGTGCTACCTCAGTGTTAGTGTGTGTGTGTGTGTGTGCACTGCAGTTTAATAAGTATTATTCCCTATACCTCTGCTACTGACCTCTGTCGTCTTAGACTCTAGGTAATTAAAGCACCTTTCCTAATAGGCATCTTATTTCCATCATGGCTGGATTGTGATTTAGACTATATATCTAATTGTGTATTGGACACAATGCTAAAAGCATTCCTGAGTGGCATTGGTATGCTTTACTGTTTGGGGGTTTTTTTGTAGCAGACAATAAGGGAGCAGTTTAAAAAAGAAATCTAAAGAAGCCAGCATAGAATTAGCAATGCTTCATCCTTCTTTACAGTCCTTAAAGCAAGGAAGAAAGAGGGGTAGAAACAACACTTTCAAGTTTAAATGCCTCTCAGGGTTATCCGAGGACTGATGTAATTCACACTCCAGACTTTCACTTAGGTTTTGTTTAAAAGTAGCAGTTAGTCATTGCCAGTCAGGACTGCGTGTACACACACTGAAGTTTGTGACTCCCTGAAGACTCCCAAGACTTTCTTCTCTTTTTTACTTTTATTTTAATAGGTGGAAGAATGTGTTCTGCATTTGATATTATAAATTGCAGAGGATTTATTGACAAGTGGGTTTTAATACATAATTTACCACTCTATTTTAATGTGAAAAATTAGCATCTTAGGCTTGTGGTGATAAAAACAGCCACCTCTCTAACTGTATGTTAAAGAAAGTCATCCTGTGCTCCCTAAAAAGGTGTACAGGTCTGTCGACCAGGGAGCAGGGCAGGCCAGTGTTCTCTGGGTGCTGGCAGCGATGGGGACTTCCCACTGGGCTGCAGGACAGGGTCTCACCAACCAAGGCCACCTCCTGCCACTCTTGGCCAAGAAGCAGAGCAGGCTGGGAGATTGTCCCTTGGGTGGGGGTTAGGATCAGGCCTGGTGAGGGGAACCAGAGTCAATCACAGCCCTAGGTGGCTGGGCAGGGCCATGGGGATGGGAATGGGCTGTGGTTGGTCCAGGAACTCAACCTGTCGTCAGGGTCAGGTAACTGTGTTAGACGCGAAGTTGGCTCTGAGCTTCAGCATGCAAACTTTGAGGAGGAAGGATGCTTTCAGGACCCTGACACCATGAAGCTCTTTGGAGCCCAACTGGGAAGGATTTTACTCAGCCCTCTCTCTTCCCTGATCTGTGAGAATGAATTGTTGTTTCTACCTTTCTGTTGGTTTGGGTTTGTTGGGGGTTTTTTGTGTTTTTTTTTAATTTGTTTTGTTTTTTTTTTTTTTTAATTCAGGTAGTCCATCAGATGGAGAGGGAAAAAAGTTTAATTTATTTTACAGTTATTTAAAGTATGTATTACAAATTTAATATATTGTTATGTTCTATTCCAGAAAAAATTAGAGGACTTGAATGCTGACTGGAAGGCAATAAACCGCTTAATTCAGCAATTAAAGGAAAAGCCAGCATTAGGAGCATTTGGTGTTCTCTCTTCAGGTGTCTGTAAGTGCTTCAGCCTATACATATTTTGAAATTAATTACAAATCACACAGTTAAAATGAAAATGGCTGTAGACCATCTAAATTCACTTTGCATCTTTACAGATTTCAACTTCAGCTTGGAAATGGAAGGTGTGATAGTGTAGCATTCATCGTGGGGTTTTTATTGCTTCTTTTCTATTTTTTGTAATGTGCAGAAGACAGATTATGGGTTTCATGGAAAGAGTGCAGCATGCTTTTCAAATTATTACTTTTTCAAAGTCTTGTTTCTTTATTCTATGAAGAGATGAGATTTTTATTGTCTACATATATTTATGGAGGAAATACTATGAAGGAAAAAGAATAACTTACAGTAAAAGATAGTAATGTTGTAGGTAAAGTAAATGTAAATTGGTTACAGAATGCATTTCTGCAATTACTTTTAATGATAGGTCAATGAACTGAAACTGTTTCAAGACAAAGCTTGTATATTGATAGCAAAGTTGTTAGACAACATGGTAAGAGTAATTCTGCAGTTAAATATTAAGTCTGGATGTACATCTCTGGGGGTCTTAGTTCATGAATCCACAACAAGAGACCTGATCTCCATTTAATTTAAATTATTTGGACAATATTTATATTGGATTCTTCTCATATCTCTTTGCACCTGCTGGTTCCCTACAAGGACTGCAAACTCTTTTTTATCTCCTTGATAAATGGATTTTATTTCCCACTGCTTTCCTTTGAAAAGTTCTGATTAAGCATGGGTGGAAAAGAAATACATAATGGAAGCACTGGGTCAAATATGAGCGTCTAAATTCTCTAAGATTCTTTACTTGGTAGTGAACTATCTCAGTTGCTTGGATGAAGAATGTTACTCAGTCACTGAATTTGGAAAGCTGCTCATCATATGTGGGAGCAGAAAGAAATTCCTCCCCTCTCCACCCCCCTGTCAGGTTGCCTGTAACTCTGACTATGATACAAGTGCAGTAGTCACCTGTGATTTGATTACTTTTACTCTTGCTTTTAACATGTTTTAATTGGTAGCATGCAAGGAAAGCTGAAATTGCAGAGTTCTCTACCTCCTACTAACGACTTTCTAGGACAGGAAAGCAGAAAAATCTTTTTACAGAGAAGCAAATAATTACAACATATAGACAGAAACCAGCATATTCAGTACCAGAAAACAGCCCAACTTCTGTCAGAATAGCATTTACCAATTCAAGCAAAGCAGATGTCTTGGTTATAACATGTTGAAACTTACTGAAGAGGGAATATAATTTACTTTTAGTAATTTAGAACTTAGGTGGTTCCAGTGGCAAGCACTTCTATTTTTTAAAAAGAGGTAAATACCACTAGATTTTTTTAAAAAAGAACTTGTATATAGCAGTATCCTTGCTTTACAGGATTTTGTCATAAGGCATGCTATAGAAATTCATACAATGACACGAGGGAACTGAAGGAGATGGATAATAATTTTTTGCTGTGCTGGGTCAGTAAACTTGCCATGTCAGTTTTGTATGTCAGCAAGTTGTGTCAAATTCCAGGAGAAGGGAGTGCTGTTGAGTTGTGTGTTTGCTGTTACGAAGGAAGTGCTAATAACAGAACAAGAGAAAGAAGACAGAGTAGTAGTGCAATAGTCGACTATATTAACTCATCTTTAGCTGAAGAATTGCAAAATTGCTCATTTACCTTAATTCAAGATGTAGGCTCTGACTATTAACATTTCTGAGACTCAGCAGATGGAATTATACCTACAGAAAATGAAAGGAATGGTGTCCTGTGAAGGATTAAGCAGGAAGTATGACTGATTTCCTTTCTTTTGCCAAGACCACTTAAAATTTGCACTAATTCATATTTTTTCTCTATTTGGGTCAGTTTACTACAATCGTATCATTATAGATGAATCACCACAGAACTGTAGAGTTCAGAAGGGGCCTAGGGAGACATCTATTCCTCATGTTCAAAGGACAGTCAATTAACACAGGTTGCTTAGGGTCATGTCCAGTCAGGTTTTGAATATCTCCAAGGATGAAGACTCCATAACCTCTCCAAGCAACCTGTTCCAGTGTTGAATCACTTCCACAGTTTAAAAAAAAAAAAAAAAAAAAGAGAGAAAGAGAAAATTTCTTCTTGTATTTAAATAGAATTTCTCTTATTTCAGTTTTTGCATGGTGCCTCTCATCCTATCACTGGGCATCACAGAAGAGAGTCTGTCTCTGTATTAGTTACTCTACTAATCAGATATTTATGCACATGGATGTGATCTCCCTGAGCTTTCTCTTCCCAAGGCTGAGGCAGCAGGTTTCTGCAAAGATAGAAAGTGGTATGTGCTGCTGAAGTATTTTTGTGGTGAGTTTAAAAAAAAAAAAATTTGCAAGAACAGTGTGAAGCAAGGGCAGTATACCCTGTTGATAATTAGTGACTTCCTGATTCTATAGGGACTTCTGTGGGCATCAGAATTCAATAATGTTGATGTCTGTGTTTATGACCAGGGAAAGAAGATGTAAATGTCTAACTTCTACTGCCCTGTCAGGTATCATTTGGTCTAGTCAGGCTACAGGATCTCAGCCAGAGGGTCTTACTAAATATATCACCTGGTGGCTGTGACAGAGGAAAAGGACCCTATTTAGAACTATTTCTAGGTCTGTATATTATAGTTTTTTCAGCAGGAGAAGCACTAAGAAAAAGCCCTTAGCATCCCACCAGTCCAGTGTGCCCTCGGGCATAATGAACAAGAACTACTTTTCCAGTCTGGAAAATGTAATTAGCTGAAGGGTATGTCTAAAACCTTAGCAAAGATTGACTTCCAAGACAAGAAGATTCGGGAAGGAAATCACATTTACTATCTGTATTTGACATAATAACATGAAATTCTGTGAATGTCTCTACCCAGATACCTTGATGTGTTGCTTAGACAGTAGTTTGAAAACATTTTAAGCAGAGAGAAATGCAATTTTGGAATGTGCTTTTACAGGAGGGACAGGTTTTAATAATATTGTTAACATTCTTATGACTTCTCTTACACTGCAGTGCTACCTCTGTAATTACTTAATAAGTTTTAGGTAAAGCTATATAGTGCTTTGTAGACCCATGTGAATATATTGGAGGAGGCGTTCCTGACTTTGATCCTCAGGAAGATATTTTCTGTTATTTACCTTCATTCGAGTAAGGTGTTAAGGGAAACTTTGTTTCTTTCACTTAGTGCTGTACTTGCAAATACGATTTCTTTAAAAAGGTTATGCATTTATTTTCAGTCATGCTATACTTGAGGTTAGTGAAACTTTAATAGTAACTGTATGAATACAGCTGAAAATACTCTGTGAGCTAATTTTACATTTTGAATCTATAGCTAATAAAACTGTGAACAGTACATTATATTGGTACTCTTCCAGTTTAACTTATTCAGTGAACAGTACTTTGTGTAAAATCAATTTCATTTTTTTCCTTGAAACTTTACTCAAGTTTTTGTCTCAGTGTTTGAAATGCCTACTCAAGTGAAACAGAAAAATGTGTATCTGTGAAATAAAGAAAAAGTAGTGAGAGTTAGTGTCCATTACAATGGTGAAATTACTTCTGAAATTAGATAGAATTTGTCCCTTTAAACTTTGCAAGTTACCAGTCTTATTTTGCAGTATTGGTTGTAGCAGGTCTAAAAAACTATAAAGAAAAGGAACGTTTTTGTTTTCCAAATTGCAACTGAGTTAGAGATGCATTTGAGAGAAAGGCTTTATATGTACTCTTAGTTGTTGAATACAAAGAGTTTAAAGAAGGTGAATACTTTATCACCAGAACTCATAACACTAGCCATCAGGTTTCAGAGTTGTTCTTTGAATGCGTATGATCAAAGACGTTCTGTGCTTTCAGTATAATTTGCTTCAGGAGTAGGAGTTGGAGACTGCAGGCACAGAGCCACAGACTGGGCTTCCATGAACAGGGGAAGAAGGTTTTCCAGGACTTAGGATGTGTAAGAGAGAATGGGAAAGGAGTGACATAAGCTCAGTCCAGTAGAAGCAAGTTGTAACATGAGGATTGTGTGCTGCAGTAACTCACCAGCTGATTTAAGCAACTCACCACTTATTAGCCCATGTATTCAGCTGGGGTTTAGAAAAAGTTTCACAGCAGTCCCCTCCAGAGTTTAAAATACCTTGAATTTTGAGGTTGGAATGGAAAGAATTATATTTGTGAATCTGGGAAGACTGGTGACAACAGGATTTAATTTGCTTATCCTTTGATATTTTAGTTGAAGGAGTGCATCCTAAGGTATGTCTACTTCTGTTTGGATTTAGTTTGTTTCTTATTTCTCCATGAAACAAATCCCCACCTGGACTAGGAATACTGCTTTATTCTAGGCTTATGACATCTTACGAACAGTTCTTGAAAAAAATCAAATATTACTAAGTATATGAACCATTGTGTCTTAGTACAGCTGAAATTCATATGCACTTCTTGGAATGTGATATAAGAAGCATGTACTGGTGCTACAAAAAATATTGTTGCTGAGACTGTATGGTTTTGAGGAAAATTGGCATCAAACAAGCATGTATGTGAAAATGCGTACCTTAATTAAAGAAAATAAAGTTTAAAGCTAAATTCCAGGGACCTCAGAAGCTGAAAGTGCTTGTGTAGTCCTAGTGTCTGTACTTTATGCATCTGGCATTTTCCTTCATTTGCATTTTAAATACATAGTTAAGTGATCTATTATTCTATATTGACTAGTTCTAAGACAGAGATGTACAGATTGGGCACAGCGGTATCCTGCATTATGAAGACTGCCCTGTTAAATCTCTGATATGATATTTGGTATAATAATTATTCAACAGGGATGAAGTATGCTTTATCTTTAAAACTATAACTGTTGAAATATATTCATTCCATGTATTTTGGAGCTGCATCATGTAATGTCCCACTGTCTCTTTCAGAACAAACAAGCCATTTGTTTTTAAGAGATATTCAAGTGACAGTGACAATAATGTAAGAAACAAAATGACAGTAACTAGCTTTGGGCAAAAACACACAATAGATACTACTTTCTTTTTTTGTTGTATTTCATAGCTAATGTGCTCTGAAGCAGTCATTGTTTATATATTATGCACAGTGCTTGAGTGAACACATATGTTGTAGTTCAGAACTGTGTTCCTTAGAATTTCCAAATGCTAGTCTTAAAAATCTTTGTGCATTTCATTGTGTGCACCTGAAAAGATAACAATATGTGTATTCAGAGGCTAAATTAAAATCAAATGTTCAAATCAGATATTAGAGTGTCTATATTGTTTAAAACAGCTGGCATAGTATAATTGAGAGCAAGAATACTCTAAATAATTCCTTGGGGAAGACTGAACAATCTCGGAATGAGTATGTCTACAGTGTTTTCAATAGTAATGCAAACGTGTTGATATTTAAACATATATTATGCATAACATTCACCAGTTAAAATAACTGTGCTATCAGCTATTAATATGCTTGTGTGTGGGACATTGTAGGTATTTAATTTTGCAGAACAATTCTCCACAGAGTTGAATAGCTTTTACAGTTAGAAGACAACCCTACTGCCAGTAGTCCATTTTAGTTAATATTAGTTTTAGGGCACCGGTAGAGAAGACTGCTAGCATGACAGTTGTAATGGAGATAAATATTATTTCCAGTAATGGTTGTGTCCAGAATTGCATAATTTCTGATACTTGTACATGTAGAATCTAAAGGAAATGTCAATTTTTAATATTATTTATAATTCAGTTTAACTCCATGAAGAGTGTTACTGAAACAAAATGCAAGAGAGAAAAAGAACAGGGAACAATGCAATAGGGAAGTATGATAAGGAATATCCTGAATTCTTGAATCAGTGGAGAGCAATAAGAGTAGAATCTTCTTTAAATCAGCTGGCCTTACAGAGGTTGCTCACTCTCATATAAAGTGGAGTAGTAACGAATACGTTGTTGTTTTTGCCTTTTCTTTTGGTTGCTTTTGGATGAAGGAATAAATAATGGTTTATATAAATAATTTTAATTTTCTTGGGTTTGAGTAGCTGTATTTTACAGGCTGATGTAGTGAAGAGGTTCACAGAGGCCAACCTGAATTGGCCCTATTATGTGTACATTGCCATCTATCTAGTTTCCCCATTGTGTTCAGGAAAGAAGTTGCCTGATTATTCCATCTGATTTTCATTAAGAAGCTTTTTCATTTCTGACACATGTGCCACATCTAACAAATAGCAATATGGCGCAAAACTGAATCTGTTACCATTTGATTGGAGATTTTTCAAGGTCAGGACCCAGTTTCACAAGCAGTTCTATTTTTCAATACAGCTGACATCAGACACAAGCTGAAGACAAACTTGTCTAATAAAGCTTTCAGATTCAATTTTCTCTGTGCATATAACTCCAGGAATCTCTGGAGGTCATTCACAGCATGTGCTGCAACACCAACAGGGAGAAGTAATGAAAAGAGTCTAGATAAAAAGCTGACACTATGCCTTCAGAGCTGCGTGAATAAAAACATAATAAGCAAGTTTATAAATGCAAATCTCTGTGATTCACAAAATATCTATCTTGATCTTTATAGCATGTCTTCATATGAGGATTTGTTTCTGGATTATCTGACAGGTGAAAAATATATGCCAAAAATATACCAAAGCCACAAAAGCCTTTTTTAAATCAAAAGTAAGAAGGTTACAACTTTATATTTAACATCGTATTTTAGGGCTCTTGTGGTAGCTTACTCTTTGAAAGTATCTGTAATAAACAGATGTGACAGTACAGTTTACAAAGGAGATGTGGACTTTTACTTTGATTTTTCAGGGCTCAGATGATTAAATAAAACTCACTCTGGGTTGCTACTCAGAATCTTTATTATACCTATGATGAAATGTAAATCAGAAAATGAAAAGAGGAGTTGACTACTTTGCTGTTATTAAAGACAATATGGAATCTAAGTCTACTTTTTCTATGCTACAACAACTTGTTGGAAGTGCCGCTGCCATGATTTATGATGTAAATAAGATTAATGCTATTATCAGTCTTTCAAAGGACTGCATTCACCTATTCCATTTCTATAATATGATCTGCTATTTGCTTCTGCGGAGCAGGCTTTGCAGCTTGTTTTCTTTCATTTAATTTCTTGATCAATAGTTAGTAGCAGCAGGTTGTACAGGATTCATTTTGATTTAATCTCATGAAATACACATGATAGCATACTGTAGAATTCATCAGACTGTTATTGATAGCCTATACCAGGTGAGAACTAAGTTATAGTTATGGTTGGTCTTGAGTTATATGGCTCATGTAACATGGCTCAGGAAGGAATTAAATCAATGGGGTTTTTTTCCTATAACACTATATGCAGCACACACTGCAGAATCTAAATCTAATGTTAGTAATTTTCAAGAAATGTGACAACACCATTTAATTGTTTTTAAAACAGAGACAGAATGAAGACTTTGAATGAGTTAATTCTGGGAGATACGGAATAAAGGGATTCTCATTAGAGTTCCTAGCAAAAAAGTGTTTGCAATAAAATGGTAGCTTATTTTATTTTTCAGTTTTTTTACACATTTTTTCCCCATGCTTTAAGCCCACTCTGCCTCTCTTCTTTCTTTTTTGCTTTTTTTTTTCTTTCTTTCTTTTGTTACAGTAACCTGAATTAATATGATATCTGACTACACAGATAGCAAGGGCTTGCAAATAGTGGTAATTTCCCCTTTCAGTTTCCTTTCACATAGTAATTAGGTATATCAGCAACTACGTTATGTTAATTTCTCTTTCATTTGATAGAATAATAGAAAGTGATAGGTCTTCACACACAGTCCTCTTGACCTGTGCACAGTTCTTTGCTGACTTGTCTTTTTAAAAGAGCAAAGCAAGCTGGCTTTTCATACTGAAAGGAGCAGTGCTTGGTGCCATCCTGGTCATATCCTAGTGAGAAATTCAATGGCTTTTTGACATCCTTCCTAATGTTTTTGTGGTGGCAGAAACAGCCAACCAGTGTGAGTAAGTGTGATCACAGGTCATGAGAAGATACTGGAGTTCTGTGTCCAGCTCTGGAGTCCTCAACATAGAAAGGATGTGGACCTGTTGGAACGGGTCCAGTGGAGGGCCACGAAGATGATGAGAGGGCTGGAGAACCTCTTCTGTGAAGACGGGCTGAGGGAGGTGGGCTTGTTCAGCCTGGAGAAGAGAAGGTTCTGGGGAGACCTTAGAGCAGCCTTCCAATATCTGAAGGGAGCCTACAGGAGAGCTGGAGAGGGACTCTTTGTCAGGAAGTATAGTTAAAAGGGGTAACGGCTTTAAATTAGAAGAGGGGATTTAGATTAGATCCTAGAAAGAAATTCTTTACTCTGAGGTTGGTGAGACACTGGAACTCTAAGATTCTGTAAGAATGGGGGCCACAGAGAATGAGGAACAGAGCTCATAATTGTTTCTAACCTTTCTGTTCTAGTCAGAGGGCATGAGACAATGAATGAAAGACTTGTTTCTTGAACTACAGAAAACTAAAATGAGGAAAAGTCAGTGAATGGAAGCCTTCTAATTTAGTCCAGCTGGAAAATTCCTTAGTCTTGCTGTTTATATGAAGCTTGTGACTGAAATATCAGACTGCTATCCTTGTTTCTATCAGTGTGGAGTAGCAGGGAACATAGTGATGGAGATATGCAGGTAGATATTTGCATTACTGAGATTTTCTTCAACAATAGATCAGTGGTCAGATGACAAGTTCCTGAAGGCAATTTTTCCTAAGGTGAAACTAAACTAGCAGAAGAGCAGTAGAGATTATTTTGACCTGGAAAGTAGAGCATTATGTGTTTTCATGAGAAAGTTTGACAAGTGTTTCACAAAGGAGTACAAAGCAAGATATTTTAACATTTCTGATGAAAAACCAGAAGATTCTTGCAGTGATCTGAGGAATTGTTTCATCAAAAACAAAGTAGTAGTGACTATATTGCCTTCTCTAGCTTTGAAACAACTAGTTTTAATTCTGCAGAACCTTTCTCTCTGAGATAAGGGTAGACTTGGAAATTTCTGCATGAATACTATAATGCTATTAAATTAGCTAATAACTGAACTCTGATTATTTCAGTGCTTGTTAAAAACTGTTCTTGTTTTTTGGTTTGGTTTGGGGGCGAGGGGTAGGGGGTGGTTTCTTTAGTGTGATTTTTGGTTTTTTTAACTACATGGTACCTAAAATTACACTGACTCTTTGGTTATCCTTGATCACTCTATGTATTTGTCAAATTTTTTATACTTTTCAGAGTTCCACTTGGCTAGGATAATGTTTTATGCCTGTTAAATCAATTTGTAGATCTTACAAAATTAGAATGGTGATTTTCATGAGACTGTAAAATTTGGAGCTGCTGGCAATACGTGTTTTCCTTATATCAAAGAGCTAACTGCCAAAATTCAGTTACATGCCAATAGCAGTACACTGCAAATGTAAATTGTTGTCATATAGATTGACATCCAATTGAAGGCTGCATACTAAATCAAGAAACTTGTTACTTTTACTGACAAAAGAAATAGTGAGAGGTGCTTGCATCATTTGTGACAGATGTTGTCACAACGTGTTTTATAAGGCAAGTATGTGACAGAATTTGATGGAACACCATGACGGCTGTAGTACAAAACATTCATTTTCATGAAACCCTTTTGTAACAGCTGCAACAACTGCTTACTCAAAAAAGGCTCCTATCCTTTGTGGGGAAAAAAAACCAAAAAAAACAAAAAAAACCACCTTTCTGTAGGGGTAAAATAATACTGCATTTAAAAAAACAAGCACATACACACAACAAAAAAAAAAACAAACAAAACAATCCCCCCAAAAAACACAACAACAACAAAAAAACCCAAACAAAACAGGAAAAAAGGCTCTTTAAAAAAAGATAGTGTTTGACTTCTTGAACTGAAACACTTCAGCCTGCCCAGAAATGATTGTGTGTTTTTAGATACTGGAAAACTTAAATAGGAATCTGTGTGTCTGTTCCCCAAAAGACCGACTCTCTTGATGTAATGTCTTCTTAAAGTTTCCTTTCAAAGTTCTCATGGAAAAGGTTAAAATGTTTATGTCTATAAAAAAGGGGGAAATCTTTATTTCATGATTGATTAAGAAAAAAGCCCATGGATCATCCTGAAACATGAAAACTAATATGCATTGAATGCTCTCAACTGTTTTCTTCATTGTGAAATGTTAAACTCTTTATCCGAGATTAAAGTCCTCGTAACAGGCCACCATGAATTAATGTTTATAGCAATTTAATCAAAATTTTCTATTTGCTTTATGAAGAAAATAAGACTTATGTCCAAAATTTCCATGTAATAGTTCACACAATAAATATACAAATAACTTAATATATTGAGTATGCCTTCACCTTATTTTATGCGAGCCAGTACATGCGGTCTGAGGTTGTGTAATCTCCCTGGCCAGATGTGAATTATTCCACATGGAAGAATATACTAAAAGAGAAACACTAGAGCTAGCAGAAGAGGATTTGAGTCACATCCATAATAAAAAAAAAAAAAAAGTTAGATATTTTAACTGAAACAGCCTGAATTCCCTTCTTCAAGAAGTTTTTTTTCTTTGTGTTTTAAAACATGTCATGACAGCCTAAGGGAAGACTCAAATCAGTAATGACAATAGAGTATACAGAGCACAGCTAAGTCAGAGGGAAATTGTTTCTCTCATAGCACAATTAAGAAATTAGTCAATATTGTTTGGGGTGGGACCAAACACAAACATTTCTGATTATTTTTGCTTTTGTTACAATAAATATAAGAGATAGTGGCCTTAACACACTTCCAGTTTATATTATGCCAGTATCTCAGCACTTGAATCAACTTCTATATTTGTAACAAAACTAATAGTGGTATCAAAAAATGATAATTTTTACCACAGCAGAAAAATTGGTGGTGGTGTTTCAGATATTTGTTCATCTAATCTTCAAAACTAGTCAACAGAAAAGAGTAACAAACACAGTCATGTTTGCCTAAACAAGAAAGTTTATATAGAAGAGGGAGATTTATAAATAATAACTATTCAGGTAAGGGTACTGGGTTTTGGGTTTTGTTTGGTTTGTGGTTTGTTTTGGGACTTTTCCCCCCCCCCTCTATCTAGACTATATTTAAGGCATTATCTCAGTGTTTTAATAAATATCTAGTGGTGACACTATAATTTCAGAATATTATTTTCACCAAACCTTTTAAGTATGTGTTGATAGTTAAATTAGTCTTGGTATTGTAATCAGTGATTCTACCATAAATTGAACCTAGAACTACCATGTAGCTAGTATATGAAAGGTTCTCATGATACCTTTTTTAGCTACAGTGTTTGCTTAATTCTTAGACTCACTAAAAGTGATCCATTTATATACCCTAGCCATTTGCTTTCCAATTTTTAGTGGGTCCATCAATCAAGTTTGAACTTCGCCTAAGGAAAGATTCACAGGGGATACCATAACATGTTAAATTACAAAAGGAGTCTGAATTTTTGAAGCGGTTTATCTTTCAAAAAGGTTTGAATAGAACAATATGTCCAAGCAGAGCAAGAGTTATTAATGCAACATCAGTATACAAATATATGACAGGCATAGATTTTATAAGACCTGTGCCTGCTCAAGTCATAGTCTTAAGAAGGATAGGGTACTGCAAACTTAAAGCTTTTTCCAGCACGTGAAGAGCAATCAGTTGAATGTTTACATGTGCTGTGCCAGGGTTAGTTCTGTGTATTATCTTCAGTCAGAGGTGCTTCATTCTCAAAGAATTCTCTGTCCTCACATTATTTCCAATATGGTTTTTAGAGCGTTTTTGGAACTGAGAATATAGCTTTACAGGACTGCAGAATAGTTGCAGTTGGAAGGGACCTCTAGAGATTATGTGGTCCAGCCCCCAGCTCAGGCAGGGTGAGCTAGAGGAGGCTGCCCAGCGTCGTGTCCAGGCAGTTTTTGAGTATCTCCAAGAAGGGAGACTCCACAACCTCTTCGGGCTACCTGTGCCAGGGCTCAGTTAATCTCACAGTCAAAAAGTGTTGCCTGATATTCAGCGGGAACCTCCTGTGTTTCATTTTGTGCTCATTGCCTCTTATCTTGCCACAGGGCACCACTGGAAAGAGCCTGACTCCCTCTTCTTTTTACCTTCCCTTCAGATATTTACACATGCTGATGAGATGCTCCCTGAGCCTTCTCTTTTCTTGGCTAAACAGTCCCTGCCCTCTCAGGCTTTCCTCAGTCTTCGGTCCTTTCGTCTTCTCTGTGGCCCTTCACTGGCCGCTTTTCAATAGCTCTGTAGCTGTCTTGTACTGGGGAACCCAGAAGTGAACACAGTACTCCAGGTGCTGAGTAGAGGGGAAGGATCACCTCTTTCCACCTGTTGGCAACATTTCTCCTAATGCAGCCACTCCTCCCAGCTTTGTGTCATCTGCAAACCTCCTGAGGGTATACTCTGTAACATCATCTAGATCTTATGGAAGGTGTTAAATAGGATGGGACACAGTGTTGACCTCTGAGGAGCACCACTAGTTACTGGCCTCCAACCAGATTTCATGCCACTGATCACTACCATGTGAGCCTAGTGATTCAGCCAGTTTTCAATTGACCTCACTGCATGCTCATTCAGCCCATATTTCTTCAACTTATCTACGAGAATCTTATGTGAGACAGTGTTGAAAGCCTTGCTGAAACAAGGCAGATGATATCCACTGTTCTTGTATCTGCCAAGTCATCTGTTTCATTGTAGAAGCTGACCACTTTGGTCAAGCATAACTTCCCCTTGATTAATCCATGTTGATTATTCCCGATCACCTTTTTCCCAGGATTAGTCACTCCATCACTTTCCCAGGCTTTGAGGTGAGGCTGATTGACTGGTGGTTCCCTGGGTCCTGCATATTGTCATTGTTGAAGATAAAAGTGACATTGACTTTCCTCCAGTCTTTGAGTACTTCTCCCAGTCACCACGATCAGTTAAAATGTATAGAAATGGCCTTGCAATGATATCTGCCAGCTCTGCCAGCATTCATAAGCCATCAGAGCCTTATGAATTTCCAGTTTGCTGAAGTATTTTACAACCTGATTCTTTTCCACAAATGGTAAATTTTTAAAACTCTTAACTTCTTTACATGAAAATTCTCATCAAATAAATCATTAACATTCCTCTTTTAAGTATCTCGGACACAGAGAAAGTATTTGCAGAAGATCTTAACAAAAGGTCAGTCTTAACTTGTTGCTATGCCGCACAAAGCTAACTTCACCTTTAAGTTATTTACATTATGATGCACAGAGTCCTACTTACATGATTTATATCACTGAAATTCTTAAGTGCTTGGTACAGTCTACCTTTTCTTTTCCTGATAGTGAAATATGTTCTTATTCCCATTGCAATCCAATTTTTGTGAAATCAAGAGGTTTTCTTTACACTGAGTGAAAGACATATCTAAAGATCTTTCTGTTGCATTGGGAGAAATTTTGAAAAATACATTGTACAATAAACAGCTTAGTCATGCTTCTACATATGAAAAGGAGGACAGCAAGAAAATTCTACCAGATCTCTCCTATGACAGAGAAACATAAGCTTGAGAAAGCTGGCACTCAACTTCTTCCTGTAAATTTGAAGTTACAATGCTATTTATTACTCTAATAATAGTGACATATTAGAAAACATAACAACCTTGACGTTCTACTTTCTTTTGAATGTCTAAGAATTATGGGGTCTTTAGTTTTGGTCCATCTTTTCATCCCACTGCACAGTCTATTTTAGATCTTAACAGTAACTAATAATCCTGTAAACTATCAGTTTCTATTTTTTTAAACCTGTATATATAAATTATATATAATCTATAATGACTTGTTAGGAATCATTAAGAGCTTCTTGAATGTAAAGGAAGTTTAGGCACTTAACTTGGTTTTTAAGCTGATGACAATAGCACATAATGTGAATGTTCCCTAAGTGCTCATGAAATCAAGTACTAATTGTTACCCATTTATACCCTATAAAAATTACTATGTATGAAATACCCATGATACAGTTACTAAGCCATTTTTTCTAGGAATTGTTTTTCCTCCATGTTTAACACTAAGACAAGCAGATATTGGTCAATCTGACGCTGGTGTTTTAGTCAAAGAGGAAAAGACTCACTTCGAAACGTGGGGTTTTGTTTGTCTTTAAAAGCTAATTAAAATGTTAAGAATATTTTAGCTTAGAGATACAATGCTCTAAGGATGCATATTTTCCACATTTAGAGCCATGGGTGGAATCTTGTTAGTGATAACTTTTTGATCAACATAAAGATCTTATTCTGTGTTTGGATCGCCAGAAAACCCCCACCCTTGCTTTCGAATTTCAAAGGTGGGGTTTAGTTCTCTGCAATAAATTGATATTATTTATTTTAGTTAATCAATCAGAGCTGTGTTGCCCACTTTTATTCTATTGCTTTTCTTTCAGAACTCCTTCGTGAGCCAGAGCACATGGCAGGTAGCTGTAGGTAGAACTTGCAGGTAGCTCTGCAAAATCTGTTGTTGGCAGTGAAGCACCTTGCATGGCAGGATTGTACTGTATGGGAGAACTTGATGTACTCTTAATTTTCTTCCCTTAACTTCCAAGGACAGAGAGAGATGACAGTATTCATTTATCACTGGGACAAGTCTAAGAAATAAATCAGTCTCAGGACTGTCTTCCCAGATCTCTCTGAGGGAAGTCTGCTTGGAGTTTAAGAATAGGAGGATGGATGCTCGAACCCTGAAGAAATTGGTTGTAATGACACAGCATAAGAAAAAAATCAAAGGAAAAATATGTTTTAGTAGGTGATAGATCTTAATCTGTATGCTATTCTGCAATCTAGTTGTTCCAAATCCAGTTCATAAGGCTGAAGTGTTGTTAAGATGACACTGAGGCTTCCCATGAAATAAGCAAAACCTGCATGGTCTGCCAGGCATACCCATGAACTGCTGGTTTGCCTACAGAGGGAATGCTCATTTGGTTCATCACTAGAGAAGGCAATGTTGCTTGTGTCAAAATAATAAATTCTTCAAGTGAAGTTGTCTGTGCATATGCCACAGAGTACAGATATTCTTTCTCTGTCTCCTTGGAGTGAATAAAACTCGGCTGGATTTCCTTGACTAAAACAGAAGTTTAGTGAGTGCACGTTACTCTTATTCATTTCATAAAGGATTTAAGGCTGCCACGGGCCTTAATTGGTACTGCTAACTATGGAACTAAATCCCCAGGCTAGACATGCAAATTGAATTAAAAATCTGCATCCAGTTACTATGTTATTTCTTCTTTGTCAAAAAGCTTTGACCTGGTAGATACAGTTACCTTACATAATTAAAACTTCAACACTACTTAAAACATTCAGAGGGTTAGTTAGGAATATTCCTGTGAACTGTGTTAGTTGTGCTTAAGGACTTTGGCTTACAAAGAGGTGTGGAAGGAGTTTGAAGTTTTTTGGAAGTGTTGTCATTCTTCCTGCCTATTCTGTCCCAGTTCAGTACCTAATTAAGGAGTTTAATTTCTTCTGAGTTGTCAGTTTGACCATCTCTTGAAACGCAGCACTGAAATAAGCAGAATAAAAAGAGGGTGGTGGTGGGATGGTGGGGAGTGCATTCCTGCAGTTGGATTAATTCTGCTTTTCTTATTTCTGCATATAATATCTAAATTTCAATTTCATTCCTATTATTCTCAGATATACAGAGTCTACTTATAGAGGGTGTGTGGAGTTCCATTTTAGGAAGTTTTACTTCAGTTTACCTGAAATATTAATGAGAATAGAAATTTCCTTTGAGATAAGACAACATCTGTTAACCTATGCGAATGCCAAACTAAGCAACTGTTTTCCTGTTGTCTAAGAATCTCTGAAGTAACAGAGGAAATATACGGCCTTTACATGAACTTTAGGACCTAAGGATCCCTTGGAAAAGACTGGAACATTTACGCATCCTTTTCACACTTAATTACGTTGGTAAAGTTCTGGAATGAAACATTTCCCTATGTTTTTAGGTAATGTGTCTTGACCACGACATGTAGTACCTCACTCCCAATAGTGAGCCTTGCTCTGAATCATTGACACACAGTATTAGCGAGTTCATGTGAGGAGAGGGTGAATTGAGATGATGTCTTTGAATTGTAACAGGAAATTTCGACTGTTCTGAGGAGTTGAATTCCTATCCAGGAGTGAGACAAAGACAGAATGTAGACAATTCTGTGAAATTATGGCTTTGGTATATAATTTTCTCTAGATGTCAGACGGACTTCCAATATCCAGCTCAGAGAGAGGAAGACATAAACCACATCAAAAACAGAACGCTGTAAAGGAGAACATTAAAACAAAATATTTTGAAATGTATAGAAAACTATGATTTTTTTTTTGTTAGTTATTTCTAGTAGGTTGCTTATTTATTTGTTCTTCAGGAAATTCAATGACATTCATCAGGGACTGACATGCTCAAACACTTCTCTGCCATTTTCTCCCCCAGCTGAAAAAAGGTGAAAAATAAAACAGCTTTCTGATTATGAACATTAAAACAGTATAACCAAGGCATTCCCATTAAACTGCAATTGCTATATTGGCAGAAAAACAATCTGTATAATTCTGAGGATATTAATGATTATTCTGTGATCCTTTCTGAATTCACCATAGTTTCTGGAAAGAGCAACGAAGACAGAGAAAGTGATGACTAATATTTTGTTTTCTCAGTGATTTTTCTGGGAGTTATTTCAGACTACTGATGTCTGTAAACTTGAAGTGCCAACTCAGTTAAACTAAGTAACTACACATTTTTTAAATGCTGACATTCTTTCCTAGCTGCAATGTACATTAGCATAGCAAGTGAACCTACAAATAAAATAGTTCTCTTTTTTTACATATATGGAAAGCAACTCTATTGTAAGATCTCTTTGCTTTAAAAGAACATTATGTAGTTTCTTTCCTTATTGATTTTAAGATGTCAATACAGTGGTCCCTCCTTCCTCACTATTCTTGCTTGATGTGGCTTTGTTTTAAATGTTACCTTTATTTGATAGCCAAAATTTGGCAACTGTGTGGGTCATACCCAGTTTTTGGAACTATTCGTGATCTGCCACTCTATGGAAGAAGTGGATCTTTCCTCCCCTTTTCTCTTTCCTGCAGGAATAGTTGCCAAACTCACTCTTCCACCTCCTGAGAGCCAAAAGAAATCTATGGTGTATTGCTGTTTTGAGGAGAGAGACTGGAGAGATGAAGGCCGCTACTGCCAAAATGTGAAGGCATGTCACCTAATAGTGTAGTGCTGCTCTCTAGCCAGCAGAGGAGGAAACTTGGGGGTGCTAAGCACCATTGACTGTTTAGACACCTGTTTCCCATCTCCTCCAAAACAGAGTGAGGGCTAGATCAAGGGGCCGTGAATACAAATATTCAGATTTTGAGCTGTAAGTTAGAATTTGTTGCTTTAGGTAATACCTAAAGAGCTGAGTCCTCTCCTAAAGGCCATAAACTCAGTCAATTGTGTCCATTAGTGAACTATAGGTTCAGTACATTGCTTTCTGATCACTGAATGCTCTCCTGTCTACATTAGGAGTCATTTTGTGGGGTGACTAATCACAGCATTACATAGTGCTTGAGGTTGGAAGAGACCTCTAGATATTATGTGGTCCAGCCCCCAGCTCAGGCAGGGTGAGCTAGAGGAGGCTGCCCAGCGTCGTGTCCAGGCAGTTTTTGAGTATCTCCAAGAAGGGAGACTCCACAACCTCTTTGGGCTACCTGTGCCAGGGCTCAGTTAATCTCACAGTCAAAAAGTGTTGCCTGATATTCAGTGGGAATAGCTCTATAGCTGTCTTGTACTGGGGAACCCAGAACTGAACGCAGTGCTCCAGGTGTGGCTTCATCAGTACAGAGTAGAGCTAATCTCTGCTTCATTTGCATAATTTAGATAAAAAGAGATAGAATATGGCAGAAAATTTCTGGAGTAATTTCAAGAGAGATGAAAGAAAACTTGATGAGTATGGATTATTATTATTATTAATTATTCACATTTATGTGTAAAATATAAAGAATGAAGTAAAAAGGCGAAGGATAGAGTTATCTGGTTTTCTTTTGATATTAAAAACTGCTAATCTTTAACTATACAAGATACGCTGTTATAGCAGACAGTGTGGTGTTACAAAAATCCCCTAACAAAACCTCTTTCCATGTTAGAAAAAGATATATCTATTTTATTATCTATTTGTGTGATTTTAATTAAAAACTTGCCATCTTAGAACAGCCTTTTACAATAATTACTTTACTTCATAGTTATGCACAGGTATGTGATTTTAAAGTAGAGAAAGGAAAAGTACAAGGATTGCACTTCAGAAATGCAATAATGATATGAATGGGTGGATGAATACATTTGATCACAGCATATGTCATTAAAAATTATCATTTGCAGGAGTCACTTCTTGGTGTAATATTCCATTTATTCAGGCTAGATAAATAATGTATGTGTTAGTTGATTTGATGAATGGCTCATGATCACACAGTATTTTTAATGCTGACAGCATCCTATGGTGCTTTTACAGTGACAGTCATTTATATGCTTGTGCACAGCTTTTTCTCTTTCTGCAATGCTGAAGAGGGTCACTGATTCCCCAGTGAAATTTCTCAAAACCTTTCTCATTAGTGAAAAATAACTGCTAAATTCCTTGGCAATATCAGTAAATGTTACTGATTGTTTTAGTGTTTCAAGTGGTTTTATGACCAAACTGTTGAGCGTTCACCTCATACTTGAGTTTTCAGTCTTCAGACAGACTTTCCAGAAACAGCATGAATGCCAATGGGGAAAGCCATCAGACTCTCAGAAGTACTAAAAAGCAGAACACACGCCCCCCCCCNTGTTGGGTTTTTTCACTGTTAAAGACAAGCTACCCTGCAGGAAGCATGCAGGAAACAGGTTTTCTCTACTCTGCACACAAGTGTCTCGATCCTTTAGAAATTTATATCTGATTTTCAATAACCGTATTTTGCAGTTCAGTGTTAGAAAAATGTAGGGCACGCACCGTGCACCTTTCTTTCAGATTCCCTGGTTTAATTCTTGTGTCGTTTAGGTAGTTGAGTCACATGGAGATTCTGTAGCAACTCTAAAGGGTAGTTATTCAGACTTTTTTTCTAGTGGTTTAGCACTTCAGTGAAGCAATACCATGTGTGTTTTCCCTCGTCTAGTATTTTTCTTATTTGGCTGGACTTTTTAAAAAACAAGAAAAAATTAACGAAGTACAAGTCAATGTAGCCCCATCAGCCATAATATTGTGGATGATGAATTTTCCTTGATGAAATGGAGGGCAAAAGTAGTGCAACGGTTTATAGCCATCTATTTGTAAATAACAGCAATCAAGAAGTAAAAATCAGTCTTGAAATTCTGAATTATTGCATGTTACGTGTCTCTCTGTCCAATGGTAGCTGTCTGGCACCTCACACCATTTTTTGACTGCAGAGAAAGATGCAGTGCTTCAGTATTGGCTAATCCCTCAATCCAAGCAATGAATAATGAACAGATTCTTTAAAACCCCGGTAACAGAGCAAAGGTAGGATAGAAAGGAGAAGATCTGGGCATTTTCCCCAAACAGAAGGAAAAAAAATCCACACATTTCCAAATAATAGTACATAGTATTTTCAAGTTATGAGGAGGAAAAATCAATAATCGGCCAAGGCTGAATTTCTTGTGTAAATTCCCATATTGGTCACGGAGCTCGCGGGAAGAACCTGGTGATAACAGTGAGAAGATTGTCGGTGAGACAAATTCACAGCTACAGAGTGACTGGAGACCATGGAAGAAACTTGTTTCTTGGTACATCATCATGCTGTGATACACCAGACATTGCAACCAACTTTTTTTCACTCTGCCTCTAGGCTTGATAGAGCTGACCATACTACTAGTTTTTGGAAGATGATTGGTGTATAGCTCTACTTCAGTGACCTTGAGTGAGGGGTTCTTGCTATAATGAGATCTTTGCTAGTGTTACTATGCCTTTTATGGATGAAACTTGAATACGCTGAGAATGCTGAATGTTAAGCATATGCTATAATAGAAATACTGTGGAAAAATGAATTAATGTATTCTTTTAGTTTAAACTTTCATATTTCCGGTAGACAACATAAAGAAACGAGCTGATTTCTGTGTTACCCTTTCTACTGCATAAACTCTGTTACTGAAATAAACATTTATCCTAGTTCATTTATTCAGTAATTTTAGCATTTTTTTCTTTCAGTAACTTCTGGTGAAACTGTTGCTGTGGATACACAAACCAGGGTAACCAAGGAAACCACCACCTTCAAACCAGAAATGCCATCTTCTGTGCTTTTGGAGGTTCCAGCCTTGGCTGACTTCAATAAGGCATGGGCAGAACTCACTGACTGGCTTTCTCGACTGGATCGAGAGATAAAATCTCAGAGAGTGATAGTAGGTGACCTTGATGATATCAACGACATGATCATCAAACAAAAGGTATGATAAACACTGATTTTCAAGTTGAAAGCCTCACGATCTTTATTCTGCATTAAATCATTTTAACAAGGAACTCAGGATGATAGGCTACAATAGATGCAGTTGTTACTTAAGTTACTTTATCCTATAAAAGCAATTATTGGATTAAATGTTAAGATAATTAAGGGACAAAAAAGAGTAATTAATAATTTCTCTGGTATTTCAGGCACATTTCTTGATCTTTCTATTGTTTGTGCTGATTGCATTGTAAGAGTATGCAAGCCAATAGTTGAAATATAAACCTCATGAGAAAGAAGGAATTGCATAGTAAGCTCCAGGTTGCCATGAGGAAAGATATCCTGTTTCATAGCTTTTCTTATGTTGCTTCTGTAATAACTTTGAGAGGCTTGTATCCTGCTGCTGTTGGGTTATGAAAACCTCCTTAGCCGTCTTAAAAAAAAGAATAGCTCATTAATGCAAGTGTTAAGAAAAACTGCATCAGTTTTACTTATTTTTGAAAACACAGAGAATATGGAAATATGTGTGCAAAGGAGAAAAAAAAAAAGGTAAACTAGCTACTCGGTAGCAATAAAAGTAATTTGGTATTATACAGCTTGGAAGTAATTACCTGCCTTCTAGATGTAACATTGCTCAATATAAAAGATTTGGCTTGCCTGTGCAAAACTTTTCAGTGTTAGATTTCCATTCAGTTCAGTTCTAAACTCAGTTTAGGACTCCCTATAATAAGATTGTCTTCTGCTTTCTCTTCCTAATAAAAAAATCTGATTTATTGTAGGGAAGATGTTGACATTCTTTCTCTTTGCTTAAATTGAAAACAGAGGGAGAAACAATGGGCACATTTTGCCTAGAATCCGTACTAAGCAGTTTTATAAGAACATCTGTACTAAAATATGCAGAGGTCTCATAGGATTCATTCTACTTGTTTTCCTATATTTCCCTTTTGTCTTCCAGTGGTTTAAACTTTGAATTTTTGAGACTTTTGGTTTGCTTTATTTTCAAGATTAGTAAAATATTTATTTCATCTTTATTAACCATAACAATATTTGCTGTGTAGAATTATATAGTGCTTTTTAAATTAAAATATCTTTGCAATTGCATGGTAATATTTTAATAATAAGTGATAGCTGCAGTATCACCTATAAAGGGCATTAGATTAAATAAATTGTTATGTCATTTAAAGAGGTTGAAGTCCAAAGAATACCTGTTTGTTCACTATCTTTTAATCTTTTTCAGAATTGTTTAGTTTTTTAAATTTGATGTTCTCAAACACTTGGTTCAGAATTATGTATATTTTTTTTTACTTATGCCTCATTTTAGCATATTATTCTGGATGGCAAAACCCACAGACTGCTTCCTTCTGTAGGTCTCTTTTACTTAAATATGAGATCAAATAATTTACTTTCGAGAACTTCAGTTGATGCTACACGTTTTAAAATTAACTGGTTTATAACTGCTTTTCATCTTAACCCAAGGCTAAAATATTTTATCTAGTTAAGCCAACACTATTAGAGTCTTCCTCTTACTTATGTTCCTGGCTGGGTAGCCCTGTCTCTTTTTTCTGATCCCATGCTGTGCTGGTAACAAAACCAGCAGGAAAACTCTTTTTTGCTGTGCTTACCTCTCTAATTGGCTGTGCAACAGAATGTGACATTTAATATATTCTCTGATGAAATGGAAGAATCAATGTCTAAATATAGACTGCAGTTCTGTTAGCTGGCTCCCTCTAATAATCATCTTACTATCCCTTAATACATGGAAAAGGATGTAATGAAATTTTGATTCTGCTTCTAAATCTGTTACGGGATTATTAGGTGAGTTTAGCAGACATAATTTTCAAAAGTGAGTAAGAATTTTAGGTTTCTCATTACATCCTCCTGTTTTCTAATGTGTAGAGTGTCTGCAGTGGTATGTGATCTGATGAAGTTGGACATGTGGGTACTTGACTATTCTGAAAAGTCAGGCCAGATACGATCTCTGTTGGAAATCCAAAAGTAGTGCTTACCTCCCCAGATTTGTTTATTCTGTAAAAGATCATAGCCATACCTACCTCTCCCATGGTTGTCATTTAAAAGTCATTGAAAGTCACAGTACTGCATTGTGCTCTATTTAAAGAGTTGTACCTTTACAGGGATTAATAGCAGTTCTGTCTTAGTAGATTGACTTTTGTTAATCAGTTCTTCAACTTCGGTGTAAAATGCCATCTTAACACAGCCAACTACTTCCCTTATAAAAATTCATCTTTCTGAAGGTACAAACTCTGTGAAAGATGTTTTATTTTCATGCATCTCTAGCTGCTCCCCCAGAATGCCCTGACTGTTTTGGGGTTTTGTTTCGATTTCATATTTCTTCAAAACACCGAGCCACATTTCTAATAAGAAATTGAAACGTCAAAGCAAAGAAATCCCATACCCTAGCAAGATATGTAACAAATCACCCGGGTAAGAATAAATGACCTTAAGCTGTTCTTTCTTTCACTGCAGCATGTAATGTTAAGACTAAGTCTCTGAGGGCATTTTGGTTAAGTTCATTTCAATCTGATTGTGTCTCAAGATCACAGCCACTAACTTGGGCATGTTTTTCCTCCATAAAAGTTTAAGACATCATTAACCCCCACTTGAACTTTGCTTGGAGGTGATCACATTGAATTGGTACTCTTGTGTGAATAGCATGTACAAAGGTTAATTATGGGGAAAAAAAAAAAAAACACCAGAAAGTCTTGCTTTAGTGGCAGCTTCCCTTTAATGAAAGAAACTATACAACTTAAGTTGTATTTTGCACACTATGTAGTAAAAGCATACTAAAAGAATAACATAACGGCTATTCATTTCAAACATCTATAGTTGATCTTTCTATCAAATGAGTGGTATACATTTCTTTCAAGCACATGCATTATATATTTTAGTCATCTGTGATTGCATATACCATGTTAAATTCTGTGTAATTAAACTAAAAGACACTAAAAAGTGAATACTAAAGAAATTTAATATTAGCATTAGTGTGATCCATGTTTTCATTAGAGGAAAATGATTATATTTTATTCATTTGCTTGAAGACTGATGTTTTGCAGGTTTTGATCCTCAAAGAATTAAATAGAAGACAGGCTGACAAGAGATTCATGTGTTGTTTCTTTAGACACCTTTCATCTGCAAATAAAGTTCATGGGAAATACTGAGAATATATAATGTGCCAAGCTGTAAGTAGCTGAGGGACATCACAGAATGCAGTTTACATTGTTGATTTTTTTTCACTGTCCTTCAAAACAATCAAGATGTTTTGTATTTGAAGGTCAAGTGGGGGGTGGGGGGTTCTTCATAAACGAAAAAATTGTGAACAGAGGAACAGGATAATAAGCTACATTTTGCTACTTTAGGGAAAAATAGAAACCTCTTCTTACTTAAGATGCCAACAAGCCTTTGCTCAGAAACTCTGCTTTGGCATCATTGTATTTTGAGGAAGGTTTGCAGAAGGAACAGATTTCTACTAAAAGGTAGTGAACCATGGGGGCTGTGGAAAGCTTGAAGATAATTAACAATGCCATTCAAAGCAATCAAATACTATAATCTTCTTAAATTTTGAATTCTGTCCATGGATTTTGCCAAGGTAAAATTTTTGTAACATATGTCATTGAAAACATGGCATTAAGTTGTACTGGATTAAAATACATTTGACTTCATAAAAAAAGTATTATAATAATAAGTAATATTACTAATGAACTTGACTGCAAATAATTTCCAGTGCCTACTTTTACTCATTGGTTCTAACAGTGTAGGTTGAGTCAGTACTATTAGGTGCAGTGAAGGAGATTAATCTGAAAAAAGTAGTTATGTAAAATGAGATCTACACCCAAGGTAGTTACTGAGGCTTTTAAGCAAAGAAGAGGAAAAGATGCTTTCAGGCAATGATTTGTGTCATCCAAAAGTAGTCATCCAAAAGATTCAGATAATTTATTTCTACTCAATTAATTTGTCACTATTCAAAATGTAGGTTTGATCTTCTGTCAGTCAGGGAAGTAAACAAAATTGGAATGAGGAGATTGTTTTCACTATTAATTACTTAATTGATTTTTCATTAGATGAGGATCTTGTGCAGCTGATTATAGTAAAATAACTGTTAAGGAAACGTATTGGTTTATAAACTGTGCAATTAGCAGGCTTTGGATGAAAGAGTGGGCTTAAATGGAATTCCCCTTGTTTGAGGATTTTTTACCTGTCCTTTCCCATGGTTACATAGCATGCAATTTAGTGTACAACTTTATAATTATACATGCATCTTCATATGCAGCCTTACAACTAATATTCTGGAAGATGGAAGGACTGCAAATTTTCTGTTCAAACTGTTTTCCAGCAGAAAAATATAGTTTTCTAAATTCATATCCTGTTCTTACAGAAGCTACTGTAATTGCCCTATTAAAATTTGTAGTTTTTTATTAAGGGGTATGAATCACTGTACTCTACATATACCCAGGTTGAATGAAAACTTGTAGTTTCATCCGGATGTTTGTGTTTATCCATATAATTTATATCAGAAGTGTAAGCCACAGGTAAGGTGAAGTCCAACCTTTTGGACAGGTACTTCAAGTTCTACAGATATGTGAAGAAGTTTCATATTAGTGACATACACATGTAAAGACCCCATGTAAATACCTATGTAGCACATCTTCAGAAAGCACAGTGTTGAAGAACATCATAGAAGATTTTATACTTGTAGTTGATTTTTTTTTCCAGTTTAGTATTCTTATCTGCTTAAAGGGAAGAGTTTGCTAGTCTAGAATCCATGTATGGTGCCAGTAAGTTGGCAGCTGACATTCACACGTTCAAAATCAGTCTTCAGGAGCATATTTGCCCCATCCCTATCTCTGTGCTGTCATGCTGCTTTGAGGGTTGTTTTCAAAGCTTCACATTCTCTAGGATCTTCTGTTTCCATAAGAGCGCACAGCTGCAGGCATTCCCAGGGGCATTATTGGATCAGGATCAACTACCTCCCAAAGCAGGGCTGGAGCTGAAACTTATTCTGCAGCATGTTGGAGGGTTCAATGGTTTTTGTGCACCTCCTCTGGTAGTAGAACCCTACATAGGACTTTATGGCTTCAAGTGTGTGCAACACCTCCTTTACCTCTATGAATTTCAGCATAGGATATATTCACTCAGGAGACTGCTTTTACATTTTTTATTTTATGTGTATTTCAGAGTGTTATTGTTATTCTATGGATATCTATCAGAATTCTTATTTTATACTGTGTCATGCTGTTAGACTTTTAATTTAATTCTAATTTGTGAGAAGTACTAGAAGGCTGGTTGAAGTTTTTGAAGTGAATAAAAAGCCTAATAAATGAGGAGATTTCTAAATATATTAGAAAAAGTTAGAACTAGAAGGTTTTTAGGCTGAAAGATTTTAGCTTTTTTATAGAATAGAGAAAAAAAATGAAAAAATGTCTGTGAGCCTTCAAGCTTATTCTTAAAGGGTAGAAAATGCAGTAGAATGCTCTAGAGGGCCTGGAAATCTGAGTCTTTAAAGGGAAAGAAGGGGAAAAAAAGAAAGAAAAAAACCCGATTAATCTGAAAATTAGACCTCAAGGGATATAGAATATGTGTCAGGAGACTCTTTTTTTCAATACTTTATTGCACATAAAGACAGCTGATATTTTAAAATAGCTTGGCCAGCTCATTACAGTAAGTTAGAGAGTATATTTGTTTTCTGCAACACTAAAAATCTGTCTAAACACTGTCTTTTGGAGAGTGATTAACAGCCATTTCCTTATTTCTCTATAATGTTAATTACTAAGAGCGCATAAAAATTTTACCTCTAAGGATCCGATTCTAAAGTCATTGAAGTCAAGGAAATACTTTCATCATTTTTCAATTACTTTTCAGTCAGGCTGTAAATCATCATCCAAACAAAAAGTACTTATGACTACAGTTGTGCCTAAAGATAACTTTCTTCTGCTTACTTCTATTGGCCTATTGTGAAATATTTTTTTTTTGGTCCAACTCCTGCCAAATAATCTTCTGGGAAAAGATAAATTATCATGATTACTGCAACTGACATCCTGTTAGGTTCAGCAGGGAAAGAACCAGAATGTAAGAACTCATTTTAATTTGCGTTTATATGTTCAGAACTAGAATATGCACTTTTCACCAGGGTTGCATTTGTCAATAGCAAATATATTTTTCTGTATTTCTAAGTCTGACCTATCTTACATTTAAGTGTCAATGACCTACTCCATGAACACTGGACTTTATCTGACTTAATCTTTTATCCAAATCAACCTTTTGTTGTGTGTTTTGGCATTCCACTTGTATGTGCAACTCAGAGACCTGCTGCATTGGTCCCTCTACAAGTATACTATGGGTGTGAAAAGACTGAAATTAGGTGCTGTCCATGTGGACCATGGGGAAATCCTGCTGTGCTAGAGACTGTAAACATTTCTTAACCTTTCTTAACTCTTTCTTAAACCTTCATGAGTTCTGTGTGTACCCAGGCAGCAAAATAAGCCTAACTAGGTGCTGAGATGAATTTAATAAAACCATAGGCAGCATGCTAAGGGAAGTGATCAGTCTTTTCCAGACAACGTTTGGAGACCACAGCTGGAGTTCTGTGTCTTGTTTTAGGCTTTCCAGTGTGCAGGAAAGGCATGGAAGGAGTCCAGGGCAGGGAAACCAAGGTGCTCAGGGGCTGGATCATGTGATATATGAAGAGAGCTCCTCAGGCTGGGAGAGAGCTCAGGAGGGACCTTATTTCTGCTTGCAGCCACTAGATAGGAGACTGTACAGAAGATAGAGCCAGACTCTTCTCGAAGGTGCACAGGAAGAGGATGAAAAGCAACAGACACACGCTGCAACAAAGTAAATTCTGATGAGATACTGGGAGAATGACTTCATGATGAGAATAATGAAACATTGGCTGTCCAGAGCCTTTGTGGTTTCTCCATCTTCAGAGATATTCAACAAAAAATTACACAGGGCCCTATATGACCTGATATGACTCTGAATTTGGCCCCATTTGATCAGTAGGTTGGGAAAGATGGTCTCCAAAGGTCCCTTTTGACCTAATTATTCTTTGATTACATATGAATGCTATTCTCAAATAACAATTCTTTTTATCATATGCCTTGTCAATGAAACACACTTTAAAGGAAGGCATTCACGGCTTTACGCCACCTTTGCACCCCTCTCACCTCAGATGTGATTTGCTTTAAGAGCTGGTGCAGTCCTGATAAAACTTTAACCAATTATTTAGTTATAAGCAGCAGCGAGGATCTGTTAAGACAGTTACACAAGTTTTAGTGGGTTGTATTTTTGTATCCGTATTAATCTACATTGTTAGCAGTAGTAACAAGAAAAACTAACAGTGGTTTTGGTTTTATTCAGAAATTGTGGGAAATATAAAAGCAGCTTGTTTCTAAATAATGATGCAAAAGATAAAATTCTAATTCAGTTGTAATCATAAAATGCAAATTAAAACTAAGGGGAACAATTGTATATTTGCTCATTTTATGTGTAAGGAGATGGAGGTCGTCTTAGAGAAATAAGTTTTCCTCTGTAAGGAAATAAAAACATCAAATCCCAGCAGAGCTTCCTAATGAAGCGGATCTTGAAACACAGTTCTTTTATGTGGAAAAGAAAATGATCACAGAATTTTAACTAAAATTCTACCATCTTGAAATGTGCCCTATTGCCAAGGGTACTCTGATACTTCTATAAACACTACTTAATAATAATATAGATCCAGGGATTTGCTAGCAGGTGGACAATTCCCTCTTGAGACAGAGAAGCCAGCAGTGTCATTATCATCCTTTTTCATGAAGGGATTGTTTAAAAAAAAGTCACTATCTTTTTTAAGCTGTGTCAAATAACTAGTTTCTAGTGACTTAGCTCTATTGCAGAAAGCCAAATTACTGGGAGTCCTTTTTAACTTTTTCCAGTGGAATGTTATAATAATTTTTTGCACTTAGAGAGATGCTCTTGTGGAAAGTTGATTTACATGGATATATTGTGGTAAAGACTCATGTGAAGTAATCAAAACTACTTGAATAAGTAGTTGACTTAAATATAAGCAGGAGACAGACATCTAACTCACTAAAATGCCTGCAAAATATTTCAATTTTATGTTACGTAGAGCTGCTTAAAAGTGAAAGGTAAAATTTATAAAAACTCCATAAGAGGCATAAAGACATATTTGTTTTCAGGGGCACAGGGTTCTTGAATATTTTTCCCCTGTTCCCTAACCATTATACACATTTATTTCTTCATGTGACCAACTGCGAGGTATGCATTGTAACTAGATTTAAGATAAATAAACAGCAAATTCTTGTGATTCCGGGGAAAAAGAGAGGCAATGGGAGAGAGAATTGCATGTCTTGGGAAGCTGGTATTACAGGGCAGTGAGGAGAGAGGGACACAGTCCTCTGAATTTGCCTGATCTTCACTTGCTTGCCATACCTTCTTCACCTTTGTGGAATGTGGCCAGTTTGCTTTCTTCTCCCTAGAGTCACCCTGACCCATATTTTCTTCAAGATATTCTCCTTTTGTTTCTACTAAAATGAATTTTGCATGCAGAAGATGAAATAAAAATGTCTGATTTTGCCCAACACCTCTAAAAGCTGACGTACTCTGTTAATGATAAACAAGATAAGACGTAAGAACTACCGGCTAGTCATATCTCACTTCTGTGCCTGGCAAGATCATGGAGCAGATCCTCCTGGAATCTCTGCTAAGGCACATGGAACACAAGAAGGTGATTGGAGACAGCCAACATGGCTTCACCAAGGGCAAATTGTGCCTGACAAATTTGGTGGCCTTTTACGATACTGCCACAGACTTGGTGTACGAGGGCAGAGCAACAGAAGTAATCTACTTGGACTTATGCAAAGCATTCGACACTGTCCTGCACAACATCCTGGTTTCAAAACTGGAATTGATTTGACGGATGGACCACTCGGTAGATAAGGAACTGGCTGAATGGCCACATTCAAATGGTTGCGGTCAATGGATCAATGTCCAAGCGGTGATCAGCAATGAGT